>MU383163.1:100609-205354 GCA_022495125.1 Xylaria acuta | reverse complement strand
AACTTAAATATTTATTATATTAAATTACTAAGCTTTTTTAGTTTATTATATTATTAATCGATTATTTTATTAATATTTATATATATTAGTTAATAGTTAAAATAAACAGTTTTATATATTTATTTAATAAGCTTAATAATTTTAAATTAGTAAGTAATATATTGTTTTAAAGCTATATTATAAAGCTATTTAACAATAATATATTAGTTTTTTTTAGTAGTAGTAAGATTTATAAGTATAGCTTTAAAAAGTTTAATATTTACTAATATAAAATAGTTGCTTATTATTAGCGTACTTAGCTATATAGGCTAAAAAGTTCGTTTATTTTTAAGCCTAATATATTTTTATAAGTTTTTACTACGGGCTTTAACAATAAAGTTTTACTTTTATAATAAAAAGTTTTTAAAATAGTTTAATATAATAGTAGTTAATTTTTATATAGTAATAATTTTATTTAAGTTTTATTATAAGCTTAGTTAAATTTATAAAGTATAAGGATTAATAAGATTTTTAATTATTAAATTTATAATATATAATAAAGCATATTTTTGTTTTATATATTGTTTACGCTACTATATTTTTATAAAGCTTTTATTGTATAAAAAGTTTTATATAAAGCTTATAAGCTACTTACTCTAGCTACTACACTACGTTATTTAGCTTATATAATTAATTAAGCGATCTTTTTAATAGTGCGGGAAAAGCGCGTAGTGCGCTGCCAAATCTAACACTAACCCCTACTCTAGAAAAAAAGCGAATATGTTGTTGTTTTAGTCCGCTGTTCGCCCTATAGGCTTATAAGGCTCGCTATTTAAAATTACCGTAAAAGGTTTAGACTACTAGGTGGGCAGGTCCTTAAGCACGTAACTTAGGTACTAAAGTGGAGTTACCCTCAAGTAAGCAGGGGGGGGGTTACCCTCAGTTTGTTTGATTCCTCGTTATATAGAGTGTGCTTGCAGACCCATCAGTTAGTCACGTGAACGTCCGCTCTCCAGCCCGCTCCAACGACCTCGGTAGGTAGCAACACTAGCTTAGCATCCGGTATGTAGCTTAGCTATGGGGGAGCGGACGGGACCCCGCGTTTTCTACATCCTATGGTCGTACGTGGCAGATTCATCTCATTTGAACCTTAAGTATCCCTTTAAGCACTGCTTCGGCACCAACCCCTTTTGAGACCCGATAGGTTTCCACACTACCCCTGCTAACAGGAGTGACATCATTGCAATAGAGGTTAATTAGATGCACTTTGTAACAATAGTTATTGCAGTGACCTCTGGCACGGGCCAAATTAGGTGTGAATGGATGTATCTAAAAATTAAGCGATTTAATTGGTCTAGACGCTGGTCATCGGTGTATTCAAGGATGTTGGTGCCGAAGCAGTGCTTAAAGGGATATACTTTAGTCACAGTGACGCTCCCATCTAGGCCTGTGTCCTACGTAACCTGCCTTTTAACGTGTTCTCCGAACTCGAATATCAAAAACCTTGGAGGGGTTAACTCCAGTCGGGCTTACTGGTTTTGAATGCCGACCGCCACACCTCTATAACAGCACGCTTACTGCCTAGCAATTTCAACAGTATTGGGGACATGACATGAAAGACAGAATACACAAGAATGAAAAGAATAGATCTCTTCAACAGACAAACCCAAGACCGGAATTCCTTATCTTCTGCTCCATCCTCGTCCTAGCCCTGGCGATCCTGCTCTCCACCCGCGCTCTGCCCCGCCTTAGCCGTCTCGCCTCGCACTTGCACCTCTCCTCGTCCTCACTTCCCAACCCTCTTCTCAGCCTCCCATCACGCAATAACTCTACCACTATGTCGTCATACGCCAAAGAGCTCGAGATAGCCCAGCTGGCCGTCCAGCGGGCCGCCATCCTCACAAAGCGGGTCTTCCACGAGAAGGCCAAGGGCACTGTGTCCAAGGACGACAAGTCGCCCGTCACCATCGGCGACTTCGGCGCCCAGGCCCTCATCATCGCCGCCCTCAAGCACAACTTCCCGGAGGACGAGATCGTCGCCGAGGAGGAGGCCGCCCAGCTGCGCGAGGACGCCAACCTGCGCGCCACTATTTGGGACCTGGTGAAGAGCACCTCGCTGTCTGACGCCGGTGCCGAGGCCGCGCTTGGCGGCGCTATCAAGAGCGAGGATGACATGCTCACCTTCATCGACTACGGAAACAGCAAGGGTGGCGCTAGCGGCCGGATATGGGCTATCGATCCCATTGACGGCACCAAAGGTTTCCTCCGCGGTGGCCAGTACGCCGTGTGCCTGGGGCTGATGGTCGACGGCGATGTCAAGGTTGGTGTTCTAGGCTGCCCGAACCTCCCCGTCGATGACGCCGCTCCTCTCTCTGGCAGCATGGAGTCGGGCCAGACCGATGAGGGCAGGGGATGCCTCTTTGCTGGTGTGTTGGGTCAGGGTGCCGTCAGCCGTCCCTTAACCACAGGCACACTCGCAGCATCTCAAAAGATTTCCATGAAAGCCATCACAGACATTGCTGCCGCTACTTTCTGCGAGAGTGTGGAGGCTGGCCACTCGTCTCACGGCGACCAGGCCGAGATCGCGAAAAAGCTGGGAATCACTAACCCTAGTGTGAGAATGGATTCACAAGCCAAGTACGCCTCAATTGCCCGAGGTGCTGGCGACATCTACTTGCGACTGCCTGTTAAGGCGACATATCAGGAGAAGATATGGGACCACGCCGCGGGCGACCTCATCGTCCGAGAGGCTGGTGGTGCTGTCACGGACATTCACGGCAAGCGACTGGACTTCAGCATAGGCAGAACACTAGCCAATAACAAAGGTGTGGTCGCTGCACCCACTGGCGGCCATGCTCAGGTGCTCGCTGTTGTGCAGGAGGTCCTCGGGATCAAATAAAAACATTGTACAGTGGTTTAGGGGATACATAAAAAGTACATGTCTGGTGCCTAACTCGGGTATGCATATGCGGTCGTATATAATACAGATAGGAGGCCGAATGGGAGGAAATCCTCCAATATGACGCCAGACCATACGCAGATATGATGAGCAGAGAGATAGATCATTTGATCTTCCTTTGCTTGAGCTTGATAGTCTCGTCGTTAACGAAAATACCCTTGCCCTTGTATGGTTCTGGCCGCCTCCACTTGCGAATCTGTGCTGCAAATGTCATGACCTGCTCTCTGTCGATGCCCTCGAGCAGAATCCTTGTCGGTTGCGGTGTGCTAGCCTTCACGCCGAAGGGTACTGGTTCTTCGACGGGGTGCGTGAAACCGAGCTTAAGGCATACAAACTTCTGGCCGGGATATTGCGCCTTCCTGGGTCGTTCTTCGACAGTCGCTCGGTATCCGACTCCGACTAGCCTTAGGATTGCGGTGTGTCCTTCTGATACACCCATAATGTAGCGGTTTAGGTACGCCCATGTCGTCCCTGTCCTCATGCGTTAGTCTCTTAACTAAGAATTGCTTGTTCGCTCGCTTGTAGTCAGGTTGACGCTGCGCAGCATGCATCATCATCGTTGCCCTTACGTACCCCACATCTCCTTCTGCTGCTTCAGATCCTGATTCTCAATGCTGAGAAGTGCCTTGCTCGCCACCTGGTCATGGTGGATAGTGAGGAAAGGAGGGATCTCTAGGTCGAGCTTGCCGAGGGGTCCCGAGACAGTGACGGTGCGCTTCGCTATCCTCAAGTATGTCGTAGGGTCTTTCTTCGCTTTTGGCTCTCCGATGGTTATCTCGACGCCGGGAGGAACTGATATTGGCGTCCGGCCGAGCTTCGAGGATTTGCTGGGTGTGTTCGAGAATTGTCGTCGCGGCGAGGCTTGGAAGGCCGGGACGAGGAAACTTGGGAGTGTTACGGCGGCGCCCGAGACCACCTTCTCCAGCACCTTGGTCCGACTAGGTGCGAGCATCGTGATTGTGTGCGACACGACGTCAATCGGGCGCTTGAATGCACGTCGTAGTGAGCTTTAGATGCTGAGGATTGGAGCTACATAGTACCTAGACCAGATGCTGGATGCAGCCGCTTGGCGTCGCGAAAATTGATGCATGGTTAATCACGTGGATATTGCATATATTTCTTGTGCTACCACCGTACCCGAAAGATGCAACGCCCGGACACATATATTGGCGCCAGGTATGTACCTATGTACCCCTGATTTCAACTTGACATCCAGTCCATCTTGATGGTTCCTGCCTTTTACATTTCCTTTGCACCGCAAGAAATACATCAGGATGTAAGAACGCGTCGTTAAAGATACACGTAGGTAACTTCCCAGTTGGAGGTACTTCTCTATTATATGGGCGCCTTCCAAGTATGTAGATTAGTCCAATATACCTCATGCCATTTAATCTTTGCCCACATCTCCCAGGTACTTCTTCAAGCCATCATTACCTGCAGTTCAAATTGTGACCAAGAATTCAAGAATTGGCCGCACACAAGACCTCAAGTTATTAGAAGTATTCTCTGCGCCACCAATTTTCAGTGCTCTCTTAGCAACTGCATGTACTGCACTCTTTTCACTGTTCGCGAGATTGAACGCCTCTCGCTCCTTACCAGAGTGCACCACATCGCCACCCGGTAACCAACTTTCTACCGTTTACGAAGGTCACCACCAGTAATATCCACGTTCGGCGCACCCAAACAGACATCGCCTGCCAATAACTTGCATTTCCACCTTTCCCTTGAAATGCACTCCTCTTGATCTCATCATTTCATAGACATGGGTTATCATGGTGGTAGCTTAGTCTACATTCAGGCTTTGCTCATATGCCTACTCATACACAGCCATACCGCATCGGCCCTTTCGTGGCGAGGTCGGACGAATACGGCGTCGGGTAAGTTTTCGAACGCCTGGTTTTCTTTCACCTATCTAGACTGATATGAAGCTTTAGCTAGAGAACAGTCTTCAATTCTAGAGTCGGGCAACTCGGCTTCGCAGCTACTTCGAGTCGGTGCACAGCTGCCGACCTCATACGAAATAGCACTAAATGAATTGCAAGAACTCGAGTCCGAGCCCTTATGCCACCGAACCGCAGCCCGTTTACTAGTGAATAATTGCCAGCTTCTTGAGGGCAAGGACGAAGCTACCGTCTTGACAGATAGCGGCCGCAAAATCAGGGACTTCGTCGACTCTTACGCCGCAAGCCTGGCAATTTGTGACTTGGAAAGAGGGCGCTTCACAATTCCGACAGAGTGCACAAAATTCCAAGAACCTACTTTGAGTCAGTTGCCAATGCAAAATGCTGCTCATTTACACGTTACGTCCACTGAGATCGATAGTTGTCTTTCCGGTCTTGGCGCCTCAGATTCTGCATGGAATACCTGGGTTAGCTATAGACACAAAGCTCTGAGGTTCTGCGAAGCTGCAAGGGCCGACAATGACAAAGGTAAAAGCGCTAGCTTGTGACGATTCGCGCTCGCTGACCAATTAGCAGCCCAGAACATCATACTATTCCAACGCCTTACAAAGATTATGAATAGGCTAGCCGATGATGTTGATGTGAAAATCGAGCACCGAATGAACAATCTCAACTTGCGTACTCAGGCAGTAGAAGAGAAAATTGAAAGCCTGTCACCTCTACTCGGGAAGCTGCAACATGATCTCGAATATGCGGACAAGATGATCTCGCACCACCTTCTCCAAGGAATCAAAGTGTGTATGCCCACAGGTATCTCTGAGCAAGCGTAACTGATAGTCCAACCTCAGAAATCCCATCACCAAGTTGATTCTGGGCTAAAAAGCGCAGAACACCTAGAGAGAATGCTGCAGGTAATACTGCAGGGTGTCTTAGATGGTCATGCAGAAGCGGCAGCTATACATGGTCAGTCTCTACAACTCATGAGTCGACAAGCATCGTCAGAAATAGACATCATAGTTAGCAGCATGGCAGCAGCAGTAGTAGCGACAGCAACGCTTCAAAATGAGATAGTGAGTACAGCTTGGTAGTTAACAAAGGAGTTAGTGTGAATGCTCACAGGTGGCTAGGAGGCCTCTCGCATACGATCTGCGGATTTAGAAGTCAAGCAAGATAATCTAGAGCAGGTTAGTCAGCTATGCCATTGTCTTATTGACATTATCTAACCTCCTTTTATAGGGTATGCAACGACTCATTGATATCTCCGACACACTTGCCAGCAAGTACGATGCCCACACGGACCTCCTACAACAAGCACAAAACATTACAAACGAGATACTCAACACGCTAGAAGATACAGCCGCATCAGCCGCTGCTGTGAGTGACGGATTTTTGGGACAAAGCTCCCTAAAATCATGGTGGTTATACATTTGGTGCCCCGTGGTATCCCTGGTCATGGGTTCCTACGGCCTCCCACCCTCTATGCTGAGGAACTTGGGTTTGATCGCTCTAGGTAAGGTCATTTCTTCCATTCGTGAGGTCAGGATCTAACCTTCGCAGGCGAGACAGCAGGCTTCATCATTTCTTCTTTCCCTTTCCTATCTTTCGGCCCCGCCCATAAACTTAACCCCCTTCAAACGCCTGATGCCAAACAAAATCTCACAAATTTCACATCTCAGCTTGAGTTATCTTAACCATTTTCTATTCATACATATGTAATTTTCTGGAAGATATAGAGCACAACGGTGCTACAGCATGGGAATATCTGGGTTATTGCTATTATTTGTCGGTTGGTGGGCGTTGTACTATACCCCTCATAGATCAACACGGCTCATGGGAACTCGGGGGCCATACACGGACCGGATACTACGGCTAAGTGAGGCTCATTATCTACGTAGCTTTACTCGGAATATACTACTACTACGATACCATGAAGTAATCGGGTCCTTATATGCGTTCACCTTGTCTTAAATGCAAATACATTCCTCCATGACCTTTAGGGCTCGGACTACGCTCTCAAGTAAAGAAACTCGCCTATGCCCTACGACAGAAGATCAAAAGTAGAGCCGAGACTACCAAGGCAGTGCACCTCGCAACGCTCTACTTTCTTTGTCTCATGTCTAGGCACCTGGGTGATTGTTTTGTGCAGGCGACAGGTCAATCCCACCTGTTACGGTATCACTCCTGTGACAAATAACACGATTATACAACCAGGACTAACTTTTGAAGGTAATATAGACCCCTTCGTATGTAACGAGGGCTTGGAATGATACTCGTATTGCTAATGATCTTCTACGGAGTCAAAGGGGCCAATAAGGACTTAACCCCTATCCGGTCAAGCGAGAAATCTACAGATTGTATGTCTGGATAGCCTCGCTTCTGTTCCCCTAATTCGGTCCCGGTCTTGCTTCTTCTTTGTCTCGGAAGGCTATACGAGATCAGATGAATATAGGTGAGCTGAAAGCTGAAGCCTCGTACGAAATCTCACACTCGTATGACTATATTCATGACCTAGTCTTAAGTACGTGTGACATCGCGCTACAATAGCTAAGTCACTGTAAATGAAATGTTTCGATTGCTAATAAGTTATAGGTAGCTATGCTACAAAGCTAATCCATACCGCAGTCCCCGAAATTCAATAAATCATTCGCGTGAATTCTCGGGCAATTGCCATCGCATTTGCAGTTTATAATTGTAGGTAGATTACAATAAGCTTTAGTATCAATTTAACTCAAGATCCAGCTTCATATATCTAGCTTCCAGCAACAGATGGTGAGGGCTAGTAACCGCAACGGACAGATGGTGGGGAAGTGGCATCTATCGTCAAGAAGAAGGTGTGATCATCAGAGTTTTGCTGCGACTATCTCGGCAGGCGGCTCTTCGGAAAATCCACAGGCGATTTTCTTTGCCCAGTGAAGCTGCTCACGATCAATCTCTCTAATATTTAGCACCGTATAAGTCCAGCCAATTATGGCTTTCGAGTCTTTCATCGACTTGCACATACACCAACAGAGCCGCGGTCCACCACTGGTGTCCAAGAACGCCGAGCTATCCTTGTCAAGTTGGCTGCCCATTCTCCAGTTTGCAAGTATGGCAGCCGGATATGGTTGCTGGTCCTTGTATAAGTCCACGAACTGGAAATGTTGTTTCCTAGCCAATGTCTCACGGCTCGAGTATGTGACGCGAGCGTATAATTCAAAAACTACGTCCTGCTTGTGGTTGAAACAGTGCGTCGTCTGGTCTATCAGCATACCTATTCGGAAACAAGTGCGAAGTAGAGTATTAGAGGACAATCCGGGGACAGAAGGTCGATCTCGAACTTTCTCGGGAAAAGGCGGACGCACAAATGCAGTCAAGGTCCCTGCCTCATTTAGGTGAGAACCGAAGTCGACGGGTTTCTTTGTACACATGCTCGCGTTTCCGCGTTTGAGAATTTCTAGCTCAGGGTACGGGTCAACGGGCGAATCTCTTTGAATCGCGTCCATGTTAACCAACACGGTATCCCAATCGACGTCTTCATCTAGAAGGTCTTCCGAGGCTTCGGTTTGCCAATTAGAATATACTTGCTCCAGCCTGGCGGCATTGATACCAGTTTCTTCTATATCGGGAGGGGAATATTTTAGGCTTGGATCATATTCTGCTGCTGATCGAGATTCAAGGTCCCATCCTTGTAGACTGGAAGGTGGTATATGGTTTTCTTCCACGGACCCCGGGGTGTCGGCGAGAAGCTGGATAATATCATCGTCTACAATATCGTCATCTAGAGGATACGCGTCGCTCGAGTCGCTCCGGTGATCACTAGTAGCAGTATTGTGAATCGCAATAGACTTTTCCAAAGAGCCATCTCCATTGTTGCAAAAATCTATCCGATTAGAACAACCCACAATGGTAGTAGAGGCGAGTGTTGTTTCATACTCAACAACGCCCATCTCCTGTGAACAGGGTGTATCTATTGGCTTGGTGAATCTATCAATACCGGTCTTCCTGACTAAGCGATTACGGTCGTTTGAGTGAGATATTTCAGGATCTAGAAAACCCGACGAAGCTCGTGATATGATGTTGGTAGGTTGAGGCGTGAATTGCTCGAGAGTAGTAGTAGAGCGTTGAGATTGTGTACCACGTTGACGGTCTAACGTATGGCTAGCACTTGCGAGGAAAAGAACCGTTTCGTGTTTCTTTGTGAGAGATTGGTCTTGCATTTTGCCCATGGGCTTCGTCACTTTCAGTGAGCGGAATGGGGTTGGCGTTTGGGCTGGTGTGATAGTGAGTTGTTTGGTACCTGTGGAACAACTACCGCGAGTTGCTATCTTGGGCCTCTTTTCAACTGATGTCTCACTGCACTCAGCTATCCGTTTTTGGCCAGTATTGGCAAACTCATTGAGAGTTGTTTGCGAGGTGCTGAGCGGAACGCTGTTAGGTTCACCATGTTCTGTACCCATATTGATCGGAGTGAAGGCAATGGACACTGGCGACGAGGCTTTGACTGTAGCGCTGCTAAAGTCATTCTTAGTGCACGCGTTCAATCAGAACCGTGGCCGGTGTTACCTTGAAGATTGAAGCTCAGCATTCAGAGCTAACTGCTCTGCCGATTTGTTGTTCTGTGACTGACTATTGACGTTCATTTTGGCGCGTTTTGGGGTCTAAATATAAGGATGCCTTGTTCGAAAGTAGAACGAATTCCAGGTTCACCCGTAAAGCGCCAAATAAATTACGCTGTAGGCATATATATTTATAGCACAGAACGCGAGTGTCAACCTAGTAGATAGGTGTATTCTACGAGCCTGGAAATATAGAATAGGGAACGAATGCTTGCAGCCGAGCCGCAACTAGCAGAGCGCATGTTGTTAATCTCACTAGGCGCGCCTTCCTGATTATCGTCTTCCATTCCGGGCACTTCCCTTTTTCTAAGATCATTTACTGAGGCAGATGCAAGCAAGCGCGATGTCAGTAGAGGCAAGGTCCACGGGTTGTGCTTTCCGTACCTAATATTAACCTTGGGTTAGGTAGGTATACTACATACCTGTGTATATCAAAGTAAAACTGCCCCACCGGACGCCCGCCCGGCATCTGCACCTGATCCAGATGTCCCCGCTCAGGCACCTACTTACAAAGGTAGGTACCTACCTAAGGGGGCAGTGCCGCGGTGGCCCGGCGGGGGCGTGGTTTAACATGGGGCGCATATGCATTCTCGTCATATCACCATGTACAGGACATGCGTTAGCCCAAAAGGGTCTACAAGACTGGACTGCATGAATTAAGTCTGTTAGTTGCCCTACTTACGTACTTGCTCACGCGTTCGGTAGGTATAATCTAGACTGGAGCTCATGAAAGTTTCTGGCATGAATATGCTGTGAACATACAAGTTTTGCTCTATGCTATCTAGGTATATAAAGGTACCTTACCTACCTTACTGTCCCCGACCTGCCTGTGGAACCAGCACGGAGGCCACCGGTACAAACCCCGCGATAGTCCTCCTCGGCAGTACAGCCGCGTAACCCATTGTCCACACTTCCATATTTCTGACAGTCTTTCATCTATTCGCAGTACTGCGGCGCCCGCCCAGCAATAGCTGTTCGCGACCACACCAACTTCCCCCAGATTTACCCGGCCTGGACTGGAATTACCGGGCAAGTTCGGAGCCTGACGTCACCGGCCTAACCAGCGCCCTGCATTCGCAATGTTCTCCCAGGTAAGGTCCAACCCTTTCCCTCGGGCCAGATCCCGTCCTCCACGCGCGCGAACCCCTGTCTGGTCCTTTATGTCCCTACGATGTGCCCGATGCTGATATTCCACTGCAGAAGAAACCGTACTCGGCTGTCACAGTTACAATCGAGCGGCTTACCAGTGAGTCTTTCGACGAAGATGACCTGAGTGGCATTCCCGACCTTGTTGAGGTCATTAAGCTACAAGCATCTGGTCCCGCTGAGGCCGCGCGTGCCCTGAGGAAGAAATTGAAATACGGAAGCGTCCATCGTCAGATCAGAGCACTCGTTCTTCTGGACGGTCTGATCCAGAATGCTGGTCCGCGCTTTCAGCGCACATTCATCGATGAGCCACTTCTTGAACGGCTACGAGTCTGCGGTACTTCGGACTTATCAGACCCCGACGTTCGAAAGAAGTGTTCTGAGCTATACCGAAGCTGGGCAGCCGAGTACAAGAATACACCGGGTCTGGAGCGCGTTGCCAGGCTATACAAGGTTAGTGCTTCATAGCCCTTGAACCAACGGAGTGGCTGGTACTGACTTCATTAGGAACTTCCTCGCCGGAAACAGGTCGTCACTCAGGACAAATCAAAGGTGCTCCGCGAGACGGAGCAAGACCCCTTCCGTGACTCGGAAGATGAGGCAGAACAGCATCAATCATCTCCGCCTCCACAAACTCCCCAGGCTTCATCTTCGCGGCCACCTGTCTCATATCCACAACCGTCACAAACCATTCAATCATACAGCCATACGAGATCATCGTCTGGCTCTGGCGCCTTCTTCTCGAGCTCCTCTAAAGACAAGAAGAAGAAGGACAAGGGCAAAAAAAGGTCCCGACCTTTCAAGTTAGAAGCTGAGAAGGAATCCATGAAGGCTGCGATAGCTGAGTCCTCCATCGCAGCCACGAATCTCAACAATGCTTTGCAAAGTATCAACCGAGAAAGGGAGCGGATCTCTGAGAATGCCGTGGCCGTTGAGCGTTTTGAGACCTGCAAGAGGCTGAGGAGAAGGATATTACGTTACGTATGAACCCCAATTCTCTGCCGTCTGGTCATGGTGGGCTTGACTAATAGAAGTAGATCCATTACGTCGAAGATGAACAATGGCTTGGTGGCCTGCTGCATGCTAACGACGAACTCGTTGTAGCTCTGATGACATTCGAGCAACTAGACCGCTCGATCGACGCAGATAGCGACTCCGAAGACGAACTGGCCGAGCAAGCACACCTGTACCGCAGTCAGTAACCCCGAGGTTCTCCAACTGGCCATGATGTTCCCACGATGCTGACTTACCATTAGTGGCTGCCGAAAAACACAAACAGCCAATGTCGCCGACAGAACCTGCTTCTCCGTCGAGCCCTGTTCCCGACATGGCTGGCCTAAATCTCAATTTCACTACCTCACCCCGTCGCTCAGCGCCCCCTAGACCTTCTGCCCAGTCCAAGCCTTCGGCTCCCCTTCGTCCGGTCTCTCCGCCCTCACGTCGTGATGAGATTGACGATGATTCTGCGGAAGAAGATGAGAATGATCCGTTCGCTGACCGGAATGCAGTGGAGACACCCATGGTGGAAAGTGAAGCGCCCAGGTGGTAGGTAATGTCTTAGATCAGAAACCATTTTTCAGGCTAGTTACTATGCCACCAGCGGGGTTATTCGTGCTTTTTATTCTCTTGGGAACACCATGACTACGACAGCTAGATAGATTGATGATTCAGATCCCAAACCTAGATTGGAACTGCGTCATGTTGCCATATTGAGCGGATCTTGTTAGATTATTCGGCGAATTTTATGATCGTTCATTATTTTAGAGATGACTGTTTTGAATCCTCGGTTTGTGACAGTCGTAATAATATGACCAACTGCACTTAGTTTCTGTACTCTTCAAACGACAACGCTTGCATTCCATAGGATAAGTGCCTATCTAAAGCTGCTATTACAAGCAACACATCCTAGCTTCCCGGCAGATTGAAGCCTGCACGACGCTGCTCATTCCTATGCGATAAATGCCCTGCAGGTGCGGGCTGAGCATGGCAGCAAGAGAATACGAAGCCGATATATATACAGCCTCAGCTATTCGGCGGAACATGCCGACAAACCGACAAGGGTGAGACATGTCGGCCAACCTGCGAATAAAATGCAGACGCATGTTTCCCCTCATCCACCAAAAATCACGGAAGAAGGCTCAAGGAAACAGACCAGTCATTGGTGAACTCGAACCCGATCAACGGCGGCCTCCTGCTCTTTCACGGGTCACGGCACCTATTTATCGAATTATTTTTGGGCATTTCCGCCGACCCTTCTTAATTTATGTAGTTCATTCACATTCAAGGTACAGTAGTCTATGTTTTCCTGTCAGCATACAGTACAGTACTATACTATGTGCACATTGGTACCCAAGTCACGTGTGCTAGCATCGCGTTACCCCCGCTTTAACCAACTATACCTGGTAGGTATATATACTTAAGTTACAGCTAATGTAAGGAGGTAAACAGCACCTGCAACACCGTATACGTGTACCTTATGCTGTGCCTACCTGGTGTATTAGCGCGACAACGCACTGCCCTGGGTGATGCATCGAATGGCAAACATAATATCTACAGACTGTATACAGGACCTCGGGACGGAAGAGAGCTACTCCACTTAAGTACCTGCCTACCTTACCACCTTACCACCTTACCTAAGAGAGAACCTACTAGCACCCAGTACAGTAGCACTCAGCAGGCAATCGGCCAGGAATAACGCTTCACCATCGCATGTAGAGGCTCTTCCCGTCATTCACTATTTGTTGGATTCCCATCATTTGTTCGACGAGTGCGCTCCTGTCGTGGATATCTACTATCAAAGGTGCGGTGGCAAGTCGCCTCGAGTTCATATTTTACAGGTTAACATATTTTTCTTCTCTTCATTTTCTGATTCATAAGAACAGAAACCCAACCACCGCGAAGTTTTGCTCAATTGAGTCTGAATCCCCAAACAAGCTGCTGCCTACCTTCTCGCTTGCCACCTTCGCAATTGACATCGCTCTGCTTTCCCAGGTTGTCGTACACGGCGCCTCTTTACTCGGCGGCTCTGTCTCTTCGTATATTGCAGCCGACAAGACGAGATCCTCGCTATCCAGTATCTCTCAATCAGTTCAGCCAGGCACCGAGGCTTCATCCGTCTAGATGTCGACATTATCAGGAATGGTGAATGGGCGTGAGCCCACCGGCCTCGCCGGAGAGGCATTAGCCCGACTTAGTATTTATCATCAGTTGGATGGGGAGAGAGATAGCCTTATGCAAGTGAGTTTACCCAATACCACCATCATCAGTACCACCGCCGCCCGACAATTATGGCCGTGTATGGCCAAATTTTCCGAGCGGAGGGTTTGCGGCTGACGTGTTATGACAGGCTATGATTCAGAAAATCGGTAATGACGCAAAAAGAATAGCAGAACTTGAGCTCGATCTCGACGATCAAAAAAAGTCTCGGATGGAATATCAGTCCAGCACAAGAGCTCTCGAGGGTGAAATGCAACGCCTGATTTCAAGACTTGTGCGTCTCAACCTGTCACGTCGATAGAGTTCCTTCCTTTATACCTACTTCAGCTTGTATCATATTAACCTCTGCTATAGAATAGTGGAGCTTTCATCGTCGTACTTATTGATGGCGATGGGGCAAAATTTCGAGACGAATTTCTCCGTGATCATGAACAGGGTGCGGCAAGAGCCGCCTGGAAACTTAAAGAAGCAGTCAAAGAGGCTGGCTTTGGCCACGATATACCTATTCTAGTCCGGGTCTACGCAAATATCAACGACCTAGCCAGGTCACTGCGATTTTCTGGTGTCATTGATGCTGATGAAAGTCTACGCATATTTGCCGAACAGTTCACCAATACCTACGCTGATTGTGACTTCATCAATGTTGGCAAAGGAAAAGAAAACGCCGATTCTAAGATACGAAGTGAGTTCTTTCGGCGTTTCTAGCATGGAAAGTAAAAGAAAAGAGGGCTTGGCAAACTGACGCCTACATACAGGACTACTTGATCATTATTACAAAAATGCGCAATGTCAGATGATATTTATTGCTTGCTGTCATGACAATGGCTATCTTCATGATCTTCGTCAGTATGCGGGTGCTGCAGACTGCAAGATACGTTTAATTGAGACTACACCCGCGGAGCCAATCTTCAGATCTCTCGAATTTCCTATCCTCCGTTTCGACAGTGTCTTCCGATCTGAGCCTTTAAACAACGAAACCAAGCGTGGGCCCCCAGGCTTCCCTTTCAGAAGTCGTTCCCCTCCTCAGCAAACCCCAGGACCGATTGGCCGAGCAATTCAGGCCGCACTCGTTCCTTCCGACTCCGTCTCTCCCGAACCACAAGAGCAAAGACAGCCCGCAACTTCGACGAGCTCTGTAGCAGCGTCTCCAGTTCAAATTACAAGTACTATCGGCGCAGCCGCAATCGAGCGACCTCAATCAGTATCGTCGCCACCGGACAAATCACCAGCTCAGTCTCAAGCATTTGCTCGCACATCAAATGTTATTAGCTCAGGTAATGGTGGTACCTCAATTAGCTATGCTATGGCTGGCGGTACTGCCAATCATCAAAATGTCACCGTAAAGCTTGCCAAGCCCAAAAAGGAACCCAAATATGCGTATTACAACGAGGATAAATATCGCCTAGATCCTCCTACCCAGCATCCCCCCCGGACTGCAGCACAGACGACCTATCAAAATAAATTTCAGGCCATCAAGCCACTGGTCTTTTGCAACGACCACTATCTGAAAGGGAGGTGCAGGCGAGGTGTGAACTGCGATAAGACGCATGATGTAGAGCTCACGGTCGCGGAAGTAGCTATTCATCGTTACAAAGCCCGAACCAGTTTATGTCCTCAAGGACCCCTCTGTACAGATTTCGATTGTTATCTCTCTCATCACTGCCCTCGATCGCCTTGCACGAGAAGCGATCAATGTCCGTTCTACCATACCGCCAACTGGGGAGACTTGCATTATTCCAAAGAACAGATGGTGGCCAAGTAAGCGAGGTCTTTTCTACATTCTCCGTGAAGTCCCCTCAGAGAGTACGACGCCTAACACGATACAGGACTAAATGGGCCGAGGGCGCCGAGTTTCCCGAGTACTTGTGAAGCATATCTACTTGATTTCAAGTCTCAGCCCGAGCATCAGAGGCATTGATTGCTAGAGTTCGGCTTTTTATTTTCTCTTATACACACCAATGCATGATTGAGTTTATGTGGGGGTGGCGTTGCTGTCTGTGATGCGTGGTGTGGTATAACTGCAGGTAGGAACGGTGGTTCTGGGGCGAGGATCAGGCCACTCCGCATCAGCTAGCTGCCGGTGGTTCCTACCTTGACCCTTGCCTCGCAATCTACGGGGTTGGTGTAGAGGATGGACCCGAGTAACGAGCACACGAGAGTTGACACGGTTTTCATTGGACGACGTGGACGAGCAATGACCTTTAGTGGCCAATGGAATCCGACCAAAGATTATGTCATAACGAAGATTTATTTTTTATTGAGCCAAAAAAAACAGAAAAGAGAGAAAAAAGGGAGGAGATATGGAGAGAGAAAGAAGGGCAACCCGAGAGGGAGAGAGAGAACCGAAAGAAGAGGTCATGGATGGCCCCGGCTCAAATCACATTTCTGCACCCCGACACAGCCGATCAAGGCTCTCCCTCGGATGCACCTACTATAATCCCTCCCTAATTTTTATCATCATCAACTTCATTTCGTTGGGGTGTATTACTTGCACCCCTTTTCATATACTTGTCATTTATTACCTAGAGTATACGAATATTCACAGGTAGCCGCTCGTTCATAGTTCGCCAACTACACGTCACTCGTTTACTTAAAAAGTCTATTCCCAGTGATGGATCAACCTTGTGAATAAATTTATAGAGGAATGTGAATGTGCCATGTAATACGATTTTGAATTAAGATGCGCCTAAAGCGGGAGATATGCTACCTAATCCTGAAGCCCTTCCGCGCGAATTCTGTGTGTATGAGAGGGTATAACGTGCATATGCAAGACCCAAGCCTAACCAATATATATGACCGATCCTAGGGGTCGTCGCATAACGCTATAGTAACTCCATCGCTATCCCCAAAATATAACCTAAGGCCAGAAATGCGACGACACAATGCATAGTGCTGTTTCAAGGGACATTTTGTACCTGTAACTATACCAATTTTCAAGCTCCGGCCCTCTTCTCATCACGAACCTCGCCTCTCCATTTCCCGAGTAATCTCAGTACCGTCCTCGGCCTCGACGGCGGCCTGCAGCTCCTCCCGTAACCTCTGGCTGAGCTTATCGAGGATCCATTCGGCCTCGTCGCGCGTGTCCATGAGGGGACTGCGATGGCCAACCCACGACCACTTCGGCTTCTCATCGACTTTGTCCCCGTCGCCTCCGGGTCGTCGGGGATCTTGTTGGTCATCGGCCGACTGTGGCTTCTTCAGTGGTTTGCGATGTGTGGATGCGTCGCTCTCGTCTTCGCCGATCAGGCGGAGGTACCATGCCCTATTATTGCACAAGTTAGTGATTCGGGTCATTCAAGGTTGGCATATAACGTAAAAGTCAAATCGATACGCACCACTCCTGGTAGGTGTACTTCCGCGGCGGCGAATGTTGCAGGTGCTTCGATACACGTCTAATCTCGTTGATGAGCACAAGACGATGTTCGGCACGTGTTTTGGGCAATTCATCAGGGATGCTATGAGCATTTGAGGGTTCTATGTCTTCTCTTTCGAGGTGTCGGGCCGTTTCCTTAATGGCCTTTGCCTTTCCCTTTGCCTTTGCCTTTGACAGTACCCTGGTTCGTGTGTGTTCGCCGCTAGACTCTGCCGACGACGGGTCCCGAGAAGTCTTAACAGTAGTACGGGCATTTTCTTCGTAGTTATTCTGGCGCCCTGGAGAGCATAACTCGTCATCCTCGTCATCTTCATCATCCCCATCCTTATCCTCGTCGGGATGCGGTTGAGCGGCGCCAAGAAATCCCGGTGGTGACTCATGGATCGTCTCTTCAGCAAATATGATGCCAAATGACAACCTCGCTAGAAAGTGCTTGATATCCATCTTATACCCACGCTCTCCAGGAAGGATTGTAATATTTCCAAGCAGCACGGTAGTGTCTCGAATTCCCTTTACAACAGTGTCCCCGGCGTTGGAGATAAGGATTGTCAGGGTGGGTAAAGCAAGAAGTGACCAGAAAACGAAGAACGCTTTTGCAGAGTTCGACACTGGAGTGATATCTCCATATCCAATCGTCGTCATCGCCTGGAAGGAGAAGTAAACACCGTCAAAATAGCTCCAGTTTTGATAGGGAGCCTCGGATTCTTGAAATATCTTTGCGCCTACAAGCCAGAGTACCGCCCAGGTACTAGTTGACACTCCCATTGCCGTCCACCTACGCCGTTTCGAGGCTTGATCCTGAATTTTGCGCATCAAATGAAATTCGCCATGACGGCGTTCCAATTCCGCCCTAGGCGACTTCTGCGAAGTATCATGACTCTTTAATTCAGGATAATAGTCGGCGTCTTTCTCTACGATAGGTTCGAGGACTTTCCCCTTGCTACCTCGCATAAGGCGTCGAACAAATCGACGCCGCTTCTTTTCAAGCATCCGAGCATCCAGCCTGCTTTTACCTCTGTCCAACATAAGACTGCGGATTGAGCCAATGACAAGACCGAGGGTAGTTATGCCAATTAGAGCATAAGGGATCATGAGGCCGCGGCCCAGCTTAGTTTGAATAGCTACATCTCCTAGGCCTACCGTGAATAAGGTCACATCAGCCCAATACACGGCATCTAGATAGAGCCATCCCTCGACGTGAGAGAACACCAAAGCGCCGACAAGAAGGTATGTGAGGAAGAGTATGGTTTGGAGCATAAGGGTCCTCTGACTCATGGTGAGCTCGAAGTCTTTAGGGTAATGTCCCGCCTGCGCACCCCAGACGGTAATGACCATCAGAGAAGCAACAATGAAATAAAGAACGGCAGCGAATAGACCGTAATAAAAGGCTTGTGACCAGACATACTCGATTTCCGGCCGTTTGAGCAGTGGGCCGCTCGCTGTGGCGCATAGGGAGACGAGTAGGATAGATGATATGTACCAGCCAACAATGGTGATCGGCTGTGCGACGGAAAAGCGTACTCGCTTGGTCATGTTGAGCAAGAGGAAGCAGTTGGCAATGACAGCAATGATAAGCTGGATGGCGTTGATGGCCAACAGCCATGCCGGGTCATCGATGAAGACAGCCTTCGTGATGTCGGACCCGGGGAGGATACGTTGCCGCCAAGGCTTGACGAGAGCACATATGGAGAAAGCTGATGCCACCGGACCCAGAGTGCCCGCGACCATAGGGAAAGCCGCCGAAGCAAGCCACCAACGGCTGGTTTGGGTTTGCTTGTCAGTTGCGTCTCGCTATAGGCACATTCCTTGGGTCGGTAACATACGTCTGGTCAAAATGGACATCGTCTGCCCCTTCGGCATGCTCCGCCACGGTTTCATTGAGATTGGCATCTTCCATCTCGCAGATTTTTGGTTGGGATTTTGTATTTCGTCAATGTTGATCGAATCATGAGGTGGGATGAAAAAGCGAGTGTCGGGATAACTGGTGGACAGGGCATGCAAAAGGTATGCAGTTATTCAACGTGCCTGCTGCGATTTACACCATGAGGACTTCATAGAGCCATGACTAGGGCCCATGGTATCTTTAAGTCCAGAGAAGATGGATGGCAGTGGAAGGACCCCTCTCCTTTGTAGAAATACATTATACCTATCATAAAGGCAGGCGGAGAGGGACGCTGAACCACGATACTTACTGCCAAGATACCACCTCCAATGACGTCGCTTGGCATTAGAGCTGGCGCCGATCACCTACGAGCCCTAAGCCCCATTCGGGGGACAGTCAGCCCCAAACCCGACCTGTACCTAGTTACTAGGCCCTGAATTTTACCCTATAATGTAGGTACTGTATATAGATTCGCACTCACAGTGGGTCTTCAGGTACTACCTACTTACAGTAAGGTAAGTCGCCTGACGCGTTGAGGACCTGAGCTCCACGGTTAGAAGAATGCCATAAGTCCTGCCAGAACCAATCCTTACTAGGTAAGTAGGTACGCTCATTCCAGGGAGACGACCGAAAAGTGTACTTCTATTCTTCTTTTTCCCCTTTCGTGTAGCGTGACCCAGCCTTAGAAAAGTTAGACGCTGTTGCATATCACCGGTCTCGTGGCATGGGACAATGAGATGGCTTGTCAATAGCATCTTGAGGTCTCCAGTCCGGCCTCTTCAGTTCAGACTTGGAACGAAGCCCCTGAGCACCATCGCCTCGGGCCTTCACAATGCAGAGCGGATAAACGTGCCTGTTGGCTCGTCTGGCAGTGTGAAAATAGAGTAAGCCTTATCTCAATCCTAATTCACCTTTGTCTAGTACAAAATTCTAACCATTAAGCAGCTTGCACAATCTGTCCAAGGTCTCATCTTCAGAGCCGCTGCTGGTCTATCTCCCACCCTTCTCCACAGAAGCTCCTGCAAGCGATTTGACACAGTTGCCAAGATTCGCTCAAAGACACGCAACGGCCGTGATTCACTATCGGTGGACGGATCCCTTTGAGGAAGAGTCTGTAGATGATGGTGCTTCGGATGGCGAAGAGGCGATCTATCGGCGCTTTCATCCACGCTGGCCGGCACCAATCCACGATACCTTGAAGGCCTACACATGGATCGTTGAAAATTTGGTCCCTACTAATTCAGGCAGTGCGCGCCGCGATATATATGTCTATGGCTCGTATCTAGGCGCCTCGTTAGCAACTTCGTTGGCTCTGACTGAAGCTCATCCACACGAACGCATGGCCGTCAGGGGTTGTGTCGCCTACAACGGCATCTACAATTGGACCATGTTCTTACCCGATCATCCCATCAACAAGCTACCTAAGTCGCTATCGCGGAATTTTCTGGAGGAAATTCTCACTCTTTCCGGCGATCCCGACTTTCACGAGCTGAAGCAAATGGCCAGGGAGCTCTTCAATAAGCCCGACGACTTGTTTGATCCCTTCGCCAGCTCCTGTCTCTTCTTTCACACGCCGGGGTTGCTCGTTCCTCCATCTTTTGATGAGTCGGCGATCCCTCCTGAATCCTCTTTGATCGACATGCCGTGGCTGCCCGAGGAGGCGGTAGAGCAGCTTATGCCTCTTAAGCAGCCAAGGAGGAGCCCGCTCGTTTTTCCTCCACGCAAGTCAACGCTAAAGATCCCCGAAATGCTGCTACTACATGACACCGCGCCACCCCTCCCCCCATCGTTGATGAGGAGACGCCAAAGGCGGAAGAAGGAAACCCACGTGAACAGCTTCCGGACCCAGGCAGAGGCGCTAGCAAGTCTCATGCGGAGGAGTATCAATAAGGTCGAGCTCAAGGAGCGCATGAAGTGGGATGAAGATATGCATGACTACGATGATGAGGCCGACAGGCGAGTTCAAGTGCATGATGTAGGCGACAAGAGCGATGATGTGGCTGCTGCGTGGTTGGACGATCGGATGTTTAGAGGGCGATCGGAATTATAAACCATCAAATTCTAGAGTACCCAAGCAGGCGCGATCTTACGGCATCTCAATAGATATCATATTCACGAAAACCTAAGTTCTAGAAAATGGATTCCTTTGGTAGGTGATTTATCACTGTGGTAGGTGTTTGGATATATGGCATTCACCATGTTGTGATAAGGGTTACAATTATTTGACCGGGAGCGGCATGGCATTAGCATATTAATACAAGCCAGCATTAAATATTCAAAAGACGGGCTATAAGTGTCCGGACCTAGACGGCATACTCATTATACCTTATGTCCCAGAGCTGTTTTAGGATTGCCTAGGTACCTAAGTACCGGAGGTTATTGTTGATCGATCCAAGCCCTGTTACATAAGTGCATTATTAGTTGGCGAGCGGGGTTAACGGAGGTAAGGTGAGCTGAAGATGGTGCGGCGTGTCCAGAAAACCTGTAGCCATCCAGTGGTCCGAGCTCGTGCCTGGCCACCTCGCCTCAATGCCCAGGTGCAGCCAGGTGCCGCCGCCCCCGCTACAACACACATCTCCGGCCGTCACGAAAAATCAAAAACGAATTTACAAACTGCAGCCAATTCCCATTTCCACGACATCAACCTCCTCGCTCCCAGCCAACCTCAGCGAAAATGGCCGACTCTGTCACCCTCCGTACTCGCAAGTTCCAGCGGAATCCCCTGCTTGCTCGCGTTCGTAGCCCCGTCCCGCTGCCTGTTTTGGGGGTTTGGAGATGCTAACAGACCTTGGATTGCAGAAGCAGATGGTCGCGTAAGTTCCCTCCCTTGACATTCGCCTCGAAACCAGCGGCAGCAACAGCATCAGCGATAGCGACAGCAACCTGCATCCCGAAACCACGAACCCGCGCTCTCCCACCATCGACATGCCCCCTCCTTCCAGCGCACGTTCCTAACATAGCCTTCTCTAGCGACATCATCCACCCCGACCAGGCCGGTATCTCCAAGGCCAGCCTCCAGCAAAAGCTCGCCACCCTCTACAAGGCAACTCCCGAGCAGGTCAGCGTATTCGGCCTCCGCACTGCCTTCGGTGGTGGCAAGACCACCGCCTTCGCCTGCATCTACGACTCACTTGAGGCCCGCAAGAAGTTCGATGCCAAGCACAACCTCGTCCGTAACGGCCTAGCCACCAAGCCCGAGCGCGCATCCCGACAGCAGAGTATGTTTGCCCTGCTCGCCCTCCTACCATCTGCTTTGGACAATTGCCTTAACCAATGTCAACAGGAAAACAACGCAAGAACCGCATGAAGACGCTCCGCGGCACCGAGAAGACAAAGGGCAAGAAGGCGAAGAAGGATTCGTAAAGGGTTTCATATGGGTCATAACGGTCAGGGAAAGGGAACGAGACTAGCTACATAGCAAAGTAGTGTTTCGTGACAAGGGCAATGCTATAAACGCATCTTCATTGATACCCGGTATCAGCCAGTCGATCCTGCAGTACCCCGCAACGGAATCAAAAAGCATTTGTGACGACCTCGTTCCCAACCCTCCGCGACTTCCATTGCTTCTCGGCGCATTACGAAACTACCATGTTCTAAAAAGTTTATGACAGAAGGCAAAGGAATCGTGATATTTGTTCCAGATGATGTGGAACTCGGTTGCAGGCAAATCGCAATTGCTTGGCCTGTTTAGCAATCCACTCCACGACCTGTCCTCTATGTCGTGGATTGAGGCCACAGAGGTTCGCTTCAAAGCTGCCAACGCGATATTTCATGTCACGGTGGTATAGTCGATCGTCTTATCCAACCATATGAGCTGCTAGCACAAGTTCTGTGTCGAGTTCCCCCAAAATTGACGTCTGAAACTACTATCTCCTCTGATTCCGGGATAAGGCAGCGCCAGTTTCCTATCCTTAGAGCGCGTAATAACCGTCAGGACATTGCCAATGAGTCTTGGAAAGTAGCCTATGCACCATGCAACTTCAAGCAGGTTTGGTTCAAGATTGTAGTTACCGAACATGAGTGCCTAGCAAAAATGGATGGAATGCGGGCATGGAGATTTTACGTCCTCTTTACTTTGCTCGACGATTCTGTCCATTACAACCATCAAACTCTATAGACAATTCCCGTCTATGCCGTCCCAGGCCGTCACACTGCTAAGTCGTTGATGGTACACAAGACGAGCCTCGAGATCAACTCCAAACGATATGAACATATATCTTACAAGCTCGGGCGCCACATCAGACCGCTCGATGGATATTCGCTACTCAGCATTGCGACGACAGTGAAAAGGCGCCATGCCATGTATGAGATAGTATTCCATCCCACGCATCTTTCTACCGCATGATCAACGCGTACAGTAGTTGAATTATCTGGTTCAAAAGGTAAGTAAGTAACTTAGGGAATATGAGAAATGACGCAGGTAGCATATCTAGCTAGGTATCTAGCACATTGGGATGTGCCATAGAACATCTCGGCGCGATATAATAATTAATATATGGTATAATCGCAACAATCTCGAAGTCTCATCGTCACTTAAACTGAGGGGCTGATTGGGTGGAGACGGAGAGCCCAAGGTCCGAATTGGACATACCAGCAAAAAATAAAATAAGGCAAAAAGAATGTTACAGAAGCGGGCCTCTCCGGGATTCGAACCCGGGGCCTCTCGCATGCTGAGATAAAGACAGACCCAAAGCGAGAATCATACCACTAGACCAAGAGGCCATCCGATTCCAGGAATTTTTCCTTATAGTGTATCTATATCTCTAAGTTAGCATCCGAGAAGCTGCATGACTAAGTCAGTAATACTTACCTGAGCATTCTACTCTCTATAGAGTCCTTAGATGTTCATAAACTACCTGTACATATGCTCCCTATCATTGCTAAACTACCGAGTGTAATAGATGCTGGTCTAGAGTGTACGTACTGTAGAAAAGAAGGCTTGTCCCCATTTCTCACTGAAAAGACTGCAGGTGGACAATGTTGGTCAAGAAAGAGTCATGACCTCTCGATCTCATTAAAGTCTCCAGGTGATAAGCCATGGTCCATTCTTCTGCTCCAGGGGCAATAGAAGAGGCACACATAGGCGCCTTCGTACAATCACATTAGTCGAAACCCAAAGGATGTGTTTCCCGTCCCCTAACCCTCGGAATCAACCAGTAAACATAAAAGCAACGTAGATGGTTTAAAAACTCCCCGCCAAGTTTACAGTGGTTGCTTATACGTTCCCGCTTGATTGTTCCCCATGGTCGGCAGCCGAAGTCGACGGCTCGACACACGCGCAACTAAAAGTACTTGAAAAACAGGAGGACGGACAGAGAACCTAGAAGAGGCAAATGATTCCAGGCATTTTCTTGTCTCATTCCACCACTCTGCTTGTACATTGTCTCCATTTACCAGTGTTTGAGCTGCTTCCACCTACTTTGCTACTTATAATCCTCGGCCAGTCTTTAAATAATACCACATCTCTTTCTCTGAACTACTAAATGTGTTTATATTGAACAGCTAGTCTAACTGATCTTTGATTACATTGGTATCATAACCGTTGCAGCTCCTGCTTTTTCGAGGCTTGGGGATGTAGGCGGTGTTATAGCCGGGGGAAAGAGAAAGAAAATGATAAAGAATCATAATAATGATAATGATGAAAATGCAGGAGAGGTAAAGATGAAGAAATAAGAAAGAGAAAGAAAAACGGAGCAAAATGTTAAAGGTAAAAAAAATAGAGGGAAGGAAGAGAGAGAAAATAAGTCAATGGCCAACGGGGGAATCGAACCCCCTATAAACGCTAGGGTATGAATGCATCGCTATCCGTACCAACTCAGCCAGCAGCCACTAAAGCTAAATTTTATTATACAATACTCGTTGGGTAGGCGTAAGGTCTACACTGACGCGGGCTCAGACCACTCCAGTTCTAGACCGAAGGCTGGGGAAACTCCGTGGCCGGGTACGAGGTCCTTCTAGATATTTCTAACACGAATTGAAGGTTTGGAGCACGGGGTATACTGTGGTCTAACATAGGCAAATAGTAACTCATTTGGAGTAGCTACAGCCTGAGCCTAGATGGTTAATCTACAATGTTATGGACGTTTAGATGTTCCGCTCTTAGGAAATTCGGTTCCAGTGGCCAGCACAATAAATGTAGATCAGGTCACTGTCTTAACCAGACCATCAAGGCTAGGACATAGCATTAAGCCCATTGGGATTTCTTAGATACCGCGTCGTCTCAGCTGAATACTCTATATAATTTCCTAGATAAGCACTCCTATAATATCGGGAGAGCTTAAAACCGGTCCTTATGAGCACCCCAGCTTTACCCGTACGTACCAATTTAGGAATCGTAGAGATTTAGAGTGTTGCAGGAATTCAGCGTTGAGCAAGAGGCGACAACTAGAAAATATACAAGAGCTGTGGGCATTGGAAAGTGTAAAACAACATGAAAATTATAGACACGAAGTCCATCTATTGAACTAGCAGAAGCCTTAATGCCGAGTCTATAGAATATCTAAGAAATCCACGGACGCCTCTAGACTTCTTAACATCTAATCTAATATCTCGATCGTCTAAACCGCCGAATGAAAGATCCATCTAAATCTTAGACTCCATTCGTGCCGTTCGCGTCGCTCTGGGCCGCTGCCTGTCGCTGAGAAATCGCATCGAGGCAAGCCTTGACCTCCTGGTCGAATATCTTGTCGTACGCGGCACGCATTTCCCTATTCTCAGCGTCCGTGTAAGGAATCTCGGACCCCTTCCTGCGACTCCGGCTCTCCGGAAGCTCCTCCAAGCTTGCGTTTGGATCCTGCCCCGTCTTATCTACAAATTCGTATGACCGGTACTCGGTATTGAGCCAACCGGTCCCTGTGACGAGTCCGCTGTCAGTCGTCATAACAAGTGGGAAAGATCATGGGGCTGAACGAAGACACATTTCTCCCGCCTCGTGTGTCGGGGCGTAGGACTTACCCCTGCCAGGATCAATCCCTAACCAATCCTCAGTAATAAAGTGTAGGATACCGCCGTGTGTGACCAGGACCACATGTGCGTCTTCACCGGCATCCTTGACCAGATCCCGGAGCCATAGTCTCGTGCTGCGGGCTCTGGCCTCGAGCTTGCCGGAGTCCGGGTAGTATTTAGAGTCAGGCGTCTTCTTGTTCCAGTCTGCTGTGACGAACCGAAAGTCGACGAGGTCGCTGAATTCCTTTTTCAGCTTTCCGACGTCGCTGCCGACGTCGCAAGGGTAGAGGGAAACCTCCTGAGCGTCTTGGAGAGCGATTATCTTCTTTCCTGCCTTCACCTCCGGCGCGAAGGAAAACTGACATGTGAATATGGTCCGACGAATTGGCGATGCGACCAGATGCGTGATCTTGTCGTGGTAGGGAAAGCTCTTGCAAAGCTCCTCGCATTGCTCCTTGCCAAGATCGGTCAGATCTGGATCCCGTATCCATTGATTCTCGTGACTGAGATTGTGATAGCCTTGTGCGTGGCGGACCAGGTGAATGATTGGCGCCATTCTGATGCTGTTGTCTTGAGTGACTTTCCAATGAAGGAAAGCTGACCTCGACCGACTAGAACAGGATTTGATTGAATAACGGCTCGGGTGCGCTTGTGAGATATTAGTAGTGAAGCGACAATAATGCGAACACTGGGCGGCGTGATTAAGTCGTAAGTTGGTACAGAGAAAAGCTCCGGTTCAGGCTTAAATATCCAGTATAGCGTATCTTGGTGGTTCATAAAAGAGCGGCGAAGACGCTTGCTCGGATGTCGAATTACACGACGAGCTGTGGAGACTCGATAGGAGCTAGTTGTTCTTGTTGGTCATATGAGCCCGCAACCAAAGGGGATTACTGCTGCGATACCAAGAAACGACACCGTTCCCCGGCGACGAGTACGGTGTAAGGATGTCGTGAGATATAGCCGAGCTCCATCGTGACTACTATCAAACGGCCGCGCGGCCGTAGCTCTCCCGAATTCGTCGGGACATCGAATGGATCCTGCTGCAAATTCTCTTAGCTCATACTATGACTCTTCATGCCGGTCCGCCCGATCTCGGTCGGTGGCGTCCGGACCCGGAGGCTTGCATCGACGAGGTGTGTCGGGAAACCTGATTGGGTTACTCCGCCGGCATGGTAAGCAATGCCTGGCCGGAACTCTTTTATAAAATGAACATCAGCCGGCACGTGGCTAAGAGCTTAAAGGCCATACGGCGACGCCTGACAACTTGTTGATAGTTTATATTGATGCGCAATTAATTGCAAGCGTTCCTCTCCTTGGGTCTAAACCCAACTCCACGGAGAGAGATGAGTGATAGCATAGATTAGGTTTCTTAATATTAATCAGACGGGTTGCATATTAAACAATGAGGAAGCGGTGACTACAGCTTTCGCCTGGATACTCGAGATTCAACTGATACAATGTTGTCCTAAATGGAGGCATCCTCGACAATAGCTGTAACCTTGGAGCGCCTAATCTAAGTATAAGCCGTATGTATTGTAACAGTAATGAAAGAACTAATCTGGCAGTGTACTGTAAGCGAGAGTTAATATCGGAAATGGACTCCTGGGGTTTAAATTATGTGCCGCCTGTCTGGAGATTCAGGTCGGTAGCGTCTTACCTCGGTCAGGTACCACAACGACACTATTGCCCTGCCTCAGTAGTGCATGTTGTAAATACTGCACAGCGACGAGTCACGCATCGTTGGCAATGATATGTATACCTAGATGTAGAACCACTGTCCTAGACCTGTACCTCTGATCCCCTCTTGCCCCCTCGTTCCCTGTGACATCTAGCTACAGTAGTAGTATCACGAAGGCGGATTTACTTCGGTAATGGTGTCCCGAGATCCTTTTTCCTTGTTTTTTCTAATGTCCGTCTTGGCCATCAGGGGTCGGTAGGGGGTTGGTAAGGGGGCCCAAGCGTCTTGCAGGTGTGCGTCTGCGGGCGCTAAAAGACCCCCATCCCCAAATATTGGCTGGGGTTTGGGGCTTGGGTTAGCTCTTTCTCCTGGATGGCGCGTATCCACCTTGAAGCAATACCTACCATTTCCCCAGTTCCACTCTTCTACTCTTCAAGCTTTATCACCACACATCCGCCATCTTGTCCACAGACAACGACAGCCTGCGTTACTCTAGTAGACTCTCGTCTTGTTCCTTTACGGACTTCATATCCCTTGCCGGGAAATATCTTTCGTGAACCGTCCCAGGTGGATTCATTACAACTGACACAATGGGTGGAATTCGTGAAGCTCCCATTTCCTGCACCCCATTCTTAGCCCATTCCTAAGCTTCCCTCTTCCGCTGCGATGATGGCCACAGACGATCTTTGCAATCGCATTTGTGGTTGTCGCCAAGGTGGAAACGTGTCTTCGTCCTCTCACTTCGCGTGGCTCGACTAGAGATGGCGGGTCTTTATCCATTCGCTCCGCTTAGTACCTTGTACTACGAATGCAGGCTAACTTCCGCGTTTTGTACAGCGCCGAACGCACTTACCAACCTGAAGGCGAAGTTCAAGGCCGTCTTTAAGAAGAAGGACAAGAAACCAAAGGAGGGCGAATCCACTGGCGGAACCACCGAGGCAGCCAAGGTTGACACCGCAGCCGGTAAGTGCAATATAGAATCATAGAATTCTGGTGCAGACCTTGGAATATGACACGGCAAAACCAACACAGCTTCCGAAAGATGCTGATTCATGTGCCTTAGCTGCCGCCGCTGCCGCCGCCGGCGCTCCTGCTCCTGTTCCTGCTTCTGGCGGAGAGGCCCCTGCCACCGAGGCAACCAAGACCGAGGAGGCAGTCAAGCCTGTCACTGAGCCTGGTAAGTCGGTTTACCCCGCCATCCATCCCCCGCGAAGAATTCGAAGCACCGTGTAGGGCGCTTGACCTGCAAACTCAGCTGTCTCACTCGGAGCTGTAAGCACTTGCTAACACCGTATCAGCTACCGGCGCTGCCACCGAAGCAAAGCCCGAGGACAAGGCTACGGAGACTGCCGTCGCTGCTGCCGACACTTCTGCCGAAGCCCCAGCTGCTGCTGACATTGGCGTCGCTACCGACACCAAACCCGCCGGAACCGCCTAAGGAGTCGCGATAGACACCACCATGGGAGAACTTTCTCAAGATGCGTTCACAAATGACTGGATGGATACCTGTCGTGGAGTTCTTTTCCACATTTGGCATCGTTATGATATGCGTTCATGCATGGTTGGCCTGATAGATTCGTAGTGGCGAGCCCGATTCGGAGAGCACGTTCCTGAAGGAGAAGTTGTTTGATGGAGTTTGAGATACCCTTCTCGAGAGATACCAATTGAGTCTCTAGTTCTAAACACGCTAAGCTTATCGCGTATCGATACGTGATAAATCTTCTACGCCCACTGTAAAGATCCAATTCTATTTGAGACCACGCTAATGCAGAGGCTTTCTCCAAGATGGCGCCTTGCCTGTTTGGTACATAGCGCCATGCCGCCAGTGGTCCGAGCGTCATGCTCTCTTCGCCCTGATTGAGACAGCTTACCCTCAAACAGGGCTTCTTGATGACTTTTCATGCTCGTTCACATCTTCGAAGGCGAAAGAATCTTGTTATGTTAGAGACATCCATAGATATGGAGAGCACGAATATGTCTAGGGCTTATTGTGGTGATCTTATTGTGGTGATCTCCGAAAGCCGTTTTATTCCGGTGAGACAAAGCCGCTGCCATCGGTCACACATATTTCCTTTGGTATTACCTTTCCCATCATCTGTTTGGGCTGATCTACACATGTATCACATGTTTCCTTGATTTGAGTCATTACACCTAGAATAAATCCTGCTAGTATTTGATTTACGCGTGTAGAACCGGACCTGCAACTCCAAGCTGGGGAAGTTCTCTAGTCTTGGACTGGGCACAACAAGGATAGAGAATAGTGAGGTTAGCTAAGCTGCTGAATAAGTCTGCAAAGCAATAGCTGAGATATGAAGTTAAGTTGGGTATTCATGAATTGGTTGCGTGTCTGCCTACTCTGGCGCCTTTCTCTGGGATATGGAGGTACAGTTGAATGCGTACAGTAAGGATATATGCATACCACGTGAGATTTACCAGGTGCACATGATTGTAGGAATAATCTCTATTATTGTCCTTTCTTGAGCTGTGAGGATTGAGGAAACTATCTACTACGTATTACTTGGGCAGATACCATTTCTCTTCTCGAAATATGGTCACTATCGGGTGTGCCCAGTTTCCTTGTTTCGTTCGACCCCTTCAAAGAAAGATGGGACAAAGTGTAGCGAGGGGGAATATTCCCAACAATAGTGTTTCTATACTCATCCGCTGGGCCGGTCGCTAGACTTTGCCCAAGGCGCTTGCGAAACTCTAAAGGCTTCGTTTGCAGGATGTGGTTCCCTCTGTGACTGCTGTGGTCTTGTAGTTGGCTGGCCTGATGTCCAAGGTGCTTTTGAATACGGGATTCCAGGCCCCATAGGAGGTGGCATTCCTATCGCATTAGCCCATGGTCCAGCCGTGCCGCCGCCTACAGGAGGAGGCGGCGACATTGATGACGAGGTAATATGTTGGTTTGCCATATGGACAGACTGCGAGGGTCTGGTAGCATGTGGATCCTGGTCCCAGGAGAATAGCGAGCCAAAGTAGAAGTGTTGCACGACAGGAAACTTAGATAGGACTTCGGCGTTGAACATCTTGATCATACCCTACGGCGAGAGTTAGCGTTAGATTGATCGTTAAGCAGGAGGACACCAGTATCAACAATGAGGATTACCTTGTTAATTTTGCCCCATCCATCCTTGATACCAGAGACATCGAACAGTATGGGACTGTGTTCCCAGAATGGGCCCCGTTTGACGTCGTTAATAAAGCCCACTGCGGAGAAATACATATTTCGCTTTCTCTCTTCGTCAACGTATTCGGATTTAACGATCGATGACGGTTTTGGGGCTCGAGCCAACGACCCTTCGGTCGGCATGGACTCCGTCTCTGATATGGGCTGGGTGAGTTGGGCAGAACCGAATATGTATGGCTGAAATGAATGATCATCTAAACCCCAGACTCCATGTGTACCAGCAGGCTCGAGAGTATAAGTCAGGATTAAACGGCGCACCACCCGAAGGTAGGGCTCGAAAACACCAAGCACGATATTTCTTTCAATGTCACCGTTGGGATTACCATCTCTGAACGCGCCTAATTTCCACAAGCAACCGAGGAAAGCCAGAAAACTTAACTCATGACCTGTTCCGTAGTCGAGACGCTGTGCACTGCCAAAAGAGCCGAGAAGATAGGCTGCGAGTTCGACTTCGGCCGTTGACCCCTCTCCGCTATCCCCCGAACTATGCCTCAAGACTGACTCTGGGAGATGCTCCTTGAGAAGAACCGAAAGTTGCTTCTCCAATAACTGATACCATGTTCGGAAACTCATGTTCCCGAATCGTCTCGGGCCTTCATCTGGTGGTGCTTCATCGATGAAAGCCTCGATCTTGGCGAGCATTTGCTGGAGCTTCCGTACGGATTCGGCTGGCTGCGTCTCATACTCAGAGCCGATCAGGAATGTTCGGATTTGGTCTTTCCCATCGCCACCCTTGGACTTACGGGGGCACATGGCCCGGTTGAGCTGCAGTATGAATACGCCGATGTCGCGGTACGCCTTTGAGGTCAAGAACATGTTAACATCTGGACCATCGTCGATCCGTTTGATGGGACTGAGAAAAACATGAGGAGTGGCCGGGTCTAGGATCTCTAGGATAGGAAAAGAGGCCTCAGGTTGCTGCTCTGTTGATGGCTGTTGGGAGGCTTCCATGTTAGAAAAGCGACCGAATGAACAAGTTATAGTAGTTATTCCCGTAGAGTACCTAATTCGCCATGCGAAGGGTTCGTTGACGGTATATTGAGTTAGTAGTGATTGATCTGTTGACTTCTCTTAAGTGTACTATGTACTTTTTAAATCACGGAGTTGAACAAATGCATAGGTACTTACGTAGTACAACAGTGTGCATATTAGCCCCGCCATCAATTGCAGGTATAGTACCTAGGTACCTACCTACATACATATACATATGTATATATGTAGGGTAGGAACATCAGAAGGTGTCGGTACGTACCGGCGCACCTTCTCTCAGATTTGCGGGAACCGGCCTCCTGCTCCTTCATTACTCAGGAACCTAATAACAAGGATCTAATCCCTGTTCTAAGTTATAAGTACCTAAATATCCGAACCATCACCTAAAAGGTAATAGCTTATCACACACCCTTGCATTTTATCTACGGTACAGACCCGAGGAGTTGGGCCTCTAGACTAACCTTTACTACCTACAGTAGCTGCCGACTTATGACTTGCCAAATTACCATCTCGCCTCGAACACGGGCCGTTGCCATTATCCATCTCCCTAAAATGTCCAATTGATACCTGTCGTCCCTCGTAGACCAGCAGGTACTCGTGGGAAGTCGTGGATATACCATGGAGCCTCGAAGTTCGTCGCGACGCCGCACGCGGGGCTCGAGCCCGCCACCTACCGATCATTACCAGCGCAATCCGTCCGAAGCGGAGAGTTCGGACGACGACGATGATATCCCAGCCTGTAAGCTGCCGAGTATATCGCCGTCGAAACGATTTGCTGTCTCCGCCCCCCGCTCCCATGCCAACCAAGCGAAGCGGTCCCTTTCCGACGCCGCCCTGGGCGGCATTGTGTTGTACCCTGGATCTAAGAAGCCGAGGAACGGATATAACATGACGCCGGTCTCGCGCAAACATCTCCCACGTTTGGCACCAAGTTCCCCGCGTACGCCCATAGCGACCGCCGAGACCCCTTCCCACATCCGAAGTCTCAGCGTAAGCTCTGGAGATGATGTCTCCGAAGGATTAGTCAGCAGCGTAAATGGTGCATTCCGTCATCGCCCAACCCGCCAAACGCAAGATTATATGGAACAACGGCCTCAGCAAGTACGCCCACCGAGCCCCTATCAATTGGATGAGGTGCAGTCTGGGGAGCTGGAAGAGTATGCAGTCCGTGTCGACAACCAAGACTGTAGCTTACCTTTGGCGATCCCAACTTCTTTGATTTCCTATGCTCTACCTCCGAACTCTGATAGCTTGAATAGCGGGAACGAAGATGTTAAGCGTGGGTCAGGTGTTGCGCTGGATGAAGAACACCAAACAGAAACGGAGGTACGGACGCGGGTGGATACTGTCTCACTACCCGGAGGTGACGTATGGGAGGTACCGAATTCTTCTGCGAAGCCGAATGCGCAGGATGATAATCCCGATGCTGCACCCCAAAATCTACAGCCTAAGAAAAAAAGAGGCAGACCGCCTAAATTTCCTAGGGTTGCCAGTATGGCAGAATTATTGCCAAATAGCGAACCAGACACCGGGAAGAGGAAACAGGGCAGGCCAAGAAAGCACTACCCTCGGCTCCGCGGTGAAACAACTGAGGACTATATTACACGTATCGCAAGGCTTCAGAAGAAGTCAATACCCTGCGTGCTAGAACCGGATGCTCATTTATCTCGGCAATCCTCCCCAGCACGAAACGGTACCAACCCCATCCAACTTATTGCTGCCAACATGCTCGGCCAGAGTAGCCAAGGTAGTGACGCTCATGCTTCGGCTTGCCTGTCTGGCTCAACGCAGGGTCAAGGATCTCGTCATCTCCCACAGCCGTGCCAACGGACCGCCTCTAACCTAGATAACTCTCAGCTTTCTCAGAAGGTAAACATTCAACTTAAAGTCGAACCGGAAGAAGATGCTGTGTGGCCTGAGAATCATGCGGAGCCTAGTGTCCGAGATGGCAACCTCGATGGACAAAATGGAGGCTTCGGAAGTGATAATCTCGCACAAAACGAGCCTGTCGAATGCGACGACGGTAGATTCACCAATTCTGCAACGCTGTCAGACTCTCTCGACGGATTTGATACTGACCCCGGGAGCGATAAGGATGTGGATCAGTCGAGTGAAGATAGTTTTAAGCATGATGTAGATGTTTTCAACGCCCGCCAAACTCGTTATGCTAAAGATGATGAGAGTTTTGAAGGACCTTCTGATGACGATGTCTTAGCCATCCATCTTGACCACCAACCTCTTAGACAGCTCTGCAAGCTCCTAGGCGATATATCTTGGGCTGGAGAAAGGGGTAACTGGCAGTGGCGATATTTCGATTACGGTGGTGCGGAAACTACGCCTGCTCGAGCTCTTTTACCAGTACTTGCAAAACTTGAGAGACTATACCAAGCAACTCCAAAAGCTCCCAACTTGAAGGCGCAAAACCGGTTTTTGAGGGAGCATGCAAACATGCTCGGCTATTATTTCCATAACATCAAAATACTAGTTGAGCACATACGCACTCGACGACTGGAGATTCCGGAGCGTAACGAGGCAACTCACAACAATGAATCTCGCAAGCATAAGAGAATGTCACGAGATCTTGTGTTGTATGTGATCCCCATGCTGGCCCAGTATGTATTACCATATTCCCCTACATACTCCCGAGACTCACTAGGAACGGGCCAAGCCTTCATCATGAGCGGTAGGTTCTAACTATTCATTTCTCACAGTGTTCTAGCCTCCGCATGGGGCCTTGGCGGGAAAACGTGGTCCAAAACATCGTTTACGAGTGCTGCAGTTGAGCTTCTTAAGCGGACATTGGGCTGGATCATGCGACTCCATCGTCGCTTGCTTAGGGAGCTGGAGCGATGTCCCCTCGAAGAAGAACCCGAGAACCATCATCGACAACAAGCCTGGCGTAGACGGAAGGTTAAAAGAGAAGAGATTGCGCCTCTACTTGATGCCTTATTTCGAGTTATCGCAGCTGCACCGGATCAATTGGCCGAAACAGAAGCCCGCGCCAAGGAGGAGTTGCAACGACGCCAGCAACAGTTGAAACGAGAGTGGCAACTCAAGATTGAGCAGAAGGCCGCCGAGGAGGCGAGGCAAGCCGCGGTCACAGAGCGAAAAAAACGATCTCTGTTATCCATCCATGGTGTTTATTATCGCCTTGGGACCCCAACAACAACAACGTCCTCTAGGCCATCTCCCTCCCTCACCCTGGGATCTACCGAATGGTCGGTTGAGGAACAGAGGTTACTCTTTTTGCGCATCCAAGCATCGTTTCCTGTCTGTCCCGACTTGAATACTCTTCGTTGGGAATTAAACAAGACGACTGCACAGACGGTGGCTATGACAGAGCACATACTCGGAAAGATGCTCACGAAAGTACTTATAGGTTATTCAGCGGAGGAACGGACTGCAGAACTTCGTCAGATCATGCGAAGCTCTGGAGTGGCAGGATTATAGTTGTGTTGGTACTGATGCATGGAGTATTACGATTGATTGGTTTTACAATATACCCCCTTTCAAGCACCTCCCGGTTATTGGTGCGGATTTAACGAGCATTCTGAAACGGCATGCGGGTTCTGTATATAGTATTCTTCGGGGTGCCGTGGCATTGAACAGAGACATGCATCTAATCTTTTAAAGGAAGTCTAGCCAGTTTGACGGCCACGTCAACCACTGAATCATGTATCGGATCACAGTGGAATGCAGATTCAAATAGAAAACAAAGCAGAACAGGCACCCGTTTAGATCGGACGCTGACTGGCCTTGGCCCCCGGTCCAATGCGAGGTGATTTGCACACCTACCTAAGTTCCGTACCTAGGTAGGCACAAAGACGGTAGCAGTTTTATAAGAGGGGGTTGTGCCTTGGGGTGTCAAGCTCGGCAGCTTGACAGTTGTCATCTAAGACATGACGCCCGTCCGATATTCCCGCCAGCGAGCGTCATGTTTTCGCTGGCATCTGCAGGGGGTTATGGCAATTAAACTGGTGGTGCATCTATCGCGCTCGTTGGCTGTTACTGGCTTGGTAGGGTAGCACGAGGGACCCGAAAGCCACGCTATTGCTTCCTTGGCCCGCTGGCCTGTGATGGTTGATCGCTACCAGCAACCTTACTATCTACTTACATAGTACGGTACTACATGACTTGAGTACCCCAACAAGGTTTAGCTGGTTCCTCAGGGGTTTAATCGCCTGTGGACCGTTTATGTGGCACCCCGACTCAGTTCATTCCTACTTACTGTAGCCCCGGCTCTGGCCCGACCACCCCATCCCGATCAAGGCACCATCTTTTTCATGAGAGTTAATCTTGTATCTACTTAAGTGTCCCGTCCCCTTTTCTTCTCGCCGCGCAGAATAGCACGTGTACTGTACAGTAAACATACACCTGCAACTGCTAGCAGGATCGATTGTGGCCTGCTGTTTCCACCGTGTTTCATCGCCAGAGTCAGGCTTCTGCCGCTTCTTTCTGATAATCCCGACTCTTTTCGGCGAAGCGGCGCCTATAGCAGGACTTGCTCGGTACCAGGGCCGAGCGCAAGAGAGTTTGGAGATCCGGGAGCTCTGACAGGTCAGTGGCAGGCCAGTTCCAACCCACCATGCCATATCACGAGGAAACCCCCCTTTGTGACGTGTCGCAGCGTGCATGATAGCTACCCATGATATAATCTACGTGCCCCTTGATTATGCGCCTTTTCTTCCTTCGTTGTTGTTTGGATACCCTCTTCACCCACCCCAATTGCCCGTATATGCGGTTCAATTATCGTCTGGCAAACATAGTAAGTCATCAGGAGCTAACGCGAACGCGTACTTCAGCGCCATCAACGACGCCCAGCCGCCCATCCGCTGCCAACGCGAATTGATATTGTGCCCGCTGCAAGGCTCGTCGCCCGCCACCATGTCTGACGCTGAGGGGTTCGAGGTCGTCCAGCACGACGAGTCCATCCTCTCGGGCGGGGAGGTTACGGGCACTGCGAGCACGGGTGATGCTTCCGCCGCGTCCCCCAAGAGTGCCACGAAGTCGCCCGCGTCTTCGACTAAAACCAGAGGTTCAGCGGTCGCGAAGCGACCCGGCACTACTACAGCCACCGTTCGTCGACCGGGAGCCGCCACGACTCCCACGACTAAAACTACCACAAGTGCTGCTTCGCGGGCTGGCAGCACCCTGAGCAAGCCGCCTGCACGGCCCCCTGCAGGGACGACTGCCAGGAAACCCGCCGCTGCCTCGACGACGAACCACAGATCACAGCCTTCTGTCACGGAGGACGAGAAGAAGAGGTCAACTATGACGTCTGCTGCGCGGCGCGCCTCGGTTGTGCCGAGTGGGCTGGCCTCGTCTCCGTCCAAAACAGCTACGAGACCAACCACAACATCCACCACGTCTACACTCAGAAAATCTGCTACAGCGACGGGCGGTGCTGCATCCCGAACTACTACCACAACTCGGACGACGGCTCCCACTGGCACTGTTGGGGCTCGTACATCCATGGGTTCAAGCACGAGGACGAGCGCTACTGGCGTTGGAGCTGATGCGAAGAGGCGCCTCTCTGCAGCAAGTGGGTCTCCCGCAACGGCTAGACATTCCGCTCGTCCCTCTACCTCCTCGAGCTCGGGAACAGCTACAAAAGAAGCCGATGATCTTAGAGCGAAACTTGTCGAGAAGGAGTCTGAGGTGGAAGCTTTGAAGGGGCAGGTGTCTACATCGGAGGAGAGAATAACCGAGTTAGAAGCCAAGATTGCTGCGGAGGCCGATAGTGTGCAAGGCGCACAAGATTCTCTGCGCCGAGGCCATGAAGAGCTCCTAGAGGTTTTGAAGTCGACACATGCAACGGAGAAGGAGGCACTGGGCACCCAGGTCTCCGAAGCCCTCGCACAGCTGAAGATTGCTGAGGAGGAACTCGAGGGCCACAAAGCTCAACTCACCGAATTGACAGGCGCTCAGGAAGCAAAAGATACTTCCATCAACGAATTGCAGGCTAAGCTTGAGTCTCTGGAGCTTGACAAGGATGCTAACTCGAAGGACCTTGAAGCAGCTTTGGCCCGAGCGACGGAGGAGCATGCCACTAAGCTAGAAACCCTACAGAAGACTTTGGAAGAGCAACAACAGGCTACAATTGAAGCTTTGAAAGCAGCTCACGCTACTGAGCTTGAACAGGGGAAGGCGTCTTTTGGCGACCACGAGAAGGCACTTGAGGACCTGAAAGCTGCTAATGAAACCCTGCAAAGCCAGATGGGTGAATTGACCTCTTCCAGAGAAAGCGTAGGGGAGGTTAATGCTTCCAAAATTTCTGCACTAGAGGCCGAGCTTGCAGAGCTAAAAACGGGTGCTGAGCATGACAAGAGCGCCCTTGCCGCTGCCAAGGCAGAAGTTGAAGAGTTGAAGGTGAAACTAGCCGATGCCTTGGCTGTCGCCGATGCTACAAAAGAGGAACTAGCCGCATTTAAATCGGACTTCACCACGATGCAACAAGAACTCGCCCAGGCCAAGACGGATGTATCATCTAACTCTGCCCTTACTGGGCAGATCAAAGAAATGGAAGAACGGTATGAACGACTAAAGCAGGACCATAAGTCCTCCAATGAAACACATGAGAATCAGTTGAGACAGATTTCCAAAGATTACGAAGATGAAATCGAAAGCCTCAAAGGAGATGCCTTTTTCAAGCGCAAGTTCCATGTTCTCGAGGAAGAACACACAACCCTTCAAGCGAAGTTGGACGAAATCACCAGCACGTACAATAACGCAAGGGATGAACACACAGCCCTTCAAACGAAGTTGGACGACCTCACTACCATGCACAATAACGCAAGCGAAGCACACACTGCACTTCAAACGAAATTTGACGACCTCACTAGTACACACAATAACACAAGCGAAGTACACGCTGAGGAGCTACAAGCCACAAAAGCTGAGCATGCGGCTGCTGTTCGTGCTTTGACGGAAAAGGAAGAAGCGCACCAGCGAGCTCTGGATGCCCTGCAGGCAAACCACGCTATGGAGTTGGAGGGCGCGAAGAGTGGTGCATCTGCTGACAAAACGGCCCATATAGAGGCTCTTGAATCCCTCAAAGCTAGTCATGCCAAACAGATTGAGATCACCAAAGCGGAGAGTGACGCAACTCTAGCTGCAGAGCTAGAAGCCTTGAAAACAGCTCATATTCAAGATCTACAGAGCCAAATAGACGGCCTAAAGGCAGCCCATATTAATGAACTAAATGTCAAGAGCGAAGAACTAGAAGGGCTAAAAGCAGCTCACGCTGAAGAAATCCGCGCTCAAGCAGAGTCTCTAGGGGCAGCACATACTGACGCAGTGAGCGCGGCAGTGAGCGCTCAGAAAGCAGAGTCAGAAGCAGCTATTGCTGAATTGAAAGCTGTTCATGCTCAAGAGCTCTCGAACAAGCAAGCAGATGATAGCGTTCTTCATACCCAATTAGAGGCAATGAAGCAAGCAGTTGAAGATGCACAAGCAGAACTTGAAAAAGCGAAACAGGGCCATACAACAAGTATCGACGCACTCAAGAAAGAGAGCGATGACGCCCACTCCGCCGAGGTGGAAAAATTGATCACCATGCAATCCGAAGCTGTAGAGGCGGCCAAGAGCGATGCCTTGACCTCGCACAAGAGTGCCATTGATGCACTCGAAGCTAAGCATGCTCAGGTCATCGAAGAGCTCGTGAAGAGTCATGAGAACAACCTCTCTGTCGAATTAGAGAAAGTGCTTGCCATGCAGTCTCAGGCGGCTGAGGTGGCGAAGAACGAAGCATCCTCTGCTCAGAAGGCTACAATCGAAGCCCTTGAGGCTAAGCACGCGGCCGCCATTGAGGCTTTGGCTCAAGACTACGAAAGCAAACTCACTACCGCAACTTCAGCCACGGCTCAGCACCAGACATCCGTTTCAGATTTAGAGGCTACTTTAATTGCCACAAAGGAGGCCTTAGCAAAGGCTCAGTCTCAAACTGAAAGCTTAGAAATTGAACTTGCGGACGCTAAGTCGAGGAGTGACGAATCTCTCGCCAAGGCGCAGGGTGACGCTGAACAACTTCATCAGCAACTTGTTGAAACCAAGATGCAGAATGTTGAGCTGATGGCCGAACTTGATGCTGTCAAGAATCAGAAGCCCGACACGTCCGTTGCGGATGCCCTCAAGGCAGAATTGGAGGAACTGAAGAAGGAGCACGCCGATGCAGTTGCCAAGGCAGAGGCATCGTCAGCGAAGGCTGTCGGTGATGCAGAAGCACTGCAAAACGATATTGATGCTAAGAAGAGCGAACTCGACTCTTTGAAGTCACAACTGGAAGCGGCCAAGGAAGACACCCTCATCGCACAGAAAGATCTTGAAGCACACCAGAACGACACAGCAGCAAAGGTCAAGAGTCAAGAAGCCGACTATAAGGACATGTATGAAAACTTTACAAACATGGTGGAAGAAGAGCAGAAGAAGCGGGCAGCGGCGGAAAAGGAAGCCAACGACGTCGAGTCTAGATTTGCAGAGATGGAAGCCCAAATCAAAGTCAAGGACGCTGAAATTGCGGAAGCTAAGGTTCGTATATTTGTCCTCTATCTTCAATGCCTAATGCATCAACCCAACTCGGTAACGATCAAAATGATTAACGGACCAGCAGGCGGCCGCTGCGGCAGCTCCGGCCAAGAAGGGACTGTCGGCCAGTCGATTTGCAAATGGCGGTAACGATGGCGGAGCGGACGAAGATAGTGCCGATTCAGAAGCCTCCACAGCTGCAGGTGAGGAGCCAGATCATTCGTCGGCAGCGATGAGCGCGGTGCGCGAACCCTTACGTCTATCCCTTCGTTGCAAAGTTGCAAACATACGCTCACCCCCAACTCTCATATTCACAAATCGCCCGTCCCTATCGAAGACAGTTACTAATTTAGGCGTTTAATCAGCTGGCTCAGGTTAATCTATCCCTCAAAGGCCTACAAGCCATTGACGATGATATGAGGGATCGCAATCTCCGGTACGTGAAACCCATGCTGTGGGCAGGTTAGCTGTCAATAGCCTGCTGCGAGAGAGGTAGAGAGATGTGGATGAGTGTTAATGTGGTGTATGCAGCATGCTCAAGTCGATGTCCGATGTAAAGCAATCTTCTTAGTGGGATGCCCTTTCGCCATTCTTTCGAAAGCTCATTCGAGGCTATCTATCTTCGTACTTTGGTTAGGTGCCAACCTTGTTCTCTGCCCGCAGCTGGCTAGGCTTAAGATTTATTCTCCAAGCATTGATAACCATTATGTATGGACTATGTCGCTAGATGAGAGGGGAGAGACACCATTTTTCCTCCGGGTCGTGGAAATATATGTATGTAGTACACAGTATACTTGTGTGAAGGGATTCCGACTGTGTCTACTCTGGCAACCGAAGTCCAGTTGGCTAGCCCCGATACTCCTGTCTTGTTTAGTCGGTAATGGACGATACCCCCTTTTTGACTCCCCTGTACCCTTGGATGGGATGACACTTCTATTGCTTTATAATTCTCTGCATGATGGAGGGCTCTAATCTTCAGTGGACTGGGGTTCTTTGATTTCACGTCATCCTAGTAGGCTTCAATTCACTCAATTGTCTTTCGCCGTTTTCAACCTAGGCTAGTCCTTAACTCGAATGCTTACCCTCAATATCCGTGACTCTGAGTACTGGCCGAAAACCCACTTCCGTGGGGTATCGCATCACTGGATTCGTCTCAGCCGATGAGGGCACCGGAAACGCGGGGGCGGGCCGGGCCCGTTCTCAGCGTAGTGTACAGAGTAGAGGAATGGTTTCGTATCCTCGACTCCATTGCTTATTCTGTATATTTTCTACGATATAGTGACGTCGAGATCTGTTCTGCGGAGGTATGAAGGCCGAATGACGCACTCCGAGATACCTACTCTACTGCCGATTCAATAGCGGAAACATCACTGATAATTCCTTCTAGGGTCATTAGTTCAATCCACGGTATTAAGACAGCATCCCTAGGTATTTAACTGGTCACCACAGCGGACGAAGGCCGGCCAAAAAAACGTGACAAAACAGACACAGAGGATCAAAGCAATTCTCACCTGGAGATGGCGATGCCCTCTCACATCCTAACACGAGAAACCACGGATCCGGCCGCCTTTCACGAGGCGGTGTGGGGCCGCGTCTTCAACCGCAGACGAGACACATCCCGGGTGCCGCGAGCAGTCGTCCGTGCCTCGTGCGTAGCGCACGTCAGGGAGGCGGTCGAGTTGGCGAACAGCCTGCAGTGCCGCGTCTCGGTGCGCAGTGGCGGCCACAGCTGGGCCGCGTGGAGCGTCCGGCACGATGCCGTCCTTGTGGATCTTGGCGGTCTGGGACATATGAAGTATGATGGGACGACGAAGATTGCTTCCTGCTCGCCGAGCGTCACTGGTGAAGTGCTGAATGGGTTTTTGGAAGATGAGGGCAGGATGTTTGCGGGCGGACATTGTCCCGATGTTGGGTTGGGTGGGTTTTTGCTGCAGGGTGGTAGTAAGTCATTATGGAGTCGTTATGTTCTTGTTTTGGGACGTTGAGCGCATAGCTGATCCCGAGTCTTGTAGTGGGCTGGAATTGTAAGGTCAGTGAGTCGTCGCATGCAGGCCGAACCAAACGACAATCTCTAACAAGTAATGGTACCTAGAACTGGGGGTGGGCTTGCGAGTCTATCATCGGCATTGATGTTGTGACTGCGGATGCCAGAGAGCTTTACTGCAGCAACACTGAGAATTCCGATCTGTTCTGGGCTGTGAGGGGCGCCGGGCCTGGTAGGTATCTCTACATCGTCTCGGGGAATGGGATTAGATACTGATAGATCTTAGGATTCCCGGCTATCGTCACGAGTTTCCACCTCTTAACACGACCTCTGCTGCAGATGTACAACAGTGTCTATATATATCCCCGATCTATGTTCTGTGCCGTCTTACAATGGGTCATCGATGTGAGTCTCAATGTCTTAATTAACAATTACCTACGTCTTACCGAGACTCCTAGACATGTCCTACTGCGGACCCAGACACCGAGATAGTATGCGTTGCAAAGCGCACAGCAGATGGAAATGATACAGAGATCATAGCCGGCTTCCTCTCGTTCAAACCAAACAAAGAAGAGGCCGAGAAAGCCATGCGACGTGTCTACGACAGCAGACCGGCGGGGGCAAAAGTAGAAGTATTCTGCGAGCTAACCGACTTCGCGTGTCAATACGCAGGGCAACGGGACGAGCAACCTACGGGATACCGGTTCTGTAGCGAGAACGCGTACATCAGCAACGACGTCGATGATGTGCCGGGCGTGTTAGAGAAGGCGTTCACATCCCTGCCAACACAGAAGTCGTTCGCGCTCTATTTCGCCATGAACCCGACCTCGCGCCGGCCGCTGCCGGCCATGGCGCACAGCATGCAGTCAGATCACTACTTTGCCGTGTACACGATATGGGATGATGCTGCTGACGATGTGCGGTGCACGGGTTGGGTCCGTGAGATGATGAAGGGCGTGGAGCAGTACAGCGCCGGCAGCTACATGGGCGATGCGGACTTCCAATCTCGGACGACCAGGTTCTGGAACAGGGAAAATGGCGAGAGGTTACGGGATATCAGACGGAAATGGGATCCCGTCGGGCGCATTTGTGGGTATTTGGACGCCGATGATAGCAGTGGTGTTCAGGGGCTGAGGAATGAGTTTGAGTGGGTTACTTAGACAGGATAGATGAGCAGCACCGCAGCATTCGCCTGATAAATAGCAGAGGGCAGACAAGAGAGCGGAAGACTGTGGAGATGATGCCGTTTTCCAGAAATTGTGTGCTTCTCCCATCCAAGGCAAGGCAGGATCCTCTTGAGCTGCCCGGCATCTTGTCTAACCTCTCTATATATCGTCACGATTCCACTTTGCTCTCTCCCAATAGGCCTGTTCTCTGCACCGTTCCTGACCCTGTCCTCATTCCACAATGCTATGAAAGGGAATCTCCTGCATTGCATCTTCGCATTGTAAAGAACAGGAGCTCGATGACACGTGGACAGAGAATATAACGGTGTTGGTATGGATGGCGTGGGACAGGTGTCTTGGACGACATCTGCCGAGCGCTCCAACCGCGCTGCCATGTCGGCAAGTCGAATCGATGCAACAAAACATGCGACTAAAGCCGAACAAGGAAAACTTACGAGCACATGTCGGGCTCGCAGTTCGGCACTTACTTTTCTCCTGCTCCCTTGCGGTGTTCCAACTACCTAGTTCGAAGGATTGTCGTCTTTACGCGTTGTGTTTGTGATTCTTCAATGTGCCTATTCACGTGGTATTGTAAAAGTCCCATGGCCCTTGTGGTTCGGCGCGGTCAAGGTGCATGCATCCCCGAGCTTAGTTACCAGGTCGAAATCATGCATCATCGTCATCATCAAGGCTGGCTACGTGCATGAGCTTGCTTTCGCGCAAGTCTAGGATGATAGCTGCCGATTAGCAAATAGTCAGCCTGGGTTGTATTGATGCTAAAACACGTTCTGTTGCGTGTTCGGCGACTTCGGATCGTATACAAATCAAGTGGCTGGTGAGCGATTCCCCACGATCCTGACACGCAGAGGCCCTTCGACGGAAATGTCGGGACTCTCTCATCTATACTTCAACAACGAGAATGAATGGCAGAATGGCAGAATGAATGAATAAGGACATCCCAAAAGAGTAGTACACCCCTACCCCTACCCCTACCCAATGAACACATCCCTGGTGGCGGCGCTGCGTAACCAGGCGTTGGTCCTGCAGCGATCGCCCGAAACCGTCACCCAATAGCATCACCACTTTGTAATGGCTGATTTGGTAGTCCAATCATTCAGGCCCCAGGTAGTGGAAGAGACATCTGCCGAATCGACTCTGACTAGCTCACCTCAGCTCCATCTCCTCAGAACCCACTTTGATTGCCTTGGCAATCAAACAACATTTTTCCGTGCCTCAACGACCGTTGAGCCAGCCGAGGAATGGCCAACAATAGACTCGACAGCCGGGAACCCGCTCAAGACATTATGCGAACCGCGAGAGAGGGGGTCGGCGCCAGATGCCACGGGAGAGCGAGGAGGACTGTGGCGTGATATTCGGGAGCCGCAATCAATAGCGAGCCATTGGCGCGCCTGATAGAGAATACCGTCTCAAAATACCTCGCCGCTTTGCGTCTATCGGCAAATACTGTACATGAGAAGCGATTCATCCGCGCGCTTGCTGCCGCTTCCTGTGCCCCCCCATATTGCCGTGTCCAGAGGACAGAGACTCGACGACTTTCACGCGCCGCAGATGGGTCCCAGAAGATCCTCGGGTCCCCCAACACCTTCGCCATGTAATACTCTCCTCCCAATGAGCGTCGAGGAAGGCCGGCGCAATATTCCCACAAGGTAGTCCGCCGGGCCTCGAGCCTATCGCTTATGATAGGCCTAGTCTTTCCATATCACTACCGAGAGGGCACCCTTTGGATAAGCTTATAGGTAACGTCACAAGCTATGGGTTCAAGAGTCGGCCCATTTGCCGATTAGCTAAGTACATTACGACCTTTTAACATGTATTTCGCCGCTAGAGGAACTGGCTACCTCGAGATTTCTCGTTTTAACTGAGGGCGCCCCAGTCACCTCACCGGTGCCGACTATCGCGAGGCAGGCGAGCTCCATAGCCTCTCCCCCTCACGGCCCCCAGTCTAGTCCGGACCAAGTGTACGGCAGTAGAATAGGATATAGAATTCCACCTCCTACAATAACCCACTACTTTCTAGACTTTGTCTAAGAGGGAACTTCTCGGGTTCAGCAGCCATTCTCTTAAATCTTTCAACATCGAGACGCCTGGATTCCCACGAAAGGACGGACCAGAAAAGAGACGAAATAACACACCGATTATAACATATACGGTGAAGATGGGGTTCGGGGTGTCAGTAGCACTGAGCTTCATTGCTCACTACTGGGTGCTTGGAGCAATCCTAGGAACTGGGGCGTGGCTAATAAGAAATCGATATTATAATGGGCTGAACGAGTATCCCGGACCGTTCATGGCTTCGCTGACAGACCTCTGGCGACTATGGGATGTATGGGGTCGACAATCGGAGGTGACACACCGCAGACTCCACGCCCAGTACGGCGACGTAGTGCGCTTAGGTCCGAGTACCCTTTCTTTCGCGGACCCAAAGGCGCTGAAGACTATATACGGACTTAACAAGGGATTCATCAAGGTTTGCGATCCCCCTTGAGATTCCCCCATGCTCCTAAATAGACTAACGAGGAAACGCCAGTCGGATTTCTATATCGTTCAGCAAGGAGTTTCTAAAGGAAGCGGTCTTGCAACGCTCTTCAGCACGACGGACAACACGTTCCATGCGCAACTCAGGCGCTGTGTGAACTCGGCCTTCTCCATGTCAGCGTTGGTGCAGTATGAGCCGTTCGTAAACAATACCCTAAAGCTGTTCTTCGAGCAGACCGAGCGCCTCTACGTCAATAACCCCGAGGGATGCGATTTCGTCAGATGGTTGCAGTTCTACGCGTTCGACGTCATCGGCGAGGTCACGTATAGCAAGCGCCACGGCTTCCTAGAGAGGAACGAGGACGTCGATGGCATTGTCAGCTATCTAGGCAATCTCTTTCTCTATGTCGCTCCGGTAAGCTTAACCCCCCGACCCCCACCGCTAATTCTCTCCCCCTTATCGTGTTCTGGAATGCGTGTGTGGAAAAGACTTTTGTTCATGAATTGACCGACTAACTAACCGGGTCCCGCGGGATTTTAAGATTGGGCAAATCCCCTGGCTGGACCGCCTGTTCCTGAAGAACCCCGTCTACCTCAAGCTCTCGGAGTGGGGGATCGTGGACGCGACCAACCCCATCGTGCTGTTCGCGCGCGCGCGCATGGCCGAGCGGCTGGGGATGACGGGGATAGGCAACGGCGACGCGTCGTCCTCCCCCTCCTCCTCCAAGCCGCTGCTGCCCATCACGGACACGACGGCGAAGCTGCTGCAGCAGCAGGCCAACGGCGACGGCACGATATCGCCGGACCTGCTGTCCAAGTTCCTGGCGGCGCGCGACACGCGGCCCGAGTTCATGAACGACGGGCTCGTGCTCGCCATGGCCGTGTCGATGGCCTTCGCCGGGTCCGAGACCACGGCCATCTCGCTCTCGGCCGTCTTCTACAACCTGCTGCGCCACCCGGCGGCGCTGGCGCGGCTGCGGGCCGAGGTGGATGGCGCGGCCCGCGCCGGCGCCTTCGCCGACCTCGAGCTCGGCGTCGTCACCTGGGCCGAGAGCCAGCGCCTCCCCTACCTCGACGCCTGCATCAAGGAGGCCTTCCGCATGCACCCGGCCGCGGGCCTGCCGCTCGAGCGCGTCGTGCCCGAGCCCGGCATGGAGATCGCCGGCCGCTACGTCCGGGGCGGCACCATCGTCGGCTGCTCGGCCTGGCTGATCCACCGCCGCCCCGAGATCTTCGGCCCCGACGTCGACGTGTACAGGCCCGAGCGGTGGCTGCTCGACGAGTCGCTCCCCGAGGCCCAGAGGGAGGACGGGGAGCGTCGCCTGCGCGAGATGAACGGGCACATGTTCCAGTTCGGCATGGGCGCGCGGACGTGCATCGGCAAGAACATCAGCCTGTTGGAGATGTACAAGCTCGTGCCGAGTTTGTTGAGGAGGTTTGACGTTAGTTTTACTCACTCTCTATTCCCCCCCTCCCCCCCCAATCTATATATATATGCTTGTCTGTCTTTGTTTTTTTTTTCCCTAATAAGCCGCGTGGAATGTGTAGCTAACCAAAACTACCGTCACGCAGATCCGCTTCAAGGACCCCAGTCAGGATTGGAAGACGGTCAACGCGTGGTTTATCAAGCAGCAAAACTTCAAGACACTTTTTGAGAGGCGCGAGCTGATTCTACCCGATGGTCGACGAGAGGAGGTACAATCGTGATGAAGGCGTTTCGGGGTAGGGGCGGCACAATTCATAGTTTCAAAGAATATAGTATTATATATGGTGGCCTCGTTGCGAGTCACCATTGATGACCATATCTATCACGCGTTCTGTATATAATATACATTCATAGTTTGGTACGCGCAATAGCTCTTATCTATCTACCTAGCCATAGGAGTGATCCGACAACCCCCCAACCCTTCTCTCCCCGCGGTACAGGTGTTCCGCATCTCCCTTGGGATACGCAGACTACCCAATCTCTTTCCCCAAGAAATTCTAATGTCATCTAGGTGTTCTATATGTACATGCTACAGTCGACATGTATACATGGACCTGCTCTATTCATACATTTCATCCACCCGGACGTAAGACACTGGTTTGAGATAGGTCGATAGAGTAACAGCACTTCCTTTAGAGAAGAGCACTATAACGCTATTATTTGACAGCAGGGGTTACACAGGGAGCAGTTAGTTTCGTGGAGGGAAATTTAAATTTCTATTATTAAATATAAATGACGCAAGTCACTTCCTCTTGTGTTGGGATTAGCAAGTTCCATTCAGTAATAACAGGTAGTCTTAGAACAAGACGTTGATGGGTGGATTATGGACCACGTTGATAACGCACCTCTCGTCCTTTGGGACAAGCATCTTTAGCTCAGTCGCTCGTTTAACGAACCAACGTCACTAAGTCATAGCCCGTCTAGTTCAGCTTCCATATATTAGGATGCGGAGGGGGGTTGTAGGCATATTGGGGCCATCTACGTATGCGTCGTTCAACTTACTTTATTCTGGCTATGAGGAACTACATAGTTATAGGGCACGTGGAATTGCACCATCTCAGCTGTATCCAATAAGCGCAAGACGCACCAACTCCAAGGTGGATCATCACATCTTGGCCATAGCACACATTCATCGGAAAGACGTGACTAAGTGAGGGGACTTATAAATCTTCAACTCATATAATGTATTTCTGTTCTTGAGGAGGGTACCACGCCGAACGCACAGCATGGAAGCCATATTGCAATGGCTGGGACAGAACGAGGCGGTAGCAAAAGTTGGTAGAAGGGCTTGGCGGGTGTTTGAGGCAGGATGGCATCTTGGCTTCACTGGTTTTGGCGGTCCTCCCGTCCATTTCAAAATCGTGGGTGAACTGGTCCCTTCAACCGCAGTAAACCCAGATTCGCAGTGGTTTTATGCACGAAATAGGTGTTACATGCGTAGCTAATTTGATTTTGGTCGCAGTTTCATGATAAATATGTGAAGAAACTGGGTTGGATTGATGAACAGATTGTAAGTAGACACGGAAAGAGAAGATGATATCCCAATGGCTTTTGTGGCGAGCTAAAGGCTAATCATGACGGGGTATACAGTACCAAGAACTCTTCAGTCTATCGCAGGCCCTTTCCGGGCCGGCGAGCACCAAAATGCTCTATTGCATTAACCTAATTACTGAGGGGTTTCTGCCAGCTGTGCTAGGGTTCTTATTATGGAGGTGAGTAACTAGGTCGAGATCACACGTTAGAACATACTATCTGCTGCTGACAGATCCCTCCAGTCTTCCTGGAGCGTTTGGCATGCTTGGGCTAAGTATCGGCGTCTCTAACGTCGGAGAGACACTTCCAAGAGTCGTCTACGCGCTGCTGTCAGGGCTGAACGCATCGGTAGTCGGCATCATTGCCCTGGCCGCCGTACAGCTCTCGCATCAAGCGATTACCGATAAGCTAACGAGGATGCTTGTTTTTCTCGGGGCTTCAGCAGGCATGTTGTACAATGCGTTGTGGTATTTCCCGGTCCTACTCGTTTTGGCCGGAATTACAACCGTTGTCTTCGACTCTCGTTGGATGCACCCTCCCGTGAGGTACGTCTTGCGGTGGTTCCAGAGACGACGGAGAGTCCGTGAATCTGAAGAGGCTTTCCGGGTGGGAGGGATCTCCGAACATGAGCCGACTACGGCCCCTACGGCGCAAGATCAACTAGGGAGAGAATCACCACAAGCAGTGACGGAATCCGCGTCTCATTATTCGGTTGGTGACGAAAGGGAGGAGCCAAGAGTCGTACCGGCGGACAGACAGCTGAAGATATCCTGGAAATCCGGATTACTGACCATCAGCCTATTCATCATCTCTTTCGTAGCCATCATTGTGCTTCGAGCCACGGTGGACCGTCCGCCTCTCCTCTTTAGTCTATTCGCGAATTTATATCTCGCTGGTACTATCATATTTGGCGGAGGCCCTGTTGTAATTCCCCTGCTAAGAGAGTATGTCGTGGCAGAAGGCTGGGTCAACCCTCGCGACTTTCTGATTGGTCTCGCTGTTATCCAGGCTTTCCCCGGGCCGAACTTCAACTTTGCGGTTGTAAGTGTTATCAATAATCATCATGCATGACACGTATCTTCTCAGGCTTGCAAACCCTGCATGTCTCTAAAAGGCAACTTGCTGACTATCATCTTGAAGTATCTGGGCGCCTTAACGGCCGCCAACGCGGGACTGAACATCGGCGCCGGTGCCGCCATTGGTTTCATCGGCATCTTTGCCCCGGGAATGATACTGTGTCATGGCGTCATGGGAATTTGGGTTGCCCTGAGATCTGTACGGATTGTCAAGTCAGCTCTACGGGGCTTCAACGCCGCCGCTGTCGGCTTGATATACACGGCTATTTACCGCCTTTGGCAGATCGGGTATATCGACGAAGGGTTTACGCAAGGCACGAGTCTGGCGAACGATCCTTGGTGGGTTGTAGTCACTGCTACGAGCTATGTGGGGGGGTCCTGGTTCAACTTGAGCGCGCCGGTTGCGATCGTTCTGGGTGCTGTCTTGGGTCTGGTTCGGTATGGTGTTGTGGGATAGACACTGAATGTGGGACATGGTTTTGATTTCCCTGGAGAGAGTGATGTCCTAGATGGTAATTTTCCTGTGTTGTAAACAGTGTGAGAAGGTATGTGAAGATTTTCGCTAATGCGTATAAGATTCTTAGACGCATCAGCTAATTCGTCCGCTCTATGGGGAGGAATCAGATCAACTGAGGGTAGCCCCCCCCTGTCTACCTGAGAGTCCCGTGCATTTTGGGTAGAGATGATCTACAAAAGACTTGACGCCACATTAACGCTACAAAAAATAGCGAGCCTCGTAAGCCTGGAGGGCGAGCGGCGGACTAAAATAAAAACATATTCGCTTTTTTTCCGGAGTAGGGGTCGGCGCGAAGCGCATGGCCCCCGGAGGTCAAAGAGTTTAAAAAGAATATTGAATTGTGGTTATTGCGGCGCAGCCGCCTAATGTTGGGCAAAAGTCGGGTACCTGTGGCTTATATCTATACCAAAGTACACGGGACTCTTAGGTAGACAGGGGGGGGTTACCCTCAGTTGATCTGTAGACTCCTCTATGGGTATGCTGTTTTCTTTATTTTACGGCTATATCCCACATCTAATTCTCAAAGGGTAAACCGAATTCTATAGTGCCATCTCTTAGCGCTACACTATATATATACTGTATATGCATATTCCCCTCCTACGTGTTAATGTGGCTTGCGGACCCCTACCGCAGCGTCCGCGTTGCTCTGTAACAAATTACACGTACTAATGGTCCCCAGTAGCTAATTTTCAGGAGTGACAGGGTAATTGTGCTGTCAGCTCCGATCGAGCATTCCATTCCACTATGGATTACGGGATCTCATGCTCTTCTTCTCTGGAATTCTAGTTGTAAATGCTTACTTATACTAGGTTAACACTAGCATATGTAGTAGTCCTAAAGTTCAATAATAGGTCAGAGGTAGAGATAGTAGAGCTACTAAATAAATATCTAAGTTCTAGACTGGACCATAGATCTAAACTCACCTTACCCACCTGTAAGCCTTCTAAAAAGATGCAGACAATCTAGACAATCTACGGCCAAAAATTAAAACGTACAACACGAGGGATTCGCTAGTCGTCACCGACCCAACCACCAATCTGGCGGCTACAGAAATTCGCCAGTGCTGTCGTAGATGGTTACTGTAGATGCCTAAGTATCTACACACCTTGCGGAGCATGCTGCATCTACCCGCACGAGGCGGTTCCGTACTACGCGCCTGGGTATCTACCTACGTACCCAAGGGTACACGTACATATAGACCAAGCGTCCCCCGGGAAGGATTACAAACCACTTATTTTGAACCGTAGCATCACCACCATCTCTCACAACTGCTCTGTCAGAGTGCCATGTCGGACACACACGTTCAACACCCGCGACGGATAGTCCTCGATTATAAGAACAAAGACTTCATCCCAGCCCCCAGCTACGAGTCATTCATATCGCGGTTTGGCGATGCGTTCCCAAAGCCAAAGTTCCTCGAGTCCGATCTCGGGACCACGGCGGTGTACGTGCTCCCTCCTCCATCGGGGCAGCCCAAACGCCGTGTATTGATAATTCACGGGCTCAACACGCCTGCGCTCGGCCTGCTGCCTCTCGCAAAGCAGTTGCAGGCCCTGGATGCGGACGCCCATGTCGTACTGTTCGACCTCTGGGGCCACGCTCTCTCCTCCTCGCCCCTTCTCCCGCACACGCCGCACATCTTCGAGTCCCAGATCTACCAGGTGCTGGGGTTCATGCGGTGGACGTCGGCGCATATTCTCGGCTACTCCTTCGGCGGCTCGATTCTCACCAAATTCGCGCTCCACAACCCTTGGGCTGTGCTGTCGGCCACGCTCCTGGCACCGGCTGGCATACTGAGCAAAGACCTCTTCGACGAGCGCCTGCGCGAGCTCTTGGATGACCCCACGGGCAGAGAAGCCGAGGCGATAGATAGCGTGCTGTCGTTCCTCGAAGGCGGCCCGCTCGTCGTGCCGTCGGACTGGCAAGAACGGGTCGAGCGCGGGGAAGTCGTCGCCGAGGCATTCCGAGAATGGGAGCTGAAAGAACATAGTGGTTATTCCCACAGCGTCTACAGCATGTTTAAGGAAGGCAACGTCTACGGATGTGAGGACTACTTCCGCAGGTTTGCGCAGTTGCCGTTGAAGAAGGTTGCTGTACTGGGTGAGACGGACGAAGTCTGCGACAAGGACAAATTGGCCGGCCTTGGATTTGAAAATGTACACGTCGTCCTACAGAATGGTCATGGAGTTGTGCGTACTGCGCCGGGAGAGGTCGCTCGCATTGTGTATGAGATGTGGACTCAATAGACTCAATGAAAGGGACAACCAACAACCCTCCAAATTTTTGTATCTGGTATGCTTGTTACTGCGGATTTGTGATTCACTGCTCTCGTACTTGAACCCGCGGCTTTGGGGTTACGGCGTGTGTGGTCAACACGTTAATGAATACAACGAGACCCCCTTTCCCGCAACCCCCCAAGCAAAGTTGCGGACTTGCTGGGGGAGCATAATTCAAACTAGAATGGATTTGAAGAAGATGAGACAGACCCCCAAAAGGTGTAAGTCATAGTATGTGGAAGGATAGCAATGAAAGGTTGGGTCTCTGCGATGGGAATACCCATTCAGGTCTCAAGAATAGCATGGGGATAAAGTAGTGTAAATACCAAGGCTTCATTCAGTTCAGATATTGAAAGGTAGATTTGACAGGAGCTTTTTGCTTTTTATTTATACATAGACGACTATGCCGGGCTATCATGAGCGTAGGTACATTAGTACAGTACGTTTTGGTAAGCAGCTGAGCAGCAGGTGACTTTTCCCAACCAGGGATTTCCCTTATCTCCTGACAAGTTCTCCCTACGTAATCTACTCTGCCAAGTTTGACCTGGTTCCCTAGACTCCTGTCGCTTGCATTTCCGTTTCTGGAGTTATGAAACTAGTTTGGCTATAATATCGGCCGACGACCGAAGTTACCTTATTCACACGCGGTGAGTGATCGATGATCGGTTGACTAGGTCGTTTGCATTATAAGACGGCACAGGTAGGTATCTCTTCCCTTGGAGAGAGCCACCTCCAATTGAGGTTGGACGATGCGGGGCTTAGCTACTGGGAATGCTGCGATACCCTTGCCTGCCAGCAGATGCATGGCGCATTTGCATCGAATAGAATTCGAACCCCTAGAATAACTTAAATCTCGCCAAAAAGCGAGTGGCGTAGCCAAGGCCGTCAGGTGTGCAAGATAGGCAGAACGCTAATAGGCCGGCTAGGGCAGAGGTTGGGGTTGAGCTGCTGCAATGCACTCCGCATCAGGCCAAGTTGCCGCTCTCGATACAGGGCGATCCCGCCTAACTCGTATGAAATTAGTTCGCGTTGATCACCGACGACTTGGGTTTGTGCGACTTATTGAGCTGGGCTCATGAATACATGATACGGCCGATTGCGCGTCTCGAGGTCGGCTGTCCTGAATAATTGCGTTGTGGATCAACGCGATGATAGTGCTCTCTACATGTGTAGTTAATAACGCAACTTCTGATTGATAAATCTCGATGGATTGGTGGTATAGCCTGTGGTGAGTGCTGATCGACACCCGCGGGGTAAGCGGCGATCAGAAGGTCCTTCAGCCTATCTAATAGTACACACTTGTCAGATTGAGAAATATACTTATATGTACTGAGGAGGACTCATCATCCTGGTGTAGTTCCCTAATGTTGGGATGTTTTTCTGTCGTTTGGAAATGGCAATTAACGTAACAAATTTCGGCTTGTAGTATCCTATAAGTAGTAAAGAGCTATGTACGACGAACCGTTTAGTCGGAAGAACTAACTAATCGGATCAACCGCTGATCTGTTCGTGAAGATCTACAGAATTCAAGGCGAAGGAATAGAAAAACTGGTTGTTAAGTTCATGCCCTTCCTACAGTAATTCTTCACCCGGTAACGCTTGCAACAAAACGAGCAGGGGAGCCTTGCTCGAACAAAGCCGCCCGTTCTCCAAACCAGGGTAATTGGTCCCTGTCGTTGGGCTGCTTAGAATTAGCTTAGAAACACCAATAGCAAACAGAAGACAGTACTATCTCGAAAAAGAGGCAGGGGATGTATGCGATTGATTAAGTATAGCTTGCATATAAAAAGTACCTAGAGGTAGGATATCAGTAAAGTGGCTGGCTAAAACTACACGAAAAGCAACGCACTATTATTCGTGTCGTTGTTTTCCATACTAGGCTTCTATAGTGTACGTACCCAGTGGGAGCCATGGCTCAACATATTTTCAATACCAGGTAAATCTAAATTTGGAGAGAATTACAGATTGTACCTACATAGTACATATGTAAGGAGGTAAGTACATAATAGTGTATGCATCTTTGCTACATGCACTGCACTGTAGGAGCAAAGTTACATATACATAGTACTTGGATAGGTGGTCTAGTACATACATATGTAGTCTAGCCCATGCGACAACGAAGCTGTCGAATTGGGGGCTACCTAGGTACCTTACTGCATGGATGGAATAGAGGGGCAAATTGGGTGGCTATTACCGACACCGACGCATAACATGCCCCTGGCCCAAAGGAGACTTAGCGGGCCTAATCCCACTAATACCTAGCGCACTGCTACGGGGACTGGAGAGCCAAAGGCGGCTCGGGCTTGGATGAACATTGGACGGCGCTTCTCGAGAGGGAAGATGGCACGCTGCACTTGAAGAAAGAGGGTAACATGACAACGTTAGTCCAGAAGTCGGTCTGCTAGGCTGCCTGACCAGGAGCGACTGATCTGATCCTCCCCGTGCTATCCAGCATCCGTCTGTCTATCCAGCATCTGGCATTTGGCGTCTGGCATCCAGCATCCGGTACCTATTCTAAGCAGGTACCTACACTTACTCAGAGACAGCGACTTGACTTGGGGAGTGGACTTGGCAAAACGTGCTCTGCTCGGAACGGGGACGTGAATGCCATCCACACGCCATCTTGCTGTTGTCCGTCCGCCGCCGCCGCCGCCGCTAACGTCGCCTATTCGTCTACGACCTCACCGACGTACATAATTACACGTGTTCCGCCGCACGCCTCGTCGGCCCCTTCATACACCCCGAACCGTACGTATTAGCGAACCGACTTAGAGCAGCGTCTCCCCCCCTTTTCCGGCCACACGCGCGCACATATCCGGTCCTGCCTGTGACAACCGCCTCGCCCCAAAGACTGCAGCAGAAACCTGTTCACAAGCTGCGGACGACTGGCTCCCGAGATATCCTGCCTGTAGGCGACGTGCTCCGACCGATCCTCCGCTCCCGACGCTCAACATCCATGCTGGTCCTGCGAATCCCTCGAGATCCTGCTTTGTGCGACCCGACCAAATAATAGGGGAATCCCGGAGGGTTGACCTCTGCCGAGGTCGTTACAGACTCTCTCCATGATGGTACGTCCCTCTTGCAGCGCCCGTCGCCGCTCTCGTCGTGGTCGATTCCCGCTGCTAGCCAAGCCTAAACCCAATCGAGCCCTGAAAGATGCTCTATGCCCACTCCCTTGGTCGCTCTACTGGAGATCTGTATGCTCTCAACAAAAACAAGACCTCTATAATCTCTACAGCGATAGCGTGCCTGTGACTAACCGTGCCCGTCTGCTCCAGACCTCTCGACGGCCTCGCGATGTGAGTGGTGGCAGCTTCGCGAGCCGGCGTGGCCATGCCAACCAGCTCTCCATCTCCGACACAAGCCACCACATCACCGAGACCATCGGCACCATGTACGGCGACGACGACGACTACCAGACCAATGAGTCGCGGCCCTTGAGTTTTATCGCGGCCCCTCGCGGCGGCGAGCAGCTGTCCGACCGCCGTGAACTCGATCTGTCGCCTGCCGATGAACACCGGCTTAGGCTGGTCCGATCTACCTCGAGCGAGACCGGTTCCTTGAACGGGAACCCGCCCAACAGACCCCAAACACAGTCGCCGTCGATGCAACTTCAGAACAGCCTATCGAGGACCAACTCGAACGGGAGCGCAACGAGCCCCGTATCTCCGGGCGGCCCCATGTCACCATCATTGCGTGACATGCGCGATGGCTCTGACTCGTTCCCCTTGACTAACATAGACAACCCAAACGACATCGCGCAGGAACTAAGTAATCTACAGGCACTACGTAGGCTGTCTATGGATGTCTCGAACAATAGCGATCCGGATTTACTTCCCTTTCAAGGAATGTCACTGGTGGCCATGCCCTCTATCGCACCCAAGGGGGATGATGATGAGGATCCCTCGAGGCTGCTGTGGGTTCCAGCAGGCGTGCACCCAGAGCTAGCACCAACCGAGTTCAAGAACTTTGTTGAGAAACGAGTACAATCTATGAAGAGGAGATCCAGCGAGAATTCCCTCTCGCCGGATAGTCTGGACAGGAGCGACTCAGGCTTGAGGAGGAAAAAGTCCATGCTTTCTAGGCAGGTGGAAAACGGCAGCGGCCATGGTCATGGGTATGTTGACGGTGCTGAGAGGTTGGAAAGAAAGAGATCTCAAGCGCAATCAGAGTACAGTGCACCAGAATTGAGCCTCGACGAACTCATGAAGGACCCGAGTAAAGCCGTTCGAAAACTTACTCTGGAATCAAAGGGAGGTAGCGATGATTCGTCGAATGTTGATGATATGCCCATATTACCTATGGCACCAGGCACTGGTCTTCGTCGGTCAACACGCACCACTTACAGAAAGGGTGGAAGTCTACGTAACCGACAGGGTTCTCTCAAAAACAACGAACGCTTACCCTTCTCTCAGCGGATGGCTGCAAAAAGAGGTGAAGGTGGTGATGATAATCTGTCCAGCCCTGGATCGCCTATGGATGCTCCTATAGGTCACGGCTTGGTGAGAGTGCAATCAGAACCCATGCCGGATAATTTTTCACGGCCTTCCAGATCCGTTCGAAGACAGCCGTTTGATAAGGACTCGATATTAGATACATACGAAAGTAATAAGCAAAACGACATTCAAGAACGGGGCCAGTCTCAACCTGTGAGGCCACCTGGGCCACAACGCATTCCTCCGGACAGTACTCGTTCGTCTACACCAACCCCACAAATTATCGAAACGCCTCCCGTCGAGGAGGAGGGCGGGTCGAGAAGCAACGACATTAACAGACCATTTCCTGAACGGTCATCGTCACAACATGCTCCTGTTCCCAATTTGTCTCACCAGCCATCAGATGTCCCTTCAGAGCCTCCTTCCCGCTCTAGTAAACGTCCGACCTACAATCAATCACAGCAAGTTCCGCCACAACACCAGGGAACAAGTCCCGGGGCACAACCCAAAAGATCGCAAACTATACCCAACCAAGGTTTTGATGACGTGGCTCAGGCTCCTTCATCCCTAGCACCAGGCAGTGCCTCCAGAACCGACACTTTGACTTTTATTCCAACTTTCTCGTCGTCCGAAGAGAGGAAGAGCGAAAAGCGAAGCAAGAAAGACAGCTCCGAAAGCGGGTCATCCAAAGGCACGTCATGGAAATGGTTCAAGAGCGATGACAAGGAGAAAAAGAAGAAAGAGGAAGAGACGAAAAAGTCCAAAGCCAAGACCTTCGTAGAGAAGGCGCATGACAATGTCAGGCTCGACGTTCTGCAGACTTCGATTGATACGGCATTGCAAAAAGGGCGAGAAAGTCTCTTACTCGACCGCGACAGCATAGATAGCAAGCTAGAAGAGGAGAGACGGAAAGAGAACAGCCGAAAATCTGGAGAACAGAAAAAGGAAAAGGACGGTCTGTTCTCTTCTTTCTTCAGTAGCAGCAAGAAGAAGGGCGACAGAGACTCAAGCAATAGGAAGTCGCACTTGCAGCGGCCGTTGTCACCAGAACCCGCGCCATATAAACCTCTACGGCCGGATGTCGACTACCATTGGACCAGGTTTCCGATCCTCGAAGAGAGAGCCATTTACAGGATGGCCCACATCAAGCTTGCGAACCCCCGGCGCGCATTATACAGCCAAGTCCTACTTAGCAATTTCATGTATGCTTACCTCGCGAAAGTTCAAGCCATGCATCCGCAAATCCAGGTACCCCAGTCGCCTCAGCAGAAGAGACTCCAGGAAGAAGAGAGGAGGCGGAGAGAACAGGAGCAGCAATATTTGGAGCAACAACAGGCCCAGGATAGTATCGATCGCTATAATTTCGAGTATCACCGAGTGAGTCCTATATCAGCTCTTCTCCATCATTCCTACACTAACATCCACTAGTCAGCAAACCAATACTCAGATCCGAGCATGCAGCACGAACCGGGCGATTATCCTGAATCAGCCGAGATCTATGATTATGATCATGGCAAGGATGATACTCAGGACGGGGATTACGGGGATGGTTACGGCGTAGCCAAGGACTATTATTCCTATAGTAATCAGAATGGGCAACGGCATGACAAGGAAGAGGAGATGTGGTAATTTTTATGGCATTCCGCGGAGACACGAGTTTAACGAAAGCGCCTTCTTGCTTGTATACCTGACCTAGCCAGTGCATCTATGGGAGTTGGGGGGGAGGGGAACGACGTCTTTTGGGTGTTATGCCACCCGCCCCGTTCATCATCGGAGCATATATTTCCCCTCTCGGAGGGCTTTTCCCTCGTTTTATTTGACAAATTGGCATGGCGGTTCCTAAGCCTATCTTCTAAGCTCGACGTTGCTGACATTAGAGAGCAAGATGTTAAATTATCAATTCATCAAAAATTAAGAAGCGGATTGGTTAATGACTATCTGTAGCCTCCCATGTCCTTTCTATGTGAAACCATGTAAATATAGGAGGGAAATCATTACCTGCTGCTTCAGGATAGGAATGTGCCGAGAGTATTGTAGACGTTACCTAAGCAGTATCAGTACTTAGCATAACTTATATTAAGCTTAATTCTCCCAGCACGATATGAGAAGCGCTCGCTTTATTTAAATCCCTAGCTTATGTAAATTGTGCGAAGCAGAACAGATCACCTCAAGGCTCATTATAGATAAGAGATCCCAGGCTTCGTCACGGACAATCAGGCAGCACTACTACCCAGGTATGCGTGATAGAAAAGGCGTAGATTACATACCCGGCTAGAAACCACACCTACATTATCCACGGCCGCAAGGACCTACAGCACTCAGTCAACCATCCGTGTGTTCTAAGCTGGCCTAGCCTTGCCGGATCGTTGGAATAGTTGCTGTCATTCTCGGTGTGTTAAACGCGGTATTGATTCACCGCCTCTTGCTATGTCCACATGCTAGTAATATATGATGTTAGTATCGAGCTGAATATAAGCGGCCACACGAACTTGTCATAGGTATGATGCATTGGAATCTAGTTTTAATATGGGGTTAGGCGTTAGGCGTGGCTTTCATTATATACACATAGGTATTGCGCTGCAAGGTGGGTGTTTCGGTACCAGAGCGCAGGAGTAGCAAGAAAATTGTGAGGAAGGGCCATATTTATATCTCAATATTACCACGCTGATTATTATCCATCACGAGGAATAAACACGCACGCGGTCGGATCCCTTGCGGATTGATGAGAACCCCCATTGACACTGAGAATGAAACAGAGTTGTTTCAGTCACTTTCTCCACCGGACGTCCGACAACTGAGTCCGTATCTAACCTCAAGACCTTGCATGTGAGCACATCAAGTTATTCTTTTCTCTTAATTCGACAAGCAGCCCTACATAGGTATCCCCAAACAAAATTTCATGACAAGCAGTCAGTTGAGGTATCTACTATTTATTTACATAACTCAAAACATGGCCATGAATACAACACCCTCCTCCTCCTCAAACACCACATCCACAGACGAGCAGACCGCCGTCAGCTTCAAAGACACAAAAGAGCTCCTACTATACCTCTACGCCGACCTGACGCGTCTGTCACGCGTCGCCTCCCCGGACATCGTGCTACACCCCTTCCAGGACCCCCGTCCTCCTCCTCCTCCTCCTCATCATCATCATCCCTTGAACGGCATCGCGGCGGCCCAGGCGCACGAGGAGGCGCTGGTCTCCGCGACGGGCGGCACGCTGGTCATGGACGTCGAGTCGGTCGTCGCGAACGCGCACTTCGGCGCCGTCTTGGGCGTCTTGCGGGCGCGGTGCAGTAGTGACAACGATGACGATGACGATGACGATGACGATGACGATCCGTCCCGACGAGAGGATCTGGCCGTGCCGTTCTGTGGCCTCTGGCGCTTCGATGCCCTGGGTCGCCCCGTCGAGCATTGGGAGAATGTCGCCGTTGACCCGCAGGTCGTGGCGGATTGGTTGAAAGCTGCGCGAGGTGGTGGTGGGTGTTGAGGATGTCGTTGGGTGCGGAAGAAAAGGGGGGGGAAGAGTGGATGTTGCAGATAGGTACCTAATCTTTGAGGCTCGGGTTGTTGTCATAGGTGCTAGGTACCTAGGTGTATCCTGTATGGAGTTGCGTATGAGATGCAATAGGGTTGGGAAGGGTATGGGGTTCACATTTCTCTATATGGCAAGTGTAGAAAGGCTCCTTATACTCTCAGGGACAGTCTATCCAGTTTAAAGCCCATAACTCGAAGATCGACTAATCTAAAGTTTAAGGATGATTCAAGCTTATTATCGCCCTTGTGATTATAAAAGGGAGTCCAGTCAGGTACACTCGCAGGATGTTTAGGAATGACCCTGGGACTGATGTTATGGTTGATTGATAAGTTGATATGGTGATAGTGTTGTCGACTTTATTATACGAAGGTTTCATTACTATTGTATCTGCTTCATATGATGTGACCCAACAATAAAGCCAGAATATTGTGATACTAGCTGGAGCTACGAAGTACCTTAGACAAGGCCAGTTCTATGTCGAATCTTAAGGACTCAGGTCGCCTGTCAATTCCTTTGGCCCTGGAAATCGACAACCCATTGCTGACGTTCAATTGGCCACCCAGGGTATGCTGTTGGTTGTGTAATGCAGGCCTGCCTCGTCAACCAACTCATTCTCAATGAAGTGCGGCGCATCAACCTGTTATCCTCGGTAACATCAAGTAAGTCCCTACCTACAACATTAAGCCGCGGTGTTTTCTCCTCGATTCCTCGACTTACTACTTCAGCCGCCCAGCTCGCGATAGAGACAGAGACTAAGAGATGTCCGCCTTTCAGGCTTTGGTGCCCCTGGGCGTGACCGCTCTGACAGAGGGAGGATGAAGCTTTGGCATCCTCTATCGATTAAGTGAAGTATTATCAGAGGTGACACGGCAGCTCAAGACATTACATCGTTTGATAAAGGCGTACCGGTCGAGATCGACGGAAGGCGTGTTTGGTTGTTATTGGCTCGGGTAGCACTGAAACACTGACCTAAAGTGCCCCCAGCAATGTGAAAGAGAACTCTCAGAACTCGAGACTGAGGATTTTATGAGGCTTGTATTGTGCTCGATGAGTCCGCTGGTTAAACATGGCCTCGATCTCGAAGAAATGGCCTCGCAACTTGGTAAAGACGCAAAATCCATATTTGGGCTTTTAGGCTGACTACGTGTTGGTAAAGTTTTGGACAGGCTTCTTCCATGTTGAGATGGAATATGTGAACATGGTAGTTTGTGGAATCATGGGAAGCAATGTGATTTTCTCCGGCGCCGTTCGCACCTTAACTCGGGAGGTCAAGGAAACCCTGCGGTCCCAGAAGCGCTGGACAGCCAGCAGTATTGTTGTCTCTGTTGCGGCTTTGGTCATTTTCTTGCCCATCGGTGTTTGTGGTCTTCTCTACTTGGCACTGCAGGGATACAAGTGGTACCAATAGATGTGCGAATATACGATGGTACAGGAACGTGAGTCTCGGCCGGTTTAAGTCCACTTCCGATTGATCTGACCAGGACACAGTTGACCGGTATTGTAAGGCTCCAGGGGGCGTTCTGTCGTATATACACACATATATATATATACCTTATTTGTGATGTGCAATGCGGAACGATTCTTCGAAAGCGGCACATCGGACTATGATATATACAAAGCGCTCCTTTGGCGCAATTTCGGCCATTGATATTGATGCGCAGGTTTTCGAAGTAAACAGCTTCATCAAGAGTCGGGGTAAGGGGTGACCGACGGGATAACGGCAGTCAAGATGATGGCCTTGAAGCATGCGGAGAACCACGGCGTTGGACTTTGGATTATACAGAGGAATATGAATGCATTTGAAGTGAATGCAGCAGGCGGCGACTTGATCGTTGGGGGTTAAGAGCGCCGCTGCGAGTTGCACCGAGGCACCCCGACAGAAGCTTCGGAAACGTATTGACACAGCTCGTAGATGAGGGTTTTGGGAAATGTCAGAATATTCAGGAGATACATAGTTTCCCGGAGGAGAAGTAAGGTTCCGACATATTACGTGGTTGAGTTTCATTTAAGAAATTATATTTCGTCAGGTTGGCATTTAATGTTAATATTCTCTTCCCGTGTTCAAGATAAGCTGTATCGGCACACGACTCATTGCTCATCCATGGACCGATGTTCTGAAGATGTATATCAACACCAACCGATGTTAAACTGAATAATATGATGAGAAACGGTCGTCTAGTGCACACTACCTACCTACCTAGTTGTGCCGAATTCACTTTTGGAGTACTAAGTATAAAACAACCGAGTGGCGGTTATGTTTGTTTGACGATGTCGCCTAAGTACCTTAGGGAGGAGGTAGGTAGGTAGGTAGACATATGTGTACATGCACACACGGTTAGGGAATGTTAAAAGTTTGAATGGAAGAAACGTACGTAGGCCCGCAATCAGGTTGAGAATGAGCAACCATGGTGTGGATATGTACGTACATGTGGATGTACCCGGGTACCTACATGTATCTCTCTGGCCTGCAGTTGACCCAACAGGGCCCAACGCTATGAATATGATGTAGTGATGGCATTTTATAGTCGATATAGACTAATCTGCGTTTCCCGTAATTAATTGAGTAGAGGAGCCCATGAGAAGGGATCTGCCGGGAGTGTATTGATGGAAGGCGAGGGAAGACGAGGCTCTGTGGAGGTACACTTGGACTAGGTAGTGCTGGCGCCGAATCAATTTCCTGCAGAGGGCCGGGGGCTGGTATAGGCTGGGGCGGCTAGCACGCATGGGGCCTAGCGCCTCTTCGAGCCATGGCCATGTTGGACTTTACCAACCATGCTACAATCTTGCTGCTGAAAATCACAGCTACCTATCGCAGCCGTTCCTACCTAAAGCTAAAAGTAACAACCCGGCAACTTCGAGCTTTCCTCCATCCCTCATCCCTCGTCCGGACTTCGCACCTCTCCCACCCACGCACACGGCCACGATCCATTCCGGCCATCGCGCTCCTTTCAACAGCACCACACCAGACTCCAGCAGTTGTGCACTTCATCCTTATATTCTGTTCTTCTACCTACATAGCTATCGATTCCTTGTATTGGCCCGAGTCGAGATCGAGATCGAGATAGAGCGAGAGCGAAGCCAGAGCGTCCCTAATTCCTGATCGAGCCGTACACGTTGCCGACTGGTCATCACCGCAGTTAGCGAACAAACCCCGAGGCGTCGCGTAGTCGGTCCTAGAGATACGGTGTCCCGTGGAGAGAAACCCGCATTACGTTTGCTTCGTAGGGTCGATTGCTTGATAGTGTAATGGCGGTAGGTGCCTATCCCATGCTGTCCCTTGCGGCCGGCCGATTTTGTTTTCAAACGTGACAATGCGCTGCACTGCGCATCCGTGGCAGCGAGATCGCTTGGTCAACCTCGCATCCGAACCGTACTGCCGTATCACGTTGCCTTGAAGTCTACATTCCCCCAGCAACAACACGGCACTTCCGCCAGGGTGCTGCACTGCCCTCTATTTCTGAACTGTTGCAACCTGCGGTTGATACCTTTCAACAATACCTAAACCTCGACATATTGCGCCTCGTCTGTTTTCTTCATCGCACCCGCTTGCCTCGTCCCTCTGCACCCCGCCCTTCGTACCCGTTCCTGTGCACCCAACCCAAAACAATACAGCCCACCATGCATCCGCACTCACACCCCATGATCCCGCAAAAACGGCGCGGGAGTAATATCGTGTCTCCGCCCCCCTTCGGCCTTCCCTTATTATCTCGTCGCAACTGCGGCGACATCCGCCTTCTCGACCCGTCGCTAATGTCTGACCCGTTCCAGCAACCCCGGCAGCCCTACAACAACCAAGGCTACATGGCCAACGGCGGCCCGGCCTCTGGTCCTGTCCCCGGCGCGACCCCGCTCCTGCCAAACCAAGGCCGAGTTTTGCAACAAGGCCCTATTCGTGTTCTGTGTGTAGCCGATGTACGAGGTAGGACGACCCCCCGTCTTCGCATATCGCGTCTACGTGCTGCAAGATTAATATTGGGTCGACAGGTAACTTGAGCTCCCTCAACGACCTTGCGCGACAGGCGCGAGCAGATCACATCGTTCACACTGGCGACTTTGGATTCTACGACGAGACCTCCCTCGATCGTATTGCTGAGAAGTAAGTTGTAGGAGGATGTCATGGCAGGCGAGTAAGTTGCGCGCAACAGGTTACGCTGACCCTGCTCTATAGGACGCTTAAACATGTCGCGCAATACTCACCATTGATTTCCGAGAACGTGAAGAAGTCTATTAGCCAGCCTGGACCGGTTAAACAGCGGTTCTCACCGGAAGACTTACCACTATCTCAGCTACCACAGCTCATCAAGGGCGAGATCAAACTCGAGGTTCCGGTTTACACAGTGTGGGGTGCTTGCGAAGATGTGCGCGTACTGGAAAAGTTTAGATCAAACGAGTACAAAGTGCCAAACCTGCACATTATTGACGAGAACCGTTCCATGTTATTGGAGATCGGTGGCGTCAAGCTTCGGCTTCTCGGGCTTGGCGGTGCGGTAGTGATGCATAAACTCTTTGACAATGGAGAAGGTAGGACCACCATCGCCGGTGGCCAAGGCACAATGTGGACTACTCTGTTACAGATGGGCGAACTGGTCGATACAGCTAACCGGGTCTACGACCCTACCGAGACTCGTATCTTTATCACGCACGCTTCTCCTGCCCGTGAAGGTATCCTCAATCAGCTCTCTGTGAGCCTGAAAGCCGACTTTTCGATTTCCGCCGGTCTGCACTTCCGCTATGGAAGCTCATATAACGAATTCAGTGTTAACCCGACCCTTGACCATTACCGTGGTAAGCTAGCCGCCTCGAAGGCCTCGTTCAACGACGTCTGGGAGACCGTCAAGTCCGAGGTCGAACCTGCCATCCAACAAAATGAGGCGCAGCAGAATCTTCTGAAGAACGCGCTTGGACTTGTGGAGAAAATGCCTACTACGGCGGCTGGTGGTAATCCCTTCGGCGGCCCTGTCGGTGCACCTGGTGCTCTTGGCCAGGTTGATGAGAGTGCTTTCAAAAACATGTGGAATTTCAATCTAGCAGATGCGGCTTTCGGCTGGCTTGTGTTGGAAATTCAAGACGGCCGTATTGGTACTGAAATGAGGGCACAAGGATTTAACTTCTCTCACCGTGGCGCTAAGCAGCAACCCAATATACCCCAAGGCACACCGTCTCCGGGGCCTGGAGCCAGTGGCCAACCCCCGGCTGCCCCCGCGGCGTCTGCCGGTGCACCTTCATTAGCTCCCCAGAGAAGTTCCTCGGCCACGGCGCAACCACCCAAGTCAGCTGCGCCGACACCTCTGCAAACTAAGCCTGCAACACCGAAGCCAGCAGCTCCGCCAACGGCTCCAGCAGCCAAAGAGAATGAGAAACCGGCTACCTCCAATGGAGCGACCAACGGTCCCGAAACTGCCCCATCACCTGGTCCAAGACCAACTGCGGACTCAATCATTGGACTCTTCGTTATGAACGTCCAGAGTGATGAGCAGACCCGCGATATTTTTCCCGAGGAGCATAAGGCTAAAATCAGCAAGGTCGAGAAGTGGGGCAACAACAGCAATAACAAAGTTGCCCACTTCTACACGGTTGAGGAACGGGATGCTGCATATGCCAGCCTCGCTGATGACTTCAAGGTTCGTCAATCTGAAGATAGATCAAGACCCTTGGTGAAAATCTTCCAACCGCGAGAGAGCAAGCCATTCCAGGCGCGTGGCAGCGGAGCGGGGAATTGGGGAAGTAGTCGCGGCAGAGATAGTGCGAGTGGTTACCGTAGTGCCGGCGATCGCGGTACTATGAGCGGCGGCGAAAGCGGTCCTGAGACAAACCGTTCGCGCGGACGTGGAGGAGGTCGTGGAGCAAGAGGAGACCGTGGCGGACGTGGTGGACGTGGTCGTGGCGGAATGAATAAGGGCGAAGGTGGAAGTGCGTCACCTGCTCCCGCAGGCGGCGACTAGTAGGCGCAACCAGCCGAAACCACGCACATTCTGCCACTAACTCTACCCGATAATCTTTGCAACTTCCGAATTCGCGCTTGTACTTCTGGTACCTTCTCAAGACTTCAGCTTCCGGTCGCTCTAAGGGTGGTAATACTCTAGACCGCCAACCTGCGAAGGAGGTTCCGAGAGAGACGCTGAGCCATCTACGGTACGATGGGTGAAAAGGGTCACATTGGTCTGTTCACGCTGCAGGTCTTGATGAATCCCGACAGGCACCTACCGTCCTCCGAACATAAGGGCTCACCTTTTTATTTTCCCTTTTTGTGAGCCTCGTTGTTTTCCCAGCTATGGCACTCAAAAAGGATCGTCTTTGTTGCACTATTCTCTGTATTGACCTGGGCGGATCCTCGACATAGGTCGTTTAGTTTCATAAAATACCATGATACCAACGTTTCTATTGCTATTCTGCCCCTGCCTGTGATGTCTTTATGCACGTGATTTATGTTTAGTTTTAGGCTGCCTTGATGTTACAAGTGGTGTGCCGATCTGGTTCTCCAGTTTCCGTTCCTAGTGTTGCTCGTTCTCGTGTATGATACGAGGAAGCGTCTTATTGCCCTGGCGGCTCCATGGCGCGAATTATCAAGTAGAAGTAGGTAGTCGAGTGATATCACAGGTCTACACAGCATCTAAGAATGGATATCATAGATGCTATCCATGTTCCCGCGGTGAGCCTGGCCCATTAAGATTCCCTCCATCCACGTCTCGGATCTGCCGTGGAACTAGGTATACAGGATTGTTGTTTGCTTAGAGTAGGGCCTATCTATGGCTCCCTGACTTATTCTTGGGCCCTCGTATCTGGGTCTCTTAGGGCATGTACCTTTTTTCACTCAAAGAGCTCCGGATGGAATATAAACCTATATATCTTGTCCACACTGAGTATGAACAAGAGTTGACAGGCATCGGAAATGCAGTCTTGCTCAAGCATTATGTATTGGGGGAAGTTCGTCTTAATACACTCAAGGGAGTCCTCGCCGTCCTGGTCAAGGACCCCTCTATGAGCTGCGGAGAAACGGCCGTTTTTAAACGACTCCCGATCATGGGCCCCCCAGATAGCCACACACGGTATTGTACATTTCTATGTCCCTCTTCTCTAGTCCCGTCTCTTTTTCGGAGAACGTAGTATACATACAATCACAATTACAATCACAAAGGCTTCATGCCCTTATGTATTGCAGCGACGCCGCCGGTGAGGTCCTCGTAGCCCTTGCCGCCAACGATGAAACCGGCGTCCTCGATGAGGCCGCGGAACTCCTCCTGGCTGGGGAAGCGCTCGATGCTCTCGACGAGGTACTGGTAGGAGTCGCGGTCGCCGGCGACGAGCTGGCCGATGAGGGGGATGGCGGAGAAGCTCCAGCGCTTGTAGACGGCGTCGAGCACGGGGTTGCCGACCTTGCTGAACTCGAGGCAGGCGAAGACGCCGCCGGGCCTGAGCACGCGGCGCGCCTCGGCCAGGGCCGCGGGGATGTTGGCGAAGTTGCGGATCCCGAAGGCTACCGTGTACAGATCGAGGGAGTCGGAGGCGATCGCGGTGGGGAGCTGGGTGGCGTCCGCCTCGAGGAACGAGAGCGTCGCCTGCTGGGCCGCGGGCAGGGAGAGGGACCGCTGCTTCCCGACTGCCAGCATCGATGGGTTGATGTCGCTTATTGTGATGTGGATGTTCGGGTTCGCGTTCACGACGTGCGAGTGGTTCAGCATGCGGAAGGCGATGTCGCCTGTGCCGCCTGCTACGTCGAGGACACGCTGGGGGCTCGGGGGGATACTGGAGGAGTATCCCGGGTTTAGCGAGGAGACGAAGTGGTCTCTGTGAATGAGGTGTGGTCAGCGGCTGTTGCGTAGATGGGGAGCGAGGGAAGAGTGCTGTAAACATACTTCCAGATACGATGCCAGCCGAAGGACATCAGGTCGTTCATGCGGTCGTACGATTCGGCTACGCTGTGGAAGACGCCGGCCACGCGCTCGGCCTTCTCAGACTCGGATAGGCCGTCCTGGAACCCGAAGTGTGTTGTTCGCGGGCCGCCATTATCGCTGCCGTGCGTGGATGAGGTTGTGCTAGGTCGAAGAGCGGGCGTGCTTGTACAGAAGCTGTGAGAGCTATATGTCGATGCGACGGGCTGGCGCCGGGCTGTTATTCTTGCAGCTGCGCGAAGAGCGGGACGAGCAGCCATGATGGGCGCAGATTCGAGGCCGCCGTGGATTAAGGCTGACTACAATAGAGGAAGGCCCTGGTACCGATTGACCGATTAGTTACATGTGTACTTAGTTAGTGAGCGCGAGTAGCATATCGTAGCTCACGCTTCCGGGCGCCGATTAGCTAGAGGGAAAAATGATAAGCAGAGCTAAGCCAAGCCAAGGAATCGGAGGTCGGCGCGGGACATCCCTGTCCCACGCCCGTCCGACCGTGGTGCCATGCGTTGTGGGGACTCGGCTGTGCCCGCCAAGACCCTTGGTGCAGTCCCGGACCTTAAGTAGATAATCGATTGGTCAATTCCGTAGTCTTCCTCGTTCGGCAGCACGACAGGAATGCCAACATCAGATACCTAAGAAGGCTGGTGTGTGCCTCCTTGGACTTCTTTGGCGCCCATGAACCTGGAAAAAGGCCAACGGAGTATTGGACTCACTTGTTTAAACAGAAGCCTCGGCGCTCGCAGCCCGTCGTCGTTGTTGCTGTTCCGCCTGTTTCGCGGTGAACATTTCGTGAGCGAAACGTTCGACGACTTTCTTACCCTTCCAGAATATGACACTGATCACAAGGACGAAGAGCACAACTAGTACGGCGATGACAGCGTTTTGAGGCATGGACATGTTGTTGTCTGAGTGAGTGGCCCGATGTGGATGTGTAGGGTGATAGGTACTGAGTCGTGGTTTTTGTTTTTGATTGCGGGATTGCGCACTTTAGCAGGTGAGAGTACCTGCATATGATTATAGGATTGGCTTCAAGGTTAGGTAGTTGGTTGCCAGGTGAAGTGTTGTTGTGGCAGTCGCGGTTCCTGCAGCCCGCACATCTTTGATGCTAAGTACAAGTTGAACACCAGCGAGGGGTTTCCTGCTAGCTATAGGTATGTACATTACTTTCCTCGGCCAGTCGAAACAGGCCGTGTATTGAAAACTTCGGACACAATCCTACAGCGCTCTTTAATGTGCAAATACACTTATCATACCTACCTAGTACCTGCACCCAACGTCTTTCAATATGGCAAGACTGAGGCCTTATTGTCGTGTAAATAGCTGTCGGGTCACATACTAAAAAGGTTTAGAGCCCCGGATAGTTTCCGGCTTACTAGGTACCAATTCCTAAAGTCCACGGGTAGGCACTCGTTAGGTTGTAACATGAATATTGACTACATGCATGTACTAATAGGTACGTATTGATCTCATCATTAAATTACACCTAGATGATCCTGGTCTGTACATGTTGAAGCACCAACGCAGATACCGCACGTGCCTGTGGTGCCTGGGTGGGGCTGAGAATGCCGAGAAAATGGAAAGCGACGGCCGCTAGCGATTCGCTTTGCACCGGCTTAAGGTGACGTCGCTAACCATTGAAAGTCCGGGGAAAGCCACCCAGCATGGTTCAAACCGAACACCCTCGTAGTCCTCCCTTTTCAAACATCCCCATACGAACCAATTACTCATTTTTAAGGGGCTTGTTTTTGCGAGAAATGAGCTGACGATGAAGACGAGTATCATTCCCAGGTCGTCTCTACGAAGAGTCTCCCAATCCTTAGCCCGCGCCACTCCTTCCAGGTACCCCGTCTCGAGTATTAGTGCTCGATCTGCGAGCAGCGTATCGCAACGACCCGGTTCTGATTATGTATCCTTCCCTGGCGCTGTGAAGAGCGCGTTTACCAGCGATCTCAAGTTTGCATTGCCATCAGACCATCCTACGCTACCAACTTATCGTGTAGTTGATCAAGATGGCAATATTGTCGACCAGTCCTTCAAACAGGACCTCAGCGACGAGGAGGTTGTACGACTGTACAGGACAATGCTGACGGTTTCAATAATGGACGTCATCATGTTTGACGCGCAGCGCCAAGGTCGCCTGAGCTTTTATATGGTATCGGCTGGCGAGGAGGCGCTTAGTGTTGGATCGGCCTCGATACTGGACAAGCAAGATGTCATATTCTGTCAGTATCGGGAACAAGGTGTCTTTGCACAGCGCGGCTTCACGCTGAACGACTTTATGAATCAACTATTTGCAAATAAGCTAGATAACGGCTGTGGGAGGAACATGCCTGTCCACTACGGCAGTAAGCAACTAAACATCGTAAGTTGATTGGATAAATCTGTGCGTGAAACAATCCATTTTAACAGGTTATCAGCATACAGTTTCATCACCTCTTGCAACGCAAATACCACAGGCCGCTGGTGCGGCTTATGGACTCAAGATGCAGCGCATTAACGACCCCACTCTACCACCTCGCGTAGTCGCTGTATACTTCGGGGAGGGTGCTGCGAGTGAGGGCGATTTTCACGCGGCGCTGAACATCGCGGCAACTAGGTCGTGTCCTGTGGTCTTCATTTGCAGAAACAATGGGTATGCCATCTCAACGCCGACCTTGGAACAGTACCGGGGCGACGGCATTGCCAGCCGAGGTATCGGGTACGGCATTGATACCATCCGAGTCGATGGAAACGATATCTGGGCCGTTAGAGAGGTTACCAAGAAAGCTAGGGAAATGGCACTGCAGGACGGAGGAAAACCGATCCTAGTCGAGGCCATGAGCTATCGCGTTAGTCACCATAGCACGTCGGACGACTCTTTCGCCTACCGAGCGCGAGTAGAGGTCGAAGATTGGAAGCGTCGAGACAACCCCGTCTCCCGGTTACGGAAATATATGGAGACAAAGGGCTTCTGGGATGAGGCGAAAGAGAAGGAGGCCCGTGAGAGCATAAGACGGGATGTGCTGAAGGCTTTCTCACAGGCAGAGAGGGAGAAGAAGCCGCCAATCCGCTCCATGTTTGAGGATATCTATGAAGAACTCACTCCCGAGCTCAAGGCACAGATGAAAGAATTACGGGATCATATGGAGAAATACCCCGATGAATATGACTTAGGCGAATATGAAGGTGGGAAGAGTAGTTTAGATTCATGAGACGACAAAGAAAACATTGAATCCCCTTAGGCCGCCATGAACCTGCTCCTCTGTATGAATGCTTTGGTATAAGTGGGTATAGCGACCTACCCTTAGGACACATGCATGCATATTTCTTGTTGGCGTGATGCGAGCGGAGCGGTTACCGACTTGACACCGCTCGATCTTTTGAATCGCAGCGACCCATCGTGCCACGTAAGTGGGCGGTCTAACGTATACTGTCACGAGCTCAGCGATGGCAACTGCTAAAGATACCGTGTAAGTGGATCGATTAGGCATTAAACGCTGGGCGTTGTTCGTCTTGCTTTAAACGGGTCGCTCGTGCCGTGATGGGGCACTGATAATGATAGACCTGTGCCGAAGGGCTATCTAGCCATGAACATGGTTCCAGCTCTGTTTCCGTGGGTTGGGTTAGGTGCTTAGTATGTGCCGTATCAGTTTATCGTTAATCAGCTCCAGTATCCAATATAGGAGACACAAGTGACATCACGGTAGACGTAGGTCATCGACAGTATATATAGGTAGTAAAGCGTACCTTAGTCTCCTCGTACTTAGACCATGGAACGGCAACTTACATTGATTTTTGTGAATAAATTGATATTCTCACGCCATTCCCTGAAGCCGGAGTCAGGGTAGGCATTTATCCCTGTAGACTCGGAACAGCAGCAGGGTGGTGCTAGCAGGGTGCTTGGGCCAGAAGTGGGGGAGGAGGGGCATCGAATTCGCATCGTGACTGGCGGCCGATATTGCCAACGTCTGGATAGAGCCACCCCGCTGCTGACACGACAGCCAGGATAGCCGCCCGTTTCCCGATGAGGTCTAATCTAAGCCTCCCCCGAAGCGCTCATCCCCAACCAGCTTGACAGTTGTGTCTATCTCTCCCTCGCCGTCCTCCCGTGTCCGCCTACGTAGGGAGTTTGCGATAGCTACCACGACGAATCGAATGACAGGTCTATGAACACGCTTGTATAGGTAGAAGTGACCGCGGCTGGCCCCTCGGATCGAATGAGCGACCAACGAGACAGCCTGCACCGGGATACGAAACCTCGATAAGAGGGGAAGTCCAAGGGCTGACGTCGAACTGACCTCTATCTGTATCCGAACCCGACGACTCCCATTGTCCCTCCAAGTCCGAGCCCTCAGTCATCAACCGACCGTCGAGTCGCCCGCATCCTGCTCCCACCGTCCGTCGCACGCCGCCTGCCTCATGGCGTAATCCATGGCAGACCGAAAACTATCTGCTGCGAATCCGCGCTCCCGATCGGCACTCGACCACGACCACGATCTCCCAGCGCAACGGCCTCACCCTCACCCCCATCCTCAACCGCATTCCCGTCTGCCGCCGCCGGCTCCGTATACGCCGCCGCCAGCACACCACAAGGCGCCGAACTCGCGGCCTGTCGCACCTCCCTCGCCCTCTGCGTTATCGGTATCACCACCGTCTTCCAGGTACGATCCACTACACGTCTCCCCCGATACTTCCGCCCAGTCCCTCCCATTCACGTTCCCCGTCCCCCAAACCCTCTGTTGCATGTGAATGTAGGGTGCAAGCCTAAGCCCAGTAAGGCACTACTCTACTGTTTCCTTATACCTTACGCATCAACTGCGACGTCTTTTCTCATTTCATTTTCCCCTCCCAAAAACAAACCAAACCATCCTGCCTCGTCCCATCTCAGCAAATGTCTCTTCGGCATTGATTGTCTGTGCTTCACCACAACCACCCCCCACAACTTGGAGTCGCCCATTTACATTACCTATGCCGGAGAGCACACTACTTGTACTTCCCAAATCCCTGCCACCACAAACACACACATCACCTCTGCACATTTACCTAGTGTACGTCGATGGGAAAGGGTGCAGCCTTGCGGTTCTGGTAATCTAAGGTTTCCATCAAGCCAAAAAAAAAAAAAAAAAAAAAAAAAAGCAAATGAGACTGGCTACGTGCCTGCTTGCTTAACTACCCAGGTATACATTATACGTCAGCAACCAAGTCATCAGGTAGCTTTGTAGCTCGGTAGCTGCAAACTGCGCAGCCCGAGTGCTCTTTGTCTACATACCTCTCTGCCTGCCTCTGTCTACGTCTGTCTCCTGCAGTACCTTCCGCCTACGGCCCATCCCCATCAGTCACGTCCCGCCCGAACATCCGCCTTCAGCTTCTACTTTGTATTTCCGCTTTGTTGCGAAGTGCAGTCCTTCGCATAATGTCCACGCGCCTACACTGACGGGATTGATGTGCACCAACCCAGAGCCTCTGCCCTCTGCCCTCTGCCCTCGGCTGCTCTCTGACCTAAGAGGCAGCATTGCCCGGGGCGCCGGATCTTCCTACCTATACCTAACCCATATACCCACATATTCTAATTCCCACTTCTGCTCGCTCCGGTCTTTGACTTCCTGCACCACCGCTGCATCCCCCCACGTCCCCGAGTCTCGATCATCCCATGCAACTCGTGTGATCGCATCAGACACTCATGTCTTCCAGGATTACTCGCTCATCTGCCCGCCAAGCCGCCGCGGCAACACAGGCCTCTTCCTCAGCAGGCCATCCGCCGGGCCAATCTGCTGCGGACCAGTCTGTGGCGTCTTCTCATTCCAGCCTCGCCCAATCAGCCTCTTCGAGACCACATCCACATTCATTACGAAAGAGAAAGACCGCCGCCGAAGACCACGATTCCCCGCAACCTTCCGCGAACGAGCAGTCTTCCCCCCCTCGCAGGTCTAAGCGACAGAAGACCCAGAATCACGGTCCTTCCGAGCAGTCACAGCCCGCAAACCAGACACCTGCGGCTGCACCCCGCAAGCGCAAGGGCAAAGCTACTGCAACCATGTCTAGTCCATCTGGGTAAGCTTTGGCAGCACCTCTCTGCCGCTTGTGTATAGCGGCATTTAACATATATTTCCTAGGAGCTCTGAGCTTCAAACGCCCGCTGCCATGCAAGACAATTCAACCTCCGCCTCGGCCTCCACATCATCGAGTCGGAAGTCCAGCCGCCATAAGAAGACTGGTCAATCAACACATGGTAATTCACCCTACTGCCACCTGATATTCTACCTTTCAGTCCTATCTAACATGATTGTCAGCCAGCACGTCCGGCCCAACTCGGAGATCGAAACGGGGACCTATCAACCATACAGCCTCTCCAGACGAAGATACTACCATGACCGGGACTGGGGACCAAGGGAAGGAGAAGGAAGCTTCTCAACCTCCACCACCTCCCCCGCCACCTGCGCACGATCCTGATGACGATAGCGAGGACCATGACGACGATGATGACGACGACGACGACGACGACCGTCACCGTCATTACGACGATGATGATCCCTTTGGGGGTTTCGGAGGTCCTCCAGGGTCCGGTCTGTCCAGCACTCTCAGAGCTTTGACCGGGATGATGTCAGGCATGTCATCAAGGCTACGCGATATTCTTAGTAATCTTCGGCAAAAGGGCGACCCTTCAGTGCAGCTTATTGCCCTGCAGGAACTTTCCGAGCTTCTCTTGGTTTCTAACGAGGATAACCTCTCGGGACACTTTTCACCTGATGCTTTTGTCAAAGAACTGGTGGTCTTAATGCAGCCCAATGAATTCACCGGAGAGGAGAGCCCTGAGATTATGCTCTTAGCATGCCGTTGTTTAGCGAATCTCATGGAAGCTCTCCCTGCTAGCGCTGCAAACGTTGTTTATGGAGGAGCCGTTCCTGTGTTATGTCGGAAATTGTTGGAAATCCAGTTCATCGATTTGGCCGAGCAAGCCCTAAGCACGCTAGAGAAAATATCCGTCGAGTATCCTACCAGTATCGTCCGTGAGGGGGGTCTAACCGCTTGCCTGTCTTACTTAGACTTCTTCGCCACAAGCACTCAACGAACCGCAGTGACTACAGCAGCCAATTGCTGCCGCAATATTCCCGAGGACTCGTTCCCCGTTATTAAGGATGTTATGCCCATCCTCCTTAACGTTTTGGGGAGCAGCGACCAACGTGTCGTTGAGCAAGCATCGTTGTGTGTCACCCGCATCATCGAGAGCTTTCGGTATCAATCATCCAAGCTGGAGCAACTAGTCAGCGTTGACCTCCTCAAAGCTATTCTACGGCTTCTTGTTCCAGGCACAACGAACCTAATCAGTTCCAGTATCCACACTCTTTTCCTCCAATCTCTAGCTTTCACCGCCAAGGCAAGCCCTCGTCTTTCTGCCGAGCTGGTCAAATTGAATGTTGTCGAAACGCTGTACCAAATTCTAACTGGTGTCTCCCCGCCGAGCGAGACAGAAGATGTTGCCTCGAAGCTAGACAGCGTGGTCATCATGCAGGCCTTGATCCACCGGCCCCGCGAGCAAATCATCGAGACTCTTAACGTCGTCTGCGAGTTGCTTCCTGGACCAAGGTGGCCTGGCGCCTCAGCGCCTCAAGTCAGCGGTGACCTCGATGTTACTGAGCCGATCACTCCTGCTTCCTCATCTCTCGGGACGCGTAAGAAATCATCATCGGAGAAAAGACTAGAACTTTTGGACGAATGCAAGGACCAAGTGCGGAGATTCGCCCTCATCCTATTCCCTACCTTGACGGACGCTTTCTCCAGCACAGTGAATCTAACAGTCCGACAAAAGGTGCTCGATGCTCAGCTGAAGATGCTGTCCAATCTGGACAAGGACATTCTCGTTGACTCGTTAAAATCAGTCCCTTATGCCTCATTTCTTGCGGCGATTTTGTCTCAACAGGACCACCCGTCACTAGTGATGTATGCTATACAAATCACAGAACTTCTGCTAAGTCGCCTAGACCATATATATCGGTACCAAATTTACAGAGAGGGTGTCATCTCTGAGATAGCCAAGCTAGCCGCTGAATACAAGGAGCCTGAAGCCAAACCCGTTGAGAATTCCCCAGTAGACCAGCCAATGACCTCGGCGGATACCGAAGCTGACAGGGTCTCAATCCACAACGACTCTGACGAAGACGGTCGCGGCGACGACGACCACGACGAGGATGAAGATGAGGACCACGCCGATGATGATGATGACGAAGAAGACGACGATGATGATGATGACGACGAGGATGGCCAGGAAAACGACCACCGCGAGGACATGACTGGATCGCCTAGTTCTGACGGTTCTACCATGTCTCTGGATGCGCCTCCACGCCTCTACGTCACTGATATGCCGTCAATTAAGTCTCGCATTGCTGAGGCTGCCAAGAAATTCTTGGAAACATACGAGACCGAGAAGCATGGCAAGACAATGAAGAAAAAGGCTGTCAAAATCCTGAGCGATCTACAACACTTAGCGTCGGATATTGAAGCCTTCTATCTCCATCGCACAGCAAAGGACTTGAGTCCCCAAAATGGCACCACGCTATGGAAGCAACTTGCGTCGTACTTCGATGCCGACGTCCTTGAGAGTGTGACGAGCGCCGAGCTCCTTGCTTCTGGGCTGGTTCGCGTTGTTGAAGAGGTTTTTAGCAACCCCGATGAAGTTTTAGCGAACTCCGCAAGAGCCGCATTCCTTGAGGTTTTCATGGCTAAACCTGTTAATTCCAAACCGAAGACCGTTACCGCCGACTCCCCAACGACGCCATTCAGTGTTATGATTCACAAACTCCAGGATCTATTGAGTCGCTCGGAGCATTTCGAGGTTCTTACTGTTCATCACAATGCACTTGACAACCGCAGTAGTAGTGCTGCGTCGATGCTGGCCAAACAGATCAAGATCAAGCTCACGGCCGACGATGACTCTGATATACCTCGATCATACCGGAGCATTATGGTCTCTATTCATGCTATCGCCACCTTCAAAGCGTTGGACGATTATCTACGACCTCGTATCAGTCTCCACGAGCGTCCGCGTGGGTCTCGACCGCGTGATGGCTTGTCTCGGGCCCTGGCTGCTATGGCCAGTTCAGCTGGCCTCGTACCACCAGATCGCCTTGCAGATCGCCTTGCAGAAAGGGATCATCTTGCAGAAAGAGATCGCCTCGCAGAAAGGCTAAGTGCTAGCTTTGCAGCTAATCCTACACCGCCGCCTCCACCTCCTCAAGCTTCCACGTCTCGTACGACGAGGAAGTCCAAGTCGAAGCAACCAGACCAGCCTGCGGCACCTTCTACGCCGGGACTAACGCCGGCGTCGGGACGAGAGAAAGCCATTCTTCGTAGGTCGGCTCGCCGTCATCCGGCCCCGGCAAGCGAGACTCCCGCTCCGCCCCCACCGCCCCCACCCGAAGAAGACGACGATTTGCACGATGCACTAGAGTGTGCCGATGAGAAGCATATCTCTGATGAGGAGGATGATGAGAATACCGACATAGGCACCAGCAGTGCCCTTGATGCTATAGTAGGCGAGTTGGATGAAGAGATGGAAGATGCGCCGGGCCCTGACCCGACTGCAGTCAATATGGAAGTAGCTGCTGGGGGCAAAATTACCGCCACAAAGGAGGATGGGACACGAGTTCCTACTCCGGGGCAGACGAGTGGCCTCGCCAACCTTCCTAATCGTAGTGCGCCTCCTACCCAGTCCCCGCTAGTACAACAGAGCACACCCACACCCACGCCGGGACCGTCCTCGAGACCTCTTTCGTACGCGGCTGCTATACAGTCCGTACCCCAGGATTGGCACATCGAGTTTAGCCTTGGTGACAGAGTTATTCCCAATGAGACAACTATCTATCGTGCTGTCCACAACAACCCATCCCCTCCCGCCGACCACTTAAGTCGTAGCGTCTTCTCCACGATACATACCATCAAGTTCCGCCGCGTGTCCGGACCACCACCAGCTGAGCCTATCGGCTTCTCGTCACCCTCTTTTGATGGATCGCCAGATGTAAATGGTGTGCCTGCATCACTTGCCAATCATCCCACCACTGCATCGATTCTTCGCCTTCTCGACATACTTCATGACTTGAATGCTAACATAGATGATATCATGGTGGAGAACAAGAACAACCTGCGGTTGAACGTGGAGCCACTGTCCCAGTTCGTCAATACAAAATTAACGGCGAAGCTGAACCGTCAGCTAGAAGAGCCTCTTATCGTTGCTAGTAACTGCTTGCCAAGTTGGAGCGAAGACCTCGCAAGGCTGTATCCCTTCCTTTTCCCTTTCGAGACGCGTCATTTGTTCTTGCAGTCAACATCATTCGGTTATGCACGATCAATGAGCAGATGGCAGAACGCGCAGCAAGAGGATACCTCGCGACGAGATCGCCGAGATGAGCGCCCCTTCCTTGGTCGTCTCCAGCGACAAAAGGTCCGTATCTCGCGTTCTAAGATTCTCGAATCTGCGCTGAAGGTGATGGAACTGTATGGGAGCTCCCAAAGTATCCTGGAGGTTGAGTATTTTGAAGAAGTCGGGACTGGTCTAGGTCCAACATTGGAGTTTTACTCAACAGTCTCGAAAGAGTTTTCTAAGAGGAAGCTAAAGCTTTGGCGCGAAGAAGATTCTCAAGACTCTGATGAGTTTGTGTCTGCTCCTAACGGCCTCTTCCCAAGGCCTCTTAGCCAAGACGATCCCTCTAGCGAAATCATTCTGCACCTATTTAAAATGCTTGGCAAATTCGTGGCTCGTTCTATGATTGACTCCCGCATCATTGATATCCCTCTCAACCCGACCTTCTTCCGTATAGGCGAAGGCCCCGGGATCAAGCCATCGCTCGGGGCGGTGAAAATCGTGGACCCTGGCCTGGCCAATTCGTTGAAGCATATCAAGAAGTTCGTGTCAGCAAAGAAGGCAATTGCTGAGGATCCGAACCGAACGCCAGCACAAAAGGTTGTGGATACGCAGCGCATCGTCGTCGATGGCACAATCCTCGACGATCTCGCCTTGGACTTTACATTGCCTGGGTACCCCGATATTGAGCTCATTCCAGGTGGATCCCATATACAAGTTACAATCGACAACGTCGAATCCTACCTCGACAAGGTGATCGGCATGACCCTTAGTCGTGGCGTTAAGCGGCAGGTGGACGCTTTTCGTGTTGGGTTCTCCCAGGTGTTTCCTTATTCAGCCTTAAGTGCATTCACACCTGACGAATTAGTGACACTTTTCGGCCGTGCGGAGGAAGATTGGACTTTAGAGAGTATGTTAATAAATTGAGGTTGGATTTCGCAGATTAGCTAACATTCCTCGACAGCCCTGACGGATTCTATCAAGGCGGATCACGGGTTTAATATGGACAGCAAGAGCGTCAAGAATTTGCTCCAGACCATGAGCGAACTGACTCCCACTCTACGTCGTGACTTCTTACAGTTTACCACGGGCAGTCCAAAGCTCCCGATTGGAGGTATGGATAATCGCGTCTCCTTGACAAGGTCTCTTAGCAACTAACGGTGCACTAGGTTTCAAGAGTTTGACCCCCATGTTCACGGTCGTTTGCAAGCCCAGCGAACCACCCTACACATCTGACGACTACCTACCTAGCGTTATGACTTGTGTGAACTACCTAAAACTCCCCGACTACACTAGTATTGATACCCTTAAGCGGCAGCTATTTAAGGCCATCAAGGAAGGCCAAGGGGCTTTCCACCTATCCTAAATCGATGAGGACCAAGGAAGCGCAAGTTTTCGTTGCATATTCGTATCGACATACACAGCAAAGATGATGTAATGTGGGCCATAGCTCAGTCGTATCCGGATCAAGGCGCAAGGTAGCCCTGACCCGGGCGACAAAATATTTTTCATTTCCCATGTCGTCCCCCTAGGCTACCCACAACAATAGTCTTACGAGCGTTGACGGAAGAAAAAAGAGAAAAAGAGAACGAGATACAATGAGGCTATGGATTTGTGAGGGTACGGACTATTTCTGCATGGGAAGGTTTCGTTGGTGGCGTAGGGTTGAACTGAGAGGCTGCAAAGGCATAGGTGTTTCATATCGGCAGCCTGGACTCGCTCTTCCGGTCCCCTACGTATGAAAACCGTGGTAGCTTCCGACGAGGTACATAGACTGTTTAATATGCCACAGTATGAAATTGATGTTGCGTGTTCTGTTAAACCAATTTCTTCGAGGTGTGGTATACCCTATGATGAGAGATCATCAGTTTCATCATCGTATACCCAATTGCGACCCCTTAGTGTAATTTCTGTTAAATATACTTGAATGTTAACCATTTGTGTGGGAACACGACTCGTAGGAAACCAGCATTCAATTTAACCGTAGGAGGTACGCATGATGGGGAATTAGGGTGTTGCGTTATCACAGAGTTGTAGCTTATTCATGCGATGTTTATCAAGGCGCGAACGAATGGTTCTAACGATATTATTTCTGAGTTAATATAGTAGTACACATAGATTAATCCAAGTAGCCCTATCATCATCTAATCTAGTATCACGTATGCTAGTTCAATAACGAGTGAAAATGAAAATCCTCATGTCCCATCTCCGTCTACCCCTCTTTCTTTCTATTGGGTTCTCATAGTTTGGACTCGGTGGCCTTCTTCTTGTTCTTCTTTGGCTGCTGTGCCTTGGGCCGCCCGATCTTGTCGATGAAGTCCTGGCTCAGCGTCGTCTTCTGCCGCATGGGCAGCCGGGCCCAGGCCTCGTACTGGGCCTGCTCGTCGCGCCAACGGGCCATCTCCGCCGCGATCCAGCGCGCGGCGTGCCGGGCCGTCTCGCCAGGCACCTCCATGGGGAACAGGTGGCCCTTGCCCTCCATCAGCACCTCGGCCACGCGCCCGGCCCCCGCGCCGCCGCTGCCGCCCATCCCGACGCCGCACGTGGCGAGGCGGGCGGCGCGCACGTCGGGCTCCGACACCTCGCTCGTGCTGCCGTGCACGAAGAGCACGCTGGGCCGCACGGCGGGCAGGGCGTTGGAGACGACGCCGCCTTCCGAGCGGTAGAAGGGGAAGACTCGCGCCGCGTCCGACGTCTGGGACGCCAGGGAGGGGTCGCAGTCGGGCGCGCCGGATCTGGAGATTGTGTAGGTCGGGGGCGATGTAGAGGGGTCGGTGGCCATGTGCGGGTAGAGAGGCCGTAGGAAGGTGAAGAGTTCTTGGTGCTTGGTGGTGCGTAATGTTGCGCCGGGAGAGGTGGGTTTATTGGGGTCTGATGAAGTTGAACCAGATTTAGATGCGGAAGCCGCAGCGGAAGTGGAAGTAGGGAGCTCGGGATACAGGGGCGTGGGCAGCTCGCGGAGCGCATGCTGATTCCATGACGCCAGCACCCGCGGGTCCCAGGCCCGGTAGAACGGCGAGCGCCGGAAAGACTCGATGGCGTCCTGCCGGCTGGGCCAGACGTCACGGCGGAACGTCGACGCCTTGGCCGGGGCGGCGCCGGCCCCGCCCGGCCGCGACGCATCGAGGGCGACGATGGTCGGGTCGAGCAGCACCAGGCTCGTCAGCAGCCGCGGGTGCAGCAGCGCGAGGTGCGTCAGGATGTTGGCGCCGAACGAGTGGCCGACGCCGACGAGGGGCCGCGGCATCTCGGCCCGGAACACGTTGGTCAGGTGCAGCAGGTCCCGCGTGTGGTCGTGCCAGCACGGGTCGTCGCCCATCTTGGCCTCGTTCAGCTGCCCGCTGTACCCCTGGTTCGACACGTCGGCGATCCAGATGCCGCGGATCCGGAACCCGCCGTCCGCGGACTGCGCGTGCAGGTCCTCCCACAGCGCCTCGTACAACTCCTTCGGAAACCCGTTGGCGTGCGCCGCCAGGACGGTCACGTCCCCCGGCTGCGGCGACGGGTTGTCCTTGGGCGTGTATTGCTTCACGTGGATGTTTAGTACGTCTTCTTGGCTGTTGGCTGTTGCGCGGGCCCATTCCCGGACGTGCTGGCCCGGCACCACGTGCTCTTTTATGTGGAAAGGGAATGAAGACATGGCGTGCACACGGTTAGTCGTCGTGATGGTTGTAACTGCTGGGTTGTTGGCTGCTGTGATAATGCTACGTTATCTATTGATTCGCCTAGCAACATATACTGGAGTTGCGTAGGCTTCAGCCGAAGAGGACTGAGCAGAAGTGGATATGAAACCGTAGTTCGTCTTCGTGTGTGTCTGAACTTTCATCTCACGTTCCTAGATGGGATAAACTGTGATTCAGTGTAACATATGTTACGGAACGTGAGACACGACGGTAACACTCATAGTTCGTATACGTAGTCTGGAGATGGCCGTTCTCTCCGTGAGCCAAAAGCCAACATCTAAGTAGATAGATGCGCTTAGGTATCCTTGAATGATAGCCGCGGTGTGTCCACTGCTATTTTGCCTCGGCATTTATCCCCAAGAATGTCGGTAGATAGGAGAGGATTTAAGATAGAGTTGGTAAAACGTAGAATATGCCTACAAAGATCGGACTAGATTTAGCAAAAGCCGCTAGTAAATACCGGGATGTGATACCAGATCGGATAATTGTGTACGGAAACTCACAATGCATTTGCAGTTGCAGACTCCCCTCTTCGTCTCTTTGGATCGTCGGCTTGCTACAAGTACTTGTACCTACTACCCCTGGCTCGCTCTTCCCCGCGGCGACCTACCTAGTCTCGATTTGGGTTGGCGCCACAGAAAAGCGGGACGGTGTGCCACCCCCACATTCACTTACCGAGTAATGCCCTAATTGATATGCACTTGACGCGAGTGGACATCAGAGCGCGACGGGCCCGCAGCGCGTTGGGCCACCTCTATTCACCCAGCGTCATCCCTCCACCACCACTTCTAATACTTGGCACTTCCACAAACTGAAGATTCAACTTAGTAACACTGGAAGTCTCTCACCCCGCCAGACAGCGTTTTAGACTGAGCACTTTGTACTGTCTTTTCATTCTACCTGCTAGCCACGGATTGCTCCGGTAACGTGCCGCCTTAGGAACTTGGTGCGGCGATTGGTTGCAGCAAGTCACTAGCAAAAGTCGCCTTTGGCTGACGTAGGCCGCGCAACGATGCCTACAACGACACGTCCTCGCGGTAAACCGTCCTCGAATACCACGTATAGATCTACGGCTGCTGCTCCCAAACAGCAGGAGTTTTCGCATCGCCGCCAGTCGGTGAAGAAGACGTATGGACGGTCAAGACCAAAGCGCGAAATGAAACAGGAAACGTTGACACAGATGGACTTCACGTCCTCGACAATGCGTGATTTCGTCGGTCTTGACGATGAGGAGGAGGAGAAGCAAGAAGAAGACGACGAAGAGACGGAGAGAGTTGAGCTGGAGCCTCCTAGGCCAGCTGAAAAAGCTAAAGCTAAGGCAAAGTCGCGCAATAGTAGACGAAGAACTGCTGGTGAAGAACTAGATGTTGAGGAGAAGCCCCGACAGTCGAAAAGGCGAAGGACTTTAGGAGATTCGCCTAATCCGAGCGTATCAAGCAGCTTTCACACGCAGACATTGACCCAAATGCTGTCCTTAAATGACAGGGAGGAAGATCCCTGGCAAATTGAAGACTCCCAGGACGATGAGGACTCCAAGCTAGTAATGGAGACTCCTAGGAAAGCATTGGGACAGCACGGTAAAAGTGAAGCCCAAGAGGATATCGAGTCTGCGGTCCCCAGCTTAATCGAGTCTGCCACACCAACCAACCGGCAGAAAAGAACAGAAATCCCATCCTCCCAGGCGCCAACGACACCTATGCTACTACGCTATAGTCCTGCTCCACATCACTCGCCTTTGATGAGCAAATCAACCAATATTGAAGCACCTTCTCCCATCCTAAAAATGTCGCGCAAGACGCCCAGGAACGCGGTTATTCCCGACTCTTACAGTACCGCCCATGACTCTTCTCCCGTGCCTAGTCAAAAGTCCACTGTTAAAGCGACACCGTCGAAAAGGTTGCGCTTTAATATACCTGACGATAAAGAGAATATTACACCTGGTAGAACGAAGCCCAAATCTCCAAAACCAAAGTCTCAGTCCACTGGGCGCCGACCATTGCAGGAAGTTCCCGATTCCGATGAAGAATTAGATGAAGACCCAGAAGAAACAGAGTATGAGACTGAAGATGACGAATATGGAGCCCGCGACCCAGAAAGCCCTACACCTAAACGCTTCCAGAACGTTGTTCCACCTGTCGGAAACACGGGGCCTGAATCGGAGCCATCGCAGACAGTTGATCGCTCTCTAGAAGGAGAACTAGAGCAAGTGGTACCAAGTGGAAGTCGACTTTCAAGTCATGAGCTTGGTCTGGAGCCGCGCGACGAGATTACATCCGTCCCAGAGCATGAACCAGCGGCGTTGCCTGACTCGAGGCTGGAAGCGCGAGAACCCCCTTTGGAGCGGCCGAACGTGGTCATTGAATCTCCTATGTCGAACCAGGAGCTCGATCTGGAGCCTGATACAGAGGTCGAAACTCAGACGTCAGGAACCCCTCGAGCCAAACAAAGCGTTATCGACTCAGGTTCAGCTTCTGCAGTCGAGCAAACTGTAGAAACCGCTCCATCGGAACAGGACGAAAATGAAGATGCAGAAGATGACCTACCCCCGTCACAAGATTATATATACACTCAAGGCCTAGAGAGCCAGCGTTTGCCTCTCGACTCAATTCGCGCCCTTGGCCCTCAAACACCCCGTTCTGACATCATGGTCTCTCTACATCCCGAACACATAGCTAGAATCGTAGACCGAAGCAAGAATCATGAATTCAGAGCCTGGAGGATACCACACCAAGTTTCCCGCATATGGGTCTACATCACAAGACCAGAATCGGAACTGAGGTATATGTGTCGTTTCGGCGAGCCTAAAATGCCCGGAGAGATAGAAGACGAGAAAGGTATTGGCAACGTTGAATTCAATCAAGGAAAGAAGACGGCGAAGTTCGCATACGAAATACTCCAGGTATATGAACTTAATAATCCAGTCTCGTTAGATGAGATGAAGAGGAAAGGATGGGTAGCTGGTGCTCCGCAGAAGTATACCTACATACCTCCAGCCGTTGTGGGCGAACTCACAGCCAACCTGAGGTGTGCCTTATTCGAAGACAAATCTCAATCGCAGAGCGCCCCTCACCAAGGCGTATCCGAGTCTCAAGAGTTGAAGGCACAGCTACAAAGCGACGTAGATTACTCCACACAACACTATTCAGAAGAGACGATGGATGAGGTTATTCCTGCAAGCCAGTCGCCACGCAAGGATAGTGCAAATTCCGAGGATGTGGTGGATAGGCGAGATTTCGCCAGACCGGCCCTCTCCAGAGTACGTTCGATCTTATCTAATCCAGAATCGCCGTCGCTTCCGCCGAGCGAGAGACAACACAATCTTGTGCGGGCTTCTCAGGCGACGACAGTAAGCCAGGTCTCGTCGAGCCCGGCGATATCACCGGGGAAATCGGGCCGTCATCCGATTCCCCTGTCCAGCAGCAGTCCAACGGCGCTGCGCCGCACGCACTCTTCCCTCCGGTCTTCGCAGTTCCCAACAGCGAGCCAGATGCTGCCGGATAGCCTGTTGAACGACGATATTCATGAACCGCCTCCTATTATCTGGGATTCCGCGGATGAACACTCGGATTAGTGTCCGTTTGAGAGATGATTGTGTGGATGGCCGGCTGATTGTTAAGGGAGTTAGACCACTTGTATTTCTAGGTATACGCATTTGCATTGCATGAACAGAGTAGAGCACAGAAGGATGTATGGTGTTTAGTGTTGGCATGGTCATTCGGAATAGGGGATGATTTGACAACGCTTATAGATACGACTACCTAGATCACAGTATACGTACACTTGTTGTGCAGACAGTGTCTTATTTTATAGTAACGAACGGTTCTATGAATAAGCGTGTAGGAAACAAAATGGGGAAGGACAAGAAAACTGCCCTCATAGCTACTTCATACCTTTGATAAATCCACAGCCTTCCGTATTGATTTTGCTGGTTTCCCATACGCTGAGCGTGAAGTAGGTGTAGCCGTCGTGGATGTACAATAAACACGGCCAATGGGTTCTCGAACCAACCCCCAAGGGATAAGTATACAAGGCTACCGGTGACATGATCGTACAGATACCCGTTAAGACTCGTGAGGCCTCTCAGCCGACATTCCCTATTGAGAATTGACGGTGAGGCTTTGACACGATTCATCTAAGGTGCCGCTGAACGGATTGGTTTTTTATACGGAAATTCTACATCGGGATAACTCTTCATAGAGGCACCCTTTCATGACAAAGCAAGAGGCTAAGTTAGTCTACCTATTGTAGGTAGTCCTTACGAGCCTCGTCGAATGATCGTGTGATCGTTATTCTCGCCACCTTGTCTGCAAGAGCTTTGGGGGTAAATGTGTATTGCGTAGCTTCTACCCTATCTAATTCATCTATCTCTAGCACCTTGAAGCTTGAAACTGCATCCTTCAGACGCCTTAAAATTGAAAAATACCTATTTGATTGATACGGCCTGGCATTATATTGGGGACTACGGAGCGAAAACATACTCCGGTCAGATGGAGGCGGTGGCGAATGCATACTAAGGGAAATACGTACCCCATAACTCCATCACGTTGGAATAATGGCTAGTTGATGAAAGCCTGGAGTTTGCATGCTCGAGACAGTTTTATATGCAAGTTTCACAATTAGAACAATCAAGAAAGAAATGTACTTCGGTTGTATCACAGTTTATATACAGGCTCTGCGGCCACCGGGTCTAGGTCTATTTCTTCTCATCGGGCTTTTGCTCAGGTTTCGGTGTGGGTAGCTTGAAGCTATCTGGCTTGCGATCCTGACCAGGGCCAATCTGTTCCCATGCACTAGAGCCACCCTCGAAGTTGCGGAAGGCTTGCGTCAACTCGAGCGGCTCGGTGACAATGCGCTTCTTCTCCTCGTCGTAGCGGACCTCGGTGTAGCCGGTGAGCGGGAAGTCCTTCCGCAGCGGGTGGCCCTCGAAGCCGTAGTCGGTCATGATGCGGCGTAGGTCGGGGTGGCCGGTGAAGAAAACGCCAAACATATCGTACACCTCGCGCTCGTACCAGTTGGCGCCGTCGTACAGACCGGTAATGCTCGGAACGGGGGATGCCTCGTCGGCGTATGTCTTGACGCGGATGCGTGCGTTGTGCCTCACACTCAACAGGTTGTACACGACCTCGAACCGGGCGTCCTTAGTAGGGAAGTCGACTGCGGTGATGGTGCTGACCTGGGTGAACTCGGCAGCTGTGTTGTCTGCCGGTCTGGGTCAGCAGTGTCCCGCGGTTCGAGAGGGACGCAGAGCACGAGTCTCACATTTGAGGAAGGAGAAGACGGGTATCACGCCAGTCGGGGGGATGTAGATAACCAGCTCATCCTTCCAGACAGAGAACTGTTGGACGTACTTGGGCAGACAACCCATGAGCCAGGAGCCGTAACGGTGCAGGTCGTTGGCCTTGGTGGCGTACTTGTCGGCGGGATTCACGACGGGGATGTTGAGCTCCTTGGGGTGGTCCCGGGGCGCGAGCCTCATGTTCTTGACATCTCGGGGTATGGCGACATTTTGGCGCGCGGTCGAGGCGATGCAGCGCACGGCCGGTTCGCTCCAGGGCTGGAGGGCGGGAGCGGGTTTCGCGGGTCGCAGAGCTGTAGCGAAAGCCCTGGAGCGGCAGAGCTTGGTCGCCATGGCTGGTGAGGGTCAGCTGGCGGGCCAATTGGTGGTGGACGGGTTGGCCGTGGATGTGTGAGTTAATTGACCATTGAGACGGTATCATGAGACTTGGGTACTGAGGTACGGACCTACTGGCAGGGGTCAGGCGAGCTCTACGCTAGTGCATGGGAAGAACATTAAAGCGGCCTCCGAGAATTGCGGTGCGTGCGAGCGCGGGAAGGAACGGGACATGACATAATCAAGACCTGATACTCTGACCTAAGTACCTACAGTATGTACCAGACAGAAATATCCCCAAACCGGCTAGCCAGGCCCGTCCAACTTCCTGGGCTGAAATCGATAACTTACAACTCGAACAACTATAAGTACATGTAAGTGGTCGTCCTCAGTTCAGCCAAGCCCGTATATAGCGGTACATATAAGCAAACAAGAAGTTCCAAGTTGTTGGGGAAACATAGAAACGCTCATCTATTAAATAATGCATGAGCATGGATGTACCTACCCAGCTACTAGCAGACTATGGTACGTGGGTACACATCACTGGTGATTCCTGCTAAACGTGGCTGCCAACGCTGGACGCACCGACCGAACAGCTAGGTCAGACTTCAGTCAGGTGATCCTGCCAACTAGCCAACCATATCCCGCAGAAAAACTCGAAGCTGAGATCTAGCCCAATTGGGTTGCACCTGGGGCTCGAAGCACGGTGCAGGTCAGTTCCTTCTCGACCCACCCTTGCTCAACCTTGGAAGACGGACGCTGCAGCCTCTAGCAACTCCTTTGCTTCTTTTTGCCCTCCGTCCATCTACATCCCTTCCCATCTCTTCCAACACTCCTGGTCTCTCTCGTCGCCAACCGCATCTACGCGCCACCAACTCCGCCAACAGAACTTGCGGTTATCTTATCACGTTGTGCATTTGCGCTCTAGCGTTGCCTAACAAGAGTCTGCGTGGTTCTCTGAGAGTAAAGTCTTTTCTGATGCATCATCACCCAACAAGCCTTTAAGTTAATCCCGAGGTCCCAACAAGACACGCCGCGCTCGAATATCGCCTCCCTACCCGTTTACCAGCAGCACTCGACGCGATAGCTCGTAGGCTCTCTGAACTGCCAGCGCGACATACTTCTACACTTCTACCACCGTCCATCGCGGTAGCCCAGTATTCTGAATTTGGCACTTCACAGCTTCACCATGGCCCCGCAAGACACATTTATCGATGATGAGGACGATACCTGGTGAGCTCTAGAGCCCGTCTATCCTCATAGTGGCGCCCTGTCTCTTTGTGTCCGCAACGTACTGACCGCCAGATACAGTCCTCTTTGCATCGAGGAGTTTGATCTTTCTGACCGAAACTTTCGACCTTGCCCGTGTGGCTATCAGGTACCATCAATCCCACCACATCATCTAATGAACCATGCTGATACTGTTTGCTCCAAGATATGCCAGTTTTGTTTTAACAATCTCAAGAATAACCTGAATGGTCTATGTCCTGCGTGTCGCCGGCCGTACGACGACAAAGATGTGAAGTGGAAAGTGGTAACACGTGAAGAGTAGGGAGCCCGAACTATGCCAGCAGAGTAGCGTTATCTAACACTTCATAGGGAGGCGGAATTTCGGGCCAACATACAGAAGAACCAGAAGAAACGGGCAAGCGAGCAGCGGCAAAAGGAAGCCCAAAAGCGCGAAGCCGAAAAAGAAAATCGCAAGAATCTCCAGGGCGTTCGGGTTGTCCAGAAGAACCTCGTTTATGTGACGGGCCTGACACCAACCGTTCGCGAGGATGAGCTACTCAAGACGCTTCGGAAGCAGGAGTTTTTTGGACAATACGGCAATATTCAAAAGATTTCTATCAGCAACAGAAAGTCCTCCGATGGTCAACAACAATCCCTTGGCATATACGTCACATTTGAGAAGAAAGAAGACGCTGCCAAGTGCATAGCAGCAGTTAATGGGTCTCAAAATGGCGACCGTGTGCTAAAAGCCCAACTCGGTACCACTAAGTATTGTTCAGCTTGGCTTCGCCATGAGCAATGCGGGAATAGGCAGTGCATGTTCCTACATGAACTCGGCGATGAAGAGGATAGTTACTCACGTCAAGACTTGTCGTCGCTCAACAGTGTGCATACACAGCGTCCTCTCTCCAACGCTGCCTCAGCATCCCGTCCTGTACCTCGTCCACATCCGCAAACCATCCCTCCATCGGCCATCTCTCAACCTATGATTCGTTCATCGAGTAAAGAAGACTCGGAAGCTGGTGATGGACCCGCTTTACCGCCCTCGGCAAACTGGGCACGAACTACCCAACAACGCAGTAGACGCGGTAGCCACGCAACTAGTGGTGCTGCCTCTAGCCCTGCTATCTCGACTGCGTTACCTGCCACTACTGAATCCAGCCACGAAGCCAATGATGTACAAACGGTTCCAGAGCCAAGCCGGAAAGCCGAAAAACAAGGAGCTGAGACGCCAACAAAGCCTGATTCCGTGGTTGTAAAGGCGCCTACAGAAAGTGATCCATACGATTTCAGTTACTTTTCCAGACAGCTAGCTTCCTTGCCACGCAACGCGTTCGCTGCTAGACCAGATCCGGGTGACGAATATCCTCCTTTCTTCTTTTTACGTTTAGCAGCCAAGAGACGGGCCATGCGAGACGAAGATGAGAATCGTGTACCTCATCAATATGATCAGGTGGATAACGTGATTCATGAGTCGGATGGAGAGCTTGAGAGCGGTAGTCTTGCGCTTGGAGGTGAACCGGAAGACAGAGACCAGGCACATAGCGGATTGGGTTACGATCAAAGACGAAATGCGCCCATCCAAAGAGGAACTTCCAATGATTTATTTGGCCCATCCCTAACAGGATTCGGGCAGGCTTCTACGACTGTTGGCTCGATTGGAAGCCGAACTATGACGCCGCAGCAACAGCTGTTCATGCGACCTCAGAATAGCTTCACGGACCAGATGCCTCCCGGAATTTCTCCCCAGCAGACATCTCAACAAACCTCTCTCTTTCAAGGACAAGGTCACACTCGCCAACAGTCCCGGTTCAGCTTCGCCAATGACAACAGCGCCAACTCAATCAATGTCAAATCATCTGCAGATCCTAGATACATGGCTCAGCAATCGTCTATGATGCCTTCTACATTTCGCTCGCAGCCAGGTGGACAGCTTTATACTACCTCCGTATCCGGGCCTCCACCTGGTCTCAAGTCAACGGGTACGCCTCCGGTGGGTGGTGGCATGTTCGGACAGGGGCATGCTTTTGGTGGATCAGCTTTTGGGTCGGCTGCAAAGGGTAATCCGAATGACTTGCTTCAGTCTCTAATTCGGAGCAATGTGGGTAACCAAGCCCATGATGGAAAGCGTGAGTACATGTTCCCTCAAGTTCCCTCTTTCCATAGCCAATTCCCGTCCTCCACCTCCTCCACTCCTGCTCCGGCTCCCGGCCTCCTGGCAACGCTCTACGCCCCCCAGCCTGGAGCATTCCCGGACTACGGACCCAAGCAGAAGAAGAAGGGGAAGAAGCACAGACACGCTAACACTTCCTCCTCTGGGGGGAGTGGCTTAGTAGATCTTGCGGACCCGAGTATCCTGCAGGCGCGGATGCATCATCAGCAACAGGGTAACAGCATGGGAGCCGGGCAGGGACTTTTCAGTGGTCAAACACAAGGTGGGTACAATAACCGCAATGCCATGTATAATGGTGGTGGTGGATACGGCGGATGGTAGTCGTTTAATAGAATCTGTGGAGCAACAGGCGGCTTGTTTGATTGCTTTGTTTGTTTTGGTTTCCGGCAAGGGTGCGTCAAGGCGTCAAGGTTATCGGAAATGGAAGATGATCGGAACATTCCACCACGTCTTTCTAAGCGAGCATTGCAAAGGGATAATGATCCAGGATGGATCGGGGTTGCATGGCGTCCACTTGCTCTTGGAAACGACGGGGCTGTTCTACGGCGGTTGCTGCTTTTCTCGAGATACACTTCGTTCTTGGCATCGTTCATCTTCGACTTTTCTTTTCACATAATTCGGTTCAATGTTCACGCCAGGCAAGCCATCGTCGTCTTCCACAACCTTATGTACGTTAAGTCCCAGAGCTAGCCCGAAGCTTATGCTTGAGAAGCTGGCTAATATATCATTTCCAACTTTCAGTGTTGCCAATCCCATGTATCATGCGGAAGACGACGATGGGAGCCTACGACGTGACGTGTGCCTGTTTCTCTGATGTAGCCATGTTTTGAGATGAACCCTGAAAGCTAACGTATTGGCTTTCCTTTTTTAGATGACGATCTCCTTCCTCTCGATGAAGCCTCTTCTGCCGTTGACGCTCTCGTGTCGGATTCATACCCGTCTGAGCTGCAAAATCCTCCATGTCTTGACAGTGTATCATCGCCATCTCTACCTCCTGGGCTTGGTTTTAGCCATGCACACCCACCCTTACTCTCCAGTGGGAAATTTGATGACAGAATTCAAAGTCCTATCCCACCAGAGAGACCATACTCAAGAAATGGCGCAGTACGCCCACTCTCTACCGCAACTCCTAGGCCAGTTACGCCACTTGCAGGCAAGGTTTCTACGAGACAAACACCAGTGCGAGGTAAGGAGGAGTCTGTTGCCATCAATCATGATGCGAAGAAGAATATCAAGGAACTGGCGAACATTAGCGGTCTCGCACAAGATATTGCTGCTCAGGCCTCCAAAGCAAAGGCCAATATGCTGCAAGAAGATTTTCCGGCTCTCGACTCGGTGAAGACAGCCTCACCTTCTAAAGTAAGTATCGGTCCATCATCGAAAGTTAGTCAAGCTATGAAGACTCCGTCAAGCAAAAAATCGACTATCGATGTGTCGAATAAAGCTTCGGCGGAAAACATAAAGAGGTCCGAAAAGCGTCCAGTGCCTGGTATCCTTGACATCGCTGCCGCCACGAACCCTACTTCGCTGCATTCTACTAGCAAAAAAACAGAAATCCAGGACAAGACTTCATCTGTCGGTGCCCAGTCGGGCAAGACTCCAGTGGCTTCTACACTGCCAACCCCTACACCCACAACAGCTTCGGTCTCTTCTCCTTTAGCAAAAGCGGCACCCAAAACGCTGCGGCTAGTACAGACCCCCAAGACTGAATCGCCGACGACCAACATAGCGCCAGCAGCTGTAGCCTCAATCCGCTCAGCTGCAGCGGCGAGCTTAGCTCATCGGCCAGTAACACCTGCAAGTGAGATAATTTCCGATACTGCATCCATCGTTAGTGCTTCTGTTTCGGCATCGCGAACTAGCTCCCCACCCCCATCGAAGATCGGCTCCCTCCCTACGCGCCCTACTACGAAGAGTCAGCAGCGCAAACAACGCAAAGAAGCTTCGAAGGAAGCGGCCGCACAGATAGCCGATGCCAACCCATTTGAACCAGAAGTTGAGATTGCACCTATCCTCGGCCGGAAAAAGAAGCAGAAAAAGGAGAAGAAGCCTGCCGGGACAAGTAGAGCATCCACAAGGCCGGTAACACCAAGTACTTCGGAAGCCGTTGAAGAAAAAGACAAGTCCGTCCCGGAGGATAGCACTATTCACCTTAGCGGTATGGTTGTCGAAAAAGAAGCCAAAACAAGTCCGCTTACCATGGAGCGATCTAAATCCAACAAAGAGAGGGGCAAAGTCTCTACTAGCTCGCCAAAGAGCCCCGCCGCCATTGACACCTCTATTAAGCTGAACGAATCTACGAAAACCACAGTGTTGACTCCAGATTACATCAACCACACTCCGGAAGTGAAGCAGGAACAACCAGTAGAGCGAGACATTGGCGAGATTCCTCAACTTGGAGATGTTCTTAGAAGGCTAGTGGAGAGCGGCGCTGTACCTGCGATTGAGAAAATAAGCCTCTTTAAACCCCCTCCGACACATCGCCTCCTGGATTCCAACGGGTCCGTCTCTCTCCCACCAACCCTGAAGGCTATCGTCACCAAGGAGGACGAAGAAAAACTCAATGCCTTCCAGCCTGTTCGTAAAGTAGTTAACGGCCACGACGTGCTGCTTACTCCCAACGGAGATTGCTTATTGAATCTGACACCAGATGAGGCGGATTTGTTTCTTGAACTTCAAGATCGTATGAGGGCTAATAGCATCCTCCCAACTGCCTTCTCCGCTCCTCGCTATGCACCGGCAAGTGGCTTCAGTCTGGTTAAGAACCGTGCTGTGCCTAATGGGCTACCCTCCTTTTTCCCACTAGGCCCCGATAATTACCCTAGCGATCCGGTCGGAAAAATGCATCGAGAGGAGGCTATCAGCTGCATCAACCAGCATGTCCTTCCGTCCCTCAATTTAGGAAACTACAAAACCATGGGTGCCAATTCCAATTTTACTAAGAATGTAAATCTGCAACAGTTGGCACCTTGGATTTACCCTCCTACAGAAAACGCTGAAGATCAAAGAAAGATGTTTACAGGTCGATCCACAGACGAGTACGGCACATCCTCAGCTGGGAACTCGACAGATGCTGTCTACGGAGGCTACGACCATCCGGAGAATGGCCCCTCTCCAGCCATCGGCAGTACGCCGCTGATGTCGGTCGAAGACGCTGAGACGGTGTGGGCTCAGGCTAAGAAGCAGCACGAGGTACTTGACAAAAAGTTCCGTCAGCTACAGACTAAGAACCGTCGTCTCCTCGATCTGCATTGACTGCCCGACCCTTACAAAGTGTTAGGCTTCTGTCTAGACGGGCCTGTCTTTATGATCAGATGGGTCTGCTACGTTATCATGACTATCACTATAGCTGTGGCTATTTCGCGCTCTGTGCTGAATTCGGCCCTTGTCTTGGCCACCGCTGTTGGTGTACATAATGGGTATTAGACGTATCAAGATTCCGGCGGTGGAAGTGTCAGATTATTATGGCGGCTTCCAAAGGCCGTGTGGCCTGGAGGATAATTCCTGTAATATACTTTGTACGGCACAGGCTATGATGTATTAGTTACGAGAAAGCGAATTATGATCTGTAGGCGGCCCTCATTAGTCGAGCGAGTGCCTGTTATTCCACAACTATTAGAATAGAATTGCGGGGTCCTCGAAGGCGCGAAACGCCCGAGCATTCAATGCCCCAGGAGATACCACATAATTGTATTGTTTCCATTCATAACCAACCGTTGTCTTCAGTTAATTCCGGGTGCATTGCAGAGCGTAGGACTACTACTACTAGTAGATCGTGACTATTTGGGAAACCCCTGTTCAACCGTAGTGGCTAATCACGACGTGAGATATGAAAATTTAGGGATGATAGAAATTTAGTAGTATGTATCTGACCCCGAAATATTCCAGATTCAAGATCCAAATGTCCCAGCCATCTCCATCTATTCGGTGCCAAAATAAAGAATCTCGTCGGACACGCCTGCCTAGTTGAAATACCTCACATGGTGTTAGGACGCCCGCCTCTTGGTACTAAGGTGATGTAGGTCGCTGAGGGAAACGCCCCGACCAATAAGAAAAGGGGCTTGTTAGCCGTCATACCAGAAACCTACCTTGCTTTCATACCTAGCTCTGTACACTTAATTACTTGCAATTCCATTGCGTTCTGTTCTATTCGGTCAAGAAGTTCCTTGTTATGTTCGGAGCCAGTAAGTGTATAGAGAGGTGAATACAGATATGCATTAGTATACCGATCTCTATATGCGCGGGTAGAATAAAGCCCTCTACATCTAGGAGGTAGGCGCTTGATCCAATTTAGTGCTAAACCGAAATTGTGTCCAGAACACTTGTTGCGAGAAGGGCCCTGAGATAACTCTCTTCTGTGCTATACGGTCTTCACTACCGCCAAAGTTCCTATTTTAACCATTCGGGCAAGGTAATATTTACAGCCAGTAAACTATAACCCCAACCCTCAATCGCTCTAGCCCCTTTAACGGGTAAAGCAGCAGTGTATACGTAGTAGGTATTGACCGTTGTTTAACTATTGACTGTAGTTTTAATTAAATAATTTTCTAATCTTCCTTCATTAAACTTAGTTATTATAATTAATTAAAAAAGATAATTCTACGTAGTCTTTAATAATAAAACTTATAGCAAGTACATTAGCAAGCCAGTACTCACGATGTACGAATATTTCCTAACGGGTGTTACAATACCATTTCTGTGACAAAGAGCAGATGTGTATATAGCCAGAACCAGCCTACAATGGACTTAAACGGCCTTGCCCAACAACAGTAGCCTCCGCCTCCCTTATCCTGACAACGGGCATTCCGGTTGCTATACTTTTGGCTTCTTATCACGGTAAAGCATCAAATGAAGCTTTCGCTAATTGTTACTGTACAAAGCAGTCGTACTACTAAGTATCGTAGAGGGGATAAAGTAAGTAACATAGCAGTGGCTATCCCAAAAGCTTGTGACAAATAGTGCATACAAATAATGAAGACCTGGTATGGAAGCCTTCAGGAATAAAGATCAAAACGGAACCTATTCTTCCGGGCTACGGAGTATATCTCGTATATCTAGCTCCCGACTAACAATTCTTTGAAGAACTTCCTTGCCTCTAGGCGCGTGTATTGCAACCATTTTAGTATCCTCGGGCTTCGAGCGTACTAGCCCACAGTTATAACAAGAGAACCAAGGGATATAAAAATTTTTTTATATGTTCAATCATCCACTTCGGATTGCTGTCCTCGAAGACTTTGTCCTTGTTAAGTCTGTCGCAATTAATGAATCGATCTCGCACTACTGGGTAGTCCATTAGTGCTCTCTCGTCTGCGCCAAAGGGCAAAGTCGTCTCGATCATTATCTAGTTGGCAGAGTAAGCGAAGCGCGTACGACGGAAGGAATGCTGTGTCACACGGACCCAAGGGACCAGTACTGGCCTAGGTCAACACCTAGGCCAGCCCCTAGGTCTGGCGAACTGCATATTCGCGGTTCTATAAATAGTCATATTATCGGGTAGCAAAGCCTATGGATAAGCAGAGGCTCCTGTTTGCCTTCCCGTATGATCTGATCTATCCGAGACAGTAATACGAAGGTGCGAAGGCAAAGGGAGCCTAGCGGCTGGCTTGGATGAAGCTATTCGCATATAAATAGCCTGCAATCCACGACTTGGCTGAATAGGAGGACTGGAGACCCAGACCTCCTTTGATCCCATAGTTGATTATTAGTCAATCTGAACACTTTTCAAGCCCTTGTAACATGCTGCAATCCGCGGGCCGAGTCCAGTAGCTGTTTTTGTTGCAGTCCATTCTGACGCACCGCACAGCGTATTGATATGTTTGCTAGCGTAAAAACCAGGATTCAAAAGCTTACACATTGGTTTCGGACCATTGAGGACACGAGATCCGCAAGAGCCGCATTTGACCGGTGATAGAGCTTGACCGGGTATCAGTAGATCGTTATTATTATTCTCCCCGCGACCTTGCGAGAAAACCTGCAGATTCCAACTTCACCCAGTGCTTCTCTATGCTGAGCACGTACTAGAATATTATATATTCGCAGTAGCCGTTCTGTGGACGATATGCCGATATCGTCGATCGTCAGGCCGTTCCTGACCTTGCTTGTGGCAGTAGGCACATGGACAGCTAGGGCAATAAGCCCGTGTTGCCCCGAACCTATCGCATCCTTTGCAAACGTCTTCGCGAAAAGACATGGTGCCTGGGCCACAAGGACCACAAGGCAGTTTCTAAGTACCTAGTATTTCGGATGAGTTGCGGTCAAGTAGCAGGGCAAAAGTTTTGCACAGCAAATAAGTAGCGTCTCTGTAATGGGAACAACAGAGATAGAAGGTTCAGGCACCTAGAGCTACACACGGTCTGGTGGGCTATGCTAGTCCCGGACGAAAATTACTGATCTTGCTAAAAGGCAATTACACCCGTATCAAGGTCCATCCAAGGCGACGGCCCCCGTGCCCCCATAACTACACCGTTTCTCCCACGCTGGAGGTATGAAGCATATCTCAAGCACTAAACTCTCTGCCTTAGGTGCAGATGGGGGTAATACTATGGTTACCCCCATGCCGGGGGTGCGTTGTCAAGTATCCTCGCTAGACAAGGCTGTTAAAGAGGGCTGTACAGCGGGGTTTTCCGTGCAAGTAGGTATCTGAGAAAGGGCAGAGGTTACAAAAGATAAAATGAAAAATCCAGCCGCAATCTTGAGGTTAGAAATCTCACGCGTTAACCATTACGCTAGTCGGGGTTACGGCTTATGTATATTCTGCAAGGGGTGTTATTGTAAGATATATAATCATTATGGTGTTTTCTTAAACTTGAATTATTTTTTTAATGCGTTACCGCTGGTATAAGAGCAAGGTGTATATTGATGTTGTAGATGTAATGGAGTAAGCAGTCCTTTTCGTACCGAGAGTTCGATATTGCATTGGACTAGCCCAGCACTTTGGGGGCTAGATCCTACCCTTGTATATTAGGGATGGACCTGCCAGCTAGGTACACGTCGATAGCATATTTACATCGTGGAGTTGGCGATCGAACGGCCAAGCGGAACGCCATGGAATCTTCGTGGTAAATTATAGCCAGATGTGCGTAAGTAGCCGCCGTGTGTGTTTACTCGTGTAGCAAAGTGGGTTTCAAGTTTGTAAGCAATAAATATCTTTAAGTGGCTATAGGAGGGTTACACCTATTGGTCCACTACCATGACCCCTAGATCACTTGCATTAACCTTAATATACGATTTCTGTGGGCATTTGTGATCTTGCTCATCGGATCCTCTCGCTTGGAACGGGACGTCGACTTGCATCGGCGAGCAGGGGTGTGACAACCCAGCATCGTCAACTAGCTAGCTAAGTAGCTCAGCCCTAGGTGCGCCGATGGTTGTACAGGGCGGTAGACAACAGGGATGAAGTCTAGACTAGGTACTACCGTTCCTTCATGTAATTGTTGGTCGTAGATATACCCTCCCACGTTGTACCCGATTACACGCATCCTGCACAACCGAACTAATTATCCGCTTACATGTCGAGATTCGGTATCTGGTTTGAGACAATTCCGTTCGCGTAGTAGATACTTTCTTTTCTTGGAACAAGATGGGTTAAAATGTTGTTGTCAGACAGTAAGTGATGCTTATATTATTGCTAGTGGTGTTGAAAACAGACTATGACACTTAATTCATTAAACATTGTACTTTCTTATTCAATTATACAGCACTTTTATACAACTAGAAAAATTTCTCTAACATTATAGATAAAATAAGCAAGCAAGTAAAAGTCTCTTGTTTGCTTTAATAAATGTCTTTTTAATACCAAGTAGATTTACATATGTGATTTGAACTGTAAGCCCAGAGCGCCTCCCTGTTATCTACTAGGTAATTACGGACCTGTAGTGCTATATTAGATTATGCTAGTTCCGTCAGTTGGGCAGTTACAGTGTGTTACTGCTGGTGAGGAAGGCGTGAGACACCCACAGTATTTAGCTATCTTCTGTACGGTCGTCTAACCATCCTTTCTAATAAATCAACATCCATTTTCCAACACCCAATTTCTCCGTCAAGTGCCTAAGATGACTGAGACCTAGCACTCGAGCTCGACCGTTTATTGAAATAAAGCTGACAAGAAGCTGTTGCCACCTTGGGTACGCAACCAGGTGCTACTTGGATAGACGGTGTGCATTTAGGCCTCCTAAGATAAGTACTTAGTATGTAGGTTGGTGGGTCTAACTTGCATGGAGCTTCCGTCTGTCTCCATTCCATTTACAACATCAACACCTACGGCTACTTAGGTACACTAGACTAGGTACTTGAAGGATCCACTTGGTGGCACTAAGAGACGGCGGTGGGAAGCTTCTCAAGTTCCAAAGCATTTGTCCATCAAGACCAAACCCGCGACACCACAAACCATCATTAGGCAACTCGATGCCACCTCCAGATCACCACCTAGAAGGTATTCCGTTAGGTCTCTCGACGGGCCTCGGAAGAAGGGATTCTCCGTCTCTACGAGATACCCAACCCAACATATGTACACGAGGCCAGAAATGAGACCTCGGAGAGACAGACCCACATGTTCAGTACTTGCAGGAGACACAAAGTCGTCCCGGGGTTGACCTGGTTGACTGAATTACCCGAGACAGGACATGGCGGTCGGTTGGCGTCCGTCTCGTCACAGGGCAGGCACCCTGGGGGAAACCGGCATGGGATTCTCAGAACCAGCTCGATCTGGACCAGATCCGCATGCCTTGGGGGAGAGACGTGCATGCGTCGTGGCGGCCACGCACAGGGGCCGTGACCATTTATTTTCGACGCCAGAATCCGGGACGATGGGGCTATCGTTTCGACGATCTGGGAGGATGCGGTTTCTTTTCAGATCGCCACTAAATACACTTCCCGCCTCTTCCTCTGCCACCTGGCCAATCCTCTATGAAGCCCCTATCCAGGTCGCTCGCTTGCTTGCAATTTCCTGTTTCACCGTCACCGCTTGCAATCGTGCAATGCGATGGTACGAATTCCGACGTCCCGCGTGCGTGCGCCGAGGCCGGATGCTGGCTGACTGCTGTGGTTGTTGGGAGTTGCATGCCTCTGTTCACACTATCGTTAGTTTCTTCTAGTGTGTTCCGGCCCGTGTCCCACACACTCGTGACGACATGTAATGCGAGTCGGATCGATTACCGTGGATAACGTAAGATTACGATTCTATATAATCCGGCTATCATAGATCTATGGATATGCATCACCTCTATAGTGAAACATGCATAAGCTTATACTCAGGTGGACAGGACGGCGCATGTGTTTACAGTACCTATTCCTCCAGCTGTCGTGCAGCATACGGTCGGCGGTTTGTGGCCTGTCTTCTGACCAGTGCGTATTCGATCTGGCGTCGGTTCTGTTTGCGTTTTGTTATAGTCGACCCAAGCAACTCCGCTTCCCGCTTCCCGCTGCCACTTAGTCTCCCGCCGGGGGCCACGAGTCATGTGGGCCGTGGACTTGTTGGTTCTGTCTTGGGCTCCTCCTTGGGCCATCTTAGCGCAGGAGTTTAGGCTGCTGTGCCTCCGATCTTCTCGATCGCGATGAGTACCTCATGTTGCGGCGATCACCGAGCGGGAGATCATCCCAAAGACCCTATAATGACCCTTTCATCGTCTATCCTTGCGCCACTAACCCAAAGCGCCATCTCGCCTTTTCCGGCCTGTGTTTGCAACTTGAAAATGCCGTGGTTTTTAAACATTCTCATGCTGCAGATTTCGACTCCCATGTCAAAGACACACGGTAGCCGGCTTCTACGATACCGATCACGATCCCACTCAGGCTATACTACATTTGCCTCACCACCTTGACTGACCAAAGCAGAAGAAACATGGCAGTATTTACTGCAAACAAGGTCTCAAGCCACCTGATCCAATAGTCTTTGATATGTCCGGCCCTGTGTAATATAATCAAACCCATCGCGAGCTCCAATAGCACAAAGCCCTCTCGTATTACGCTTATTACAACGACGCCCGTAAGATCCGTGCCCGTATTCGAACCACTCGTCCCATCTATCATAGCCTATCCCAGTCAAATCCTATAATATATCTGTTTGTACTTAAGGCTCCGTGGCCGCTTCGTTCGGTGTCGTCACTTAATACCTCTGTTCACTATGTCTGTCGGATATTACACAGTCTCATCCTCATCCATGAATCCCTGGGAGTATAATGCGTTGGAAGTAAGTAGCTTTTACTTCGAAGCTGAATAAGCCGAGTTAGACCCTTGAACCACTGGGCTAATCATAACTATAACAATTCATTCAATTAAATCAATAGCTAACATGCTCCCCAGTATAATTATTCCGAAAATTCCTCCGCTTCGATACCTCCCCAAGATGATACCGTTCATGACTCTATCATCTTTCCGGGCATTTATGCTCCTAGTGGATTCGACATATTAAACATTCTTGTGAGTTGCCAAGACTTCTTACACGTCAATCCCTTCTTAGCCAATGTTTGAGAAACGTGCTAATTGGGTTTGCAACGAAAAAAAGACACGGGTGGCCATGAGACCTTCACCAGTAGTAGAGCTCGGCGCCGTAGACGCATCCTGCGCAATATTAGTGTGTGATATCGAGCAGCCCGACTGCCCGGTAGTGTACGCCAACGAGCCATGTTCCCAACTGACGGGATATCCGCTAGAGGAGATGCTGGGGAGGAACTGCCGGTTCATGCAAGCGCCGGGCGGCAAGGTCCGCCAGTCGTCGACGCGGCGTTACGTCGAGAAGAGCGTTGTGAAGAAGATGCGCCGCGCCGTCGAGTCGAACAGCGAGCTCGCGATTGAAGTGACCAACTTTAAGAAGAACGGCCAGAAATTCACCAACCTGCTGACTATGATACCCGTCTGTTGGGATACTCCCACGCCCAAATATTACATCGGCTTCATGGCCGAGAAGACGGGCTAATGTCAAGCACCCGGATATCGAGTTCAGACATGAGAACTGGCTCTACGTATGCAAGGACCCCGAGCGGAACCAGTTGGGTGGTTCTCTGTTTTGGCTCGCAATTTTAAAAGGCTCTTCTCTACCACGACAACACCGATCACGATACTACATTTCAGGAGACGATAGATTGTCTTTCCTTGCTTTTCGTTTTCCAATATTGCGATTGACGTACTTGTATTTGGCAGTTTATCTATGCTTTTAGGCATTACAATTGATACCCCATGACGTCTTAAACTTTTTACTTGAGCATGGACATATAGTGGATTGGGTGGGGGCGGGCGTATTTGAACGGCACACGAATTGGCGTTTATTTTATGATGAGAGAAAGGGAAAAAGAAAAAAAAAAGATTAACAGTTACCGAACCGTCATCTGGCGCTACCAGGTCACATCCCAAGCCACATCCCTGGTATGTCAATAACACTACTTAGACCGGGGGGGGGGGGGGGGGGTGCCGGATATACATGTGCTCTTTCCACAGCTTAGCAAATTTGTATCACTAATCATCTGGTCTGAATATAGGCCTAAAGTGAAATACACCGTGACGTGAATTCGTAGCAGGGCTGAGACGCCATGACACAAGCCGGCTTTGGGTTTTCATGTCCCTTGCTTTGTTGTGTACGCAAAGTTTGCCACTTCGTTCCCCTTCGGTAGATTAAATACAACTCAAAAATTCCTAGATTGACATATGCTTGAGTTGTATTCTATCTATAGTAGATATTCCGAACTAGGCTGGCTCCTTATCTAGCGTATCTCAGCTGCGGAAAAAGATGCAGGGAATAATAACACCGTATGAAAGCCCAAGCATAAACAACGCGAGATTCTTTACTTTTTAAACGAGGGTGCTTTAATCTATATGACGCCTCGGTTCTTCCAATGTTAAATCGCTTGACCGATACGAATGAAGTTGCATCTCCACTAAACAACCTTGTATTGATCGCCTAACCCGCTAGATTGGTACCTTAGGAAGGGTGTTTGTATTCGACTATTGTAATTATTGTCCTCTAGTGCCACTGTACCCCCTTGCCTACTCTCTTTTACCTACTGTAGCAGTTAGCAAGCTGCCTAGGTATCTGCTCACATATAGTGTGACATCACTATACTTGGCTCGGTATCGTAATTCTGAAGGTTCTGTCTATGATAACCTATATTCATTCCCCTTGGTATATCGGAGGCTACTGTACACCTCTTCCAGGATCTCAAAGGTTAGTGGAATACAAAGCCCCATATTCTACCAAATGAAGCATCGATTTACAGCAGACCCCCCGGGAAGCTTACATGGGCTCCCAGACAGCTACTTTCAACTCACCCAAAACCCCGGTTAGATACCTTTGATTTGGTGGGTAGCTGGCAATTTTACAAGTATTCAAATTTGGTTAACCCCCTGCGTAAACCCTGGTTTTGTATTCCACTAACCTTTGGGGATCCTGGAAGAGGTATACAGTAGGTGCCGCTTTTCTCCTCCTCCCTGCTCATGCCTATCGATCCGTTTTAGCAGATACAGTACAAGGGAGGGCAATAAATAACCTGCGCATGCCCAGACGCACGACATATGTGATCATCCAACATTTAATGCACGAGATAAGTAGGTATGCCTGGTAAACCATACGTAAAGGCATACATACATACATACTACCACCTACCGGGTATGTGATACGAGGTACAGATTAGGATATGGAAAAGATCTGCAAGCAAAGGAGGTTTTGCGCAACTAGCTGGTAGTACAGTACCACGAACATGGCTATCGCGGATATGGAGATGTAAATTGTAAGGTAGGCTGAGCCGATGTAGATGATGTAAAGTTCCGTTCCCGATTACCCGGGTGCCCGAAGATCGGCAAAAGCAAAAAAGAAAAAGAAAATAGAAGATAAGAGACAAAAGGTAGATACAAAATAACAACTCGAGGGGGGGGGGGGGGGGGGGGGGGGGGGGGGGGGGGGGGGCGGGGGGGGGCGGGCGGGGGGGGGGCGGGGGGGGGGGGGGGGGGCG
>MU383163.1:0-100599 GCA_022495125.1 Xylaria acuta | reverse complement strand
CGTCCCCGATTACCGGGGTGCCCTACCATCGCAAAAACAAAAAAAAAAAAAAAAAAAACAACAAACCCAAAAAAACCTATAAAAAAAAAAAAAAAAACAAACCCCCCCCCCCCCCCCCCCCCCTTCTAAACAGGCCCATTGATTTTTGCCCGTCGAGAATATCATACTAAAGCCACCGATTTAAAGACACGTGGCAAGAATCGCCGTCCTTTGTTATACAGAGCTTCAAATAACGAAGATAGCGATAAGTAGTGGTACTAAAGGTGGTGTTTTGAATGTGTCCGTGTATGGTCTTTGTTGATCAGAGGCAAGGTAAATAAATGAGTTAGTTACCTACCTAACATACCTAGTGTAGTACAGTACGGTACAGTACAGTAGAGTAGAGCACCGTATTTTGATTTTCGTACCTGGTTGCGCGGCTGCCTCGCTTGGCTCAGCTCGGCGCGTTGCGTTGCGTCGTACTGCCATAGACTGTATGTAGTGTATGTGTACAGTAAGTAAGTTAGTGCGAAGTCAAACCAACCAACTACTGGCCCTCGATCGCGGAATCCCAGTACGGCGACTCAGGGATCGCGGAGTTCTTATTGGATGGGGTAGGGTAGGGAAGGGAAGGGACCGAGTTGCTTCGGGTTTTGCTTGTTTCATTATTCCCTGGTTGGTTTTTTTTTGCGCTCGCTCGCTTTAATAATAGCCTCACTCACGTTGATTTCTCTGGTGGTAATTAGCTTCCTTAATCGGTAATTACTGCTTTTGGGTGGCTACTGTAGGTAATGAATGAATGAAAAGAGATATATGTTTTGTTTATCTGGGTACTTGTGGAAGGGAATGGATTTAAGCCTACCTACTGTATGATTACCTAACTTTATGGCATATTATTATGGTGCTAATAGTTCACAGGACACACGACGACTGGCTAGCTACGCTTCGGATACGGAGTGTTCGGCAGGCAACCGTAGATTATACACCTGTTTAAGTATGTAGGCATCTGAGGCTACGTAATTTCTGGAAGGCAGAGAGGGCTATTCATAAGGATGTTTCATTACCACCTATCTCAGTACAGTAGTGATAAGATGCTGGAATAGTTGGGGGCAATTACAGTGTGTAAACCACTCGTGAGGAAGGTGTGGGACACAGACAGTATTTAGCTTGATCCTCTACGGTCGTTTGACCATTCTTTCTAACTAATACGTCAACATCTCGCACTCTACTCTCTTTTTGGAATGGCCTTATTCCTTTGGCATCGACTAGTCCATGGGCTACGGCAGGTTAGTGTAGTCTAACTGGTAGGTACCCACATATATATAAGGAAGAATAAGGGTATACGTGTAAGGTTACAGGGTAGGGTCGTGCAGAAGACAATAGTGTATTGGTAATAGTGGCTTGGCTCTGTGGGCGCGGAGGTCCCGTACATCATGGCTTAGTCATTCAACGGTTAGTACTTGTAGGATAATTAATGTGTAAGGTGTCTGGTTACGAATGTTCGAACTATTCGTCGACTGGAGCATAAGCGACACCAGGTCACATCATTAAACTCTGCATGAGCTCGCAACATTTACCGAGTGTCGATTGAAGAATGATAATCAGGGGATACCCTGGAGCACGGTCAAGGTTCGGTTAAATAAAATCTTGATTTTGTATATGGGAAGAAAGTATGCGTATCATGTAAGAGTAAGGGAACTTATACAAAAAAACAAGACCATATCGGTCTTGTCCTGTTCGTCCCAGACGGTCTATTCTCCAACGAACCCACCCATGTTTCTCTCCTTTCTTGGACCGCATATGTGGTGCAGCCTGCTCTTTTGCCTTATGCTGACCATTGTCTCGACACATGCTGGACCGCAATCTTTGCCTCTTCTAGAGATACTTAGGTTAAGTTGGAGGAGATCAAACCGATGGACCACCCGCGAAGACTGTCTAAGCAGTAGCCTCGAAGGTCGAGTTGATGGGTCCGAAGCGGATGTTGCTGTAGATGACAGTGTCAGAGGCCTGCTCGCTCTCGACATCGGAGGGTACGCCAGAGTCCTGGGCGCAGCTTCCACGGTCGCCACCGGGGGTGCCGGCCTTCTCGGGAGGGTAGCTGGAGTCGAGCCAGAGCATGTTGGCGTAGTGCTATGGAGGGGTTGTTTGTTAGCTTCATTGCGAGTTGAAGATGTTGCTGATGATGATAAGAGGTACTTACGTCGTCCCAGAGAGACATGACCAAGACCATACCACCCTCGAGAGCCTTGCTCATCTGCGCGAGACCGCCCTTGTCGGCGAAGTTGTCCGTATCGCCGAAAGCGGTCTTCTGAGCCGAGCAGAAATCCGCGTTGATCTCGTTGCCGCTGGTGCCCTCGACGGTGCTCTCGGAGTTGGGGATGACCTTGCCGCCCTGGACGTAGTATCGCTTGATGGACGAGAGGCTGCCATCGTCGCCTGTGAGGAACTGGGTGACGACGGTGAACACCTTGCTGGTGTCGACGGTCATGCCCTTGCCGTAGAAATCCTTGACACCCTGGCGGTAGGAGTTGAAGTCGCATCCGTCGGGATCGCAGTCACCGGCGTAGCGGGTCTCCGAGTAAGTTCCACCGCAGGCATCTCCCGAGCAGGCGTGTTGGCCGACGGTGGTGCAAGGGTGGGGGGTGTAGGCGGTCGAGATGCTGTTGGCCTCTGTCGAATCGATTAGCACACGACATGTAATTCATCACGGGATGATTACCCACCCCAGATATCCATTTCAGAGCAGCACGAGCCCATCTCACCGACACCCGCGTTCTCGTCATTGGAAGACGGGTCCCATTGATCAGAGTTGGCCTTGGTTGAGAAATTAGATCAGGCGCTCTCGGCATGGAACGGAGATGCTTACCTTGCCGTCAATGAACTTGAGGTCACGAGGGCACTGCGCGTCGCAGTAGCCAGTGCCGTACTTGGCTCCGGCCGCGTTCCCCGAGTACTTGGACTTTCCACCATCCTCATCCATGGAGACGAAGTACAGGGCGCCGTTGAGACCGCAGCCGAGCTTTGACACGTCGACGTCGAAGGTGAACTCGTTGCCGAGCAGGGTAAACATCTGATATTTGTCCGCACCGTTCATGAGATACAAACGGGAACCGATGTTGGTTGCTGCGAAAAGTTCAGTAGGAGATACCTCATTTCTCACGGGAGTGATGGCCTACAGTAGTCTCCCTGGGTAACAAACTTCAGCGTCAGTGCGTTACCGCTGGTGGAGGCACCGTAGGTTGACTGGTACTCAGCTCCATCGACGGCACAGTTCTTCGAGCAGGTCGCGGAGTCGGGGCAGATGGTGGTGTTCCATTCATTGCCTGTGTAGCAGTTGGTGTAGCCACCAACATCGTGGAGCCAGCGCCAGTTGGCGTCGATGGTGACCTCGCCGTTGACGGATGTGCAGCTGCCGGGGGCCGTACATTTCTGCCAGGTCATCTTAGGATGAGTCTCCGCCGTCTCAGTGCCTACGGCTTGCCCTGAGACCGTGGTGGCGGCCGTCCAGGCAGCCACAAGAGCTGCAGTCTTAGAGTTCATCATGATGCCGAAGAGGACAGGAGCGTTGTCTTAAGGGCTGTTAAAATGAACGCGGTTGTGAAGCGTGTCAAGACGAGAGTAGAGAAGTCGACTGGGCTCAGTCTTTATACCTAGACCCTGCTAACCCCAAGAGGCTGCAACAGACATTTCCTCCGTTGCCATCGTGGCATAACACAGAGATGCACCCCAGAGTGGTAGTTCCGGCCATAGGGCACCGTGATCCACATTCTATTTGCAAAGTTAAGGGTATATTGCTTTCAGATGAGTCTCACGGCTTGTTGGGCCTGAAAGCCGAGGACTCCATGCCTTGTCTTTGCAACTCGATGATCTTTACTCTCATGAGTCGACAAATGGAGAGGGTCTGCAGGACGGAAGGAATCTCCTCGTGTGGTGGGAGGCAGTTCCACTTGGGAGTGGATCAACGACGTGCGAGCCGCGCGATCAACGGCAGGGGACGGGCAGTCTTTGATATGGAATCTCTTAAGGCTTGGAATAACCGATACAACAGCTCAAGTTTTGTTTATCATAGTCTTCTCCCTTGTTTGCACATGCTTACCGGCGACGCAAGTGACGCAATCAGCTGTGTTGCCATAGCTGAAAGCTATCGTACCATCTGATCTGGTAGCATTGCTTCAGCCTCATCCGTGAAATAAATGAGTACTACATAAATATGGAGGAAACAGTACGCATTGGGGTTCACCTTTGAGGTCTGTAAGGTAGCGCTATAGATGAAACGAGAGTTGTCTACGATGTACCTAGTAATATAGAGTGAGATAAGCATGGCATTCATGTAGGAACATTCCATTGCAGTAATGAAGGGCCGAAAAGCTTCGAGGAACTGGTCAAGAATGCGTAAGCCAAGTGTACGCGCACTTTGGCTCTTCGGGTTATTTTTTGATGAGCCGACTGGTGACCTATACCTAGCTATCATAGATTTGGCAGACATTTTGTATCAAGGCCCTATCTGGCGCCATGTATTGTTCACTGCATAGGAGTGCACTTTCTTCTAAGTGGCGACAAGACTGTCTGTACTGTAGGCTTGACGCGGACAGAACGCGGAGGCAGCGTTGTGAAGACGGATAACTTTTGCTTATTGTGGAAATGATAAATCCGGTTAAAGTCGCGAACCAAACTTAAGCCCTAGGGAACCATGCATCTTATGTTAAATGAGTCGCCTCCCGTCCACATGGACCCCCCACATCTCCAACATTTGGGGGAGGCTATGCCAATGAAGAACAAGAGACATGCTGTTAAGGGTATCAGGTAAGGTAAGAGGGCGAAGGCTACGGCCCCAGATCCCAGTGTAAGGTGCATGGGATTGGCCATTAGCCATTCTTGTCTCCAGATAGACCCTAAACCTCCTAGCAGAACATAGAGAAGGCCGAACCCGTCTTCTATTGCGGCTAGGAACCCCGAAATGACACTCAAATTGGCATATACTGCGTTGTGATGGAGCATGGAGGAGATAATATGGGATATCACAGCAGCCAAGAAATGATCATCCCAATCGTATTCGGCCATAATTTAGCAGATCCGGAGTCATATAATTCCTTTGCCTAGGTGAGTTAACATAGCAGGCTCCGATAGGAGAAAGGCGGTTTAGTAGCGGTATGTCATCCCCGGACCGAGATGTAAACGTGCTGCTGATTATTGAGCCCGTCAGTCAGTTACAGAAGCAATATCGTTGGTAATATTCAGTAGCGTAATGACTAAGGATATTATCTCCTTGACACAATGGCCTACTAAGTAGTTCTGAGATTGTTGGAGTTTTATTCTGCTCGGTGGACGTTTGTAGGTTGGCAAGTTGCCCCCGTCTCCGTAGTTGTAAACTTGGATTAGCTAACCCTGGAAAGAGTATATATCACGGGGGAAGCACAAGAAAATTATGCAACCAGATACGGTTCTAGGTTCTAGGTTTCTCAGGTCCCGTATTGATGATTTGCTGAATACCAGGAGTTGAATATGTCGGGCCTACCAGTCTCGCCGTTTTTAGGATACGAATTAGAGCCGATCTGCGCATTCTACGCGAACAAAGCCGCTTTTGAAGCCGACTGGCCATCGATAGCCAGGTCTGCTCCAACGTGCTACTGCTAACCGCTTGGATCTACTGGTTGCGGAGGCGAGCCCCACGATTGGGCAACGTGCTTGTCTGTTGAGACCCTTGGATAACATGCAGCTGGGTTTTAATGTCCCCTTCAACGAGCTCCGAGTGAAATCTGCAGCTCTTACAGATTGAGGACTGGGAGGACCCGCAAAATTGATTTGCATGACATAGGGCTTGAAATATAGACACCCAGTAGATCATATTGAAATCGCGATGAGACGCTGCGCAGATAGCGAATCCGTCTCTTTTTGGGAAGTGGACATTCCGGGAACATCGTATACTTCTGTTTAACGGTGGCGTTTCCCCGCGAGAATTGAGATTGAGTCGCATATCATTTTAAGGGACGCCCGTGCGTTCAGCGTGACTCGAACGCCCCGGCTGTCTCGTCTGGTACATCAAGAGAACCGAGCCTGTCGTTCAAGCAGCGCGCCAGTTCTTCAGCCTGTCGTCTCATGGCTACCACTGCAGAGCCCCCGACGCTAGTCGTCGTAGCGATGCTGGCGGTTGTCGCAGCGCCGGTACTTGCAACACTCTCCACCTCTGAAGGTGAGCCCAAGACCGGGCTGGGTTGAGGCTCAAGATTGTCTTGATGGGGTTGAATTGGTCGGCTCTGTTGATGGGGAGCAGAGTCGGGGGGCTCGGCTGCAGGACCAAGGCATATGAACAACAAGCCACATCGCAGATACCCGATGATCACCACGGCGCCCGTAAGCTGAGCGGTTATCGCACTCGGTGTCGGCGTGCCGACCAAGGCCGGTGACAAGTGCGGTGGCAATGCCCCTTCTATGGTACTGCTCGTGGCCGGAGCGGCATAGAGAGCCCAGAGGGAGGCGGCGACGGTGGCCTGCGTGCGCAGGGTGGTCACGGGATGGGGTGAGGCGTGGGTGAGGAGTTTTCCGGCGACGGTGGTTAGGAGGGTCGTGTGGATCTGAGGGGATAGGTTCGCCCGCAGGAATGCGGTGAGTCGTTTCGTGAGAAGTAGGGGTGGTGTGGGCGCCGCCAGCGACATCTTTCCTTCTTGTCTAGTTCTCCTTGAAATAGATGTGAACAGGATCACCCCACGGCAAAGGGTGAAGGCGGCGGGCTTGGGATCGGGTTGGTTTCTGTTGGTTGTGCCTGGTTTATATCGTTCGCTTGCTTGCGCCCGTCCTGATGCAATATGGAGGCTGGGTGATACGAAGCGTGTCGCGTTGTAGAGGAGTAGGACTGTCACGCCGTCGGTTGGTCGGGGCTGTCATCACGACGATTACGTAGCTAATTGCTTCTTGTATTTGTAGGTAGATGAACATTTTCCAATCACAACGCAGAGAAAGAAGATGAGTGGAGAAAAAAAGCAACGGCGCCCGGTCCCGGCCAATACAGTGCCCTATGGAGTACAGTTTCTGGATTGCATATGGGCACTGTATTACACTGTGCTCTACTGCGCTTACTGTACATCGAACAGTTCCATCTGCCAACTCTCTGAACTGTGATTTATTAATCTTCATTGTGTCGAGCATATATTCTAACAGTTATCCCACCCGTAGTTTTCCTTGTCTCAAGAGACCAGGCCCAGCCTGCCAGCCCAGTTCCACTCTAAGTTTTGTCGGTAAATTGCTCCAGTATCTCCTGCACGTTGTGAAATGAATCGAACATCTGTGTAGCCTTGAGCGCTGTGTTCTCGACATAGTCGTCGGCCTCGGCCATGTATGATGTTACGTAAGAGTCGACCTCATCCTTGCCTGAGTTCATGAACCACTCAACACCTTCCAGAGCTTCACGGTACAGGTCGCTTGTGACGTAGGTGGGATTTGGTTTCTCTGCCCCGGGCACCTTCTCCCACGGATCAAATTCCATCAACTTGACCAAGAAGTTCTTCAAGCGCCCGGTGTAGTCTAGGTCTTCTAGATTCAACCTGGCCGATTGCGCCTGTATTCTTTTCACATGCTTACTTGAGACCGGTTCGATCATCATGGCCTGTATGATCTCGCCGACAGCTCGATATTCGCTGACCATAGTGTAGGGCTGATTGCGCTTGCCTCCAAGTCAGTCTAAGTCCCTATTGGAGGATGCTATGGCAACTTACTTGATGGGGATAGACACTGCCGTAATCGGTGTCAGAGGCGATCATATCCTCGAGGCGTGCGAATTTCTGCTCCGGAGGCGGACCGATTACCTTGGAGAAGATTGGCGCGTACTCGTCCCCAGGAGTTTGGCAGTGCCCTGAGACATACAGCCGCCCGTAGTTGCCAAGTTTCACAGGGCCGTACCACTCCTTACGTCGGGGATATCCTATGAAAATATTTTGGGGGTGAATGTTGCGATGCAACATGGGCTGCCAATCTAGGTTCTCGTATACTCTTTGCCACGTGTGATTTTTTGCCACTCTCACGTCACGAACACCGTCATGCAACCACATGAGGGCTCTCAGCACCGACGTGAGGACATGCCAGCAGAACGATTCTGGTAAAAACTTGGGAGCTCGATATTCATATTGAAATTCAAGATCATCATCCTCGTCGAATATCTCAGAGGGATCGTGATCCTGAGGGCGTGGTACCGCGGGCACGAGGAGATTCCCAATATTACCGGCATCGCAATAGTCCCAGACAGTAAACCACTGCTCGCGGCCGCCCTTACCCGAGTTTGAGAACTGGAGGGCGAAGCAGTCGACTAAAGATACCAAATTTGGGTGGTTTAAGATTGTTTTGACCTGCTCGAGCAAGTTCTCCCCGTCGGGAGCGAATAATCGACCATAGGAGGTCAGCCGCAGTGGATTGCACTTATCGGCGCCGCAGCTGTTAACTGAGCATTTGTTAAGGTCGATAAGCAAGGTGTCCGTGATATCATGAGCAAGATACTCCATCCGATCATCCTTACGAGTTATCTTCCAGACCTTGGGCGATACTTCGGTGACGAACTCATATTTCAACGCATTGTCGTAGTAATCAGTGTAGGCGTTTTTGAAGGTCGCCATGGTTGTGACTTGCCTAAACCTGAAGAATACGAATGAGAAGGCGGGTAATTCGATATGGGACAGAAGGGGAGGTATCGGAGAGAAAGGGAATATGAGCACCCGCTTTGATAAACCCCCCGGGGGACACCTTTGGAATCCATGTCGGAATACCTTTGTCCCTAGCAGTTGAGCGATGGGCCGCATTCCAAGGGGTTCTTCGCCAAAAACGGCGAACTTGGTTCTCTTTATGCAACTACTGAGACAATCTACCTCTGGGCCGTAGGGGCGCTCTTACTGTAAGTGCTCGCAATGACGTCCACCTCATTTCACTACTAGTACTTGCCTTAACATAGGCTAGAAGGTTCCCAGAATGCCTTCGTTGGACAATAACCTCAAGCTATAACTATCCTGATTGGCAACGAGTACATAACGACGTGAAGTCTATAGAACCAAGAAGATAAAGGGAGGCCAACAAAAGGAGGAGAAACATATTTCTTGCCTATTCGCTATCTACCACCTAATGGCAAGAAGAACAGATACGCTACTCTGGTGTGAGGAGTATCTGGACTATAGTACGGTGTTGGAAGCTATTACAGGTGACGTTGTAACACACGCGAGAAAGAGGTCTCGTGATGACGCTAACCTTGCTATAGATGTTGGCGCAGACCTATAAACAAAGTAAAGCATGGACAACTAAGCATCAAGCTCTGCTCAACCTAAGGCAATTTCTGGTCTGAGTTCTCCCCTCGTATACTGGAATGTACTGTAGCCTGTCGCGCGGCTTGAAATGGGGCACCATCAAGCGCACAGGGCCAAAATAAACTCACCAGTACATCGGCGGGTTGGCGGCTGTTCGGTTGGAGAGAGAATGGCTAACGTTAGGCGCGCGCTCCATGTACGTGATGATATGTCTTGGCCACGAATATGGGTCGCGCAGACGTGTTTAATCTGTGCAACGAGCCACAAATCCTTCCGTTTTCGTACTAACATTTTGCCGTGCTGTAAAACTGGCGAGACGCGAGGAGTAATTGGCGCTGGTGTCACCGAACGGGGCGGGTACCTTGCATTGAGTGGGGTCCGGGCAGGCCCGGGAACAACCAACACAGAAGGATATCAGAACATGCGTATCTGTCTGCCAATCCGGAGCCAGCAAGTGTTCCCTGCCCCATAAATGCTCTCCGGGCTGTAGCCAATCGAATCGCCTACTGCTGCAGATGGCGCCGGCCGGTAGCACGATTGCTGTGTATACATTGTAGTGTGCTGTAGATAGCGCAGAGGCCGGTCGGGTCAGAGGGCGGGTCAAACAAGACCCCTGCATTCTCCTCCAAGGATTGAACATCGAAACACACCGCACCCCACTCTCTTCGAGAGGCCTCTGTATCCCTCTCTACCTATCTCTCCCCTATCCACGACTCTCGAGGGTCTTCTTTCACAAGCCGTCGCATACCAGCAGAGCTGCATCGCGACCGACTGCCGTCTTCAGCGGATGCGTCTGCCGGCGCAAGTTGATAGTCTAGCACGTCGTCCAATCCTTTAACCGATTTTCCTATTCGGACACCGAACACTCACTACACCTGCTGTTATTACCGCTTCCCTGCCCCCTCAGACGATCAAACTGGGCCGGCCTCTTACTTACACTCTTTCCGTCTCCCTTACCAACCCCGTTCTCCCTCCTCAGCACAACTTGGTAGAGTTGTGCTGCTTGGAACCTTTTACGGCCTTGCCCTTTTCGCCTTGTCGTATGGAAATGGCGCGCTGGTAGCGGTGGTCTCTAACATCTTTCTGCTGATCACCGAGCGAGACCTGGCACAGGGCATCTTTTCTTCGACGAGTTTGGACAGCGTCTACTTTACCTTCGTTTACGACTTTTTATCCATTTATCCATCCTCGTCGCCTGGCTTCTTGTGCTTCTTATCTGCTCAAGAGCACGGTCGTATGCTTCGCGGGCGAGGAACGACTGTGCACTACGGCAGGGCCGCTTCAACGACTGCCATTTACAGATCACTGGCAAATTGATCGATTAAGCGATTGATTCGCGACGACAATAGCGATAGCAGCCTCACTCTCCTTTTACTTTGACGAAGCGATTTTTGATACCCCTCATCGACCGCGTCGATTTCACGATTCGTTGATGTTATATGCTACGCGGGAATTTTGATCACGATCCAGGGCTTCGTTGCAATCCAACAAGATGATGTTCCTTGGCACTACACGAAAGGCGGCGGAGATCCAGCCAGAGCAACAATGGGATGCCATCGTAAGTGATTGATGCACCCACCAAGTGATTACTGTTGTTAACTCTCCTCTTACAGAGCCTTCGGGACTTCAAATCCTCATCGGTTTTTGCCTACTTGGCCTATGGCTATCTTTACTTTTCTATCACACTCTCCCTGGCTGTGTATGGTGTCGATATCTTCACAGCCATCAACTTACTGGCCTTTAACCAGTGGTCCTCGTCCATTGAACCTACTCAGCTTCTTACTTTCGACCAGACGAAATGGATTTTCGCCGGCACAATCATCGCCAGTTTTGTCAATCTCATATTTGAACATTTACGTGCTTGGCGCGTTATGAAACGTGGTAGTGTTGCCGAGTGTTATCTTGACAATCTAGCCGTCCGTTTGGAAAGTATTCGGCTAGGTAACGGTCAAGGTTGGAGGCGTTTTCTAGTTTTTGCGGAACTGACCAAGTCAAGAAAAGGAGCTGAATACGTAGCCCTATTCTCCTACTTCAGCTTACAGTGTAAGTGTACTTTCTATTCTTGGTCCACGTAGATATGGGGTGCAGAAGTCACTAACTATGTGCAGCTTGGATACGAGTGCTCGTCTGCTCTGCCCCTCGCCAAGTTGTGAATGCCTTGACACTTTACGGTGTTTACACACTCAACCTTACCCCGACCGACGCTTCGTCATTCGAAAGCACTATCGGGGGCTTCTTCTCTAACATCCAGACCTTAGCGGAGGAAAGCACCCGACAAGCTGTGATATTGTCAGGCATGTTGTTCACTCTAGTTATTTGGGTTTTCTCTTTTTTGTTTCTCCTGCTTGGGGTACTGTTCTACGTGTTTTTTCTGTGGCACTATATTCCTCAACAAGACGGTGGTCTACATGGCTACTGCGAACGCAAAATCAACAAGAGATTGAAGACGATTGTGACCAAGAAAATCAACAAGGCTCTAGCGAAAGAAGACTGGAAACGGACAAACACCCAAGGCATGGCTGCCGGATCGGTGGGTGGGCCACCACGTCTTGAGCGACAGGCTACCTTGCCTTTGTTCATGGATGTTGAAAAGGGGGATAAACTTGCTGAGATGCCGATGTTGAATCGTAATGATACTATGGCGACTCTTCCCGTATATACCTCGCAGCCTGGCACGCCTGGCAGCATCGAACTTGGCTCTCTAGATCAAAAACGGCCTATGCCGTCACGTCAAGCTACCAATGGCACGAGTGTATCGGGCAAGAGTTATTCATCCCGTGCCCCGCTGGTACCTGGTGCCGCTGAAATGGGCTTTGACCGGTCGGGATCCCCCGAGCCAACGTTGCCAAACCTCGACTTTAATACCTACCAAGGACCACCGCGACCGGGAATGGCCGGGTTGAACCGGAGCTTCGATCGTCAACCGGCAATGAATGGTTTACGCTCTCCCAACGCGTTGCCCTCTATGCCTGAGCGTGTTCGCTCGCCAGCTTCACCATACTCAAATGGCCGGATATCACCAAATCGTCCTCCCTACGCCGAGGGTCGATCTGGTACGGGACCTTCCATGTATTCAAATCGTGGTCCTCGCCCAGACTACCTTCCGGCTCGCAGTGCCACCACCCAACCGGCCCAACAGCAGCGATTCCCACCCCAACGAAACATGACGGCGCCACAACCAATGCGCCAAGGAGATGAGTACTCTTCAGGCAATGCAGGAATGAGTGCAAGCCAGACACGTTATGGAAATGGGTACAACTATGACACTTCAAGATATTGACATATTAGAAGGATGAATAATAGCATTTAGAAGGAGGCGGATTAGTTTAGCTTATCACTGTTGCTGTACAATAAAGATTTACTCCTATTGGCATTTGACTAGGTCTCGTAAGCCAAGTGTCATGCGTTGACGTTGCTGAGAAATAGGTTGCGCCTAGAAGCAACACCCAGGGATACTAGAGGTAATATCAAACTGCTGTTCAATATGGCTTGGGGCACCGCAGCGCTTTTGTCCCACAGAGTGAACATATCAATGCGCGCAGTGCACGAGACAGAATTCCCGTGGGGATTGCTTAGATTATAGCACGTTTTCAAACTACCCTGACTTGCCTACCTGTATTAAGCGGAATTACGTTCAGGCAGAAGAAATAAGCTAAGTCAGCAGGTACCTATATGCCTAACTTACCTAGGTAGGTAAGTAGTTTAGTTGACTGATTATTACAGCACAAAGTATAATCCCACGCATCCGCCCTCCCACTAAGTTACCTAAGTAGGTATGTCTCCTCGGGATTTGATCACTGATGCTAGGCGCGCCCTTTCCTGGATTTATAAGCTTATACACCCGCTACGCCATAGCGCCTCTGCGTGGTCACGACATAACCAATTGAGTCGCCGCAACTAATACGATGCGTCCTTTGAAGGGAATATGGTAGATACTGTATATCGGAATTGCTGACTCGGAGTGTCGGCAATAGACTCGTATGTTAACAGTATAAAGACAAAGCCGGAGGGTCATTTAGCATTGATTAATTGTACTGTATTTGACGAATAGTAGGTATCTACGCGAGCACAACATTCATATATCTCAGTTAGCGCATACTTATCTACAGTAGCTGTTAGAAGACGTTGTACGAACTCTTAAACTGTTGATTTTCACATCGTCACTGCCTCTTAGTGAAGCATTGTACACTTACTATATTTCATCATACTTTTCCCCTGCTTAATAACCGCCGCTTATTCCTTCGCCAACACCAGCCATGGCTATGCTTACTGCCTTGCATTCGCAGTGGCATCCCGGCGAGCAGGCCGTCCAGCGCATGCTTGGAGTAGCCGGCCGGGATAATCCTACCGTGCACGGGCTAAAGCAAGCACATGGCTACCGCGTCATGGTCTCTCCGCTCGTAGCCTTCGGGGCCCTCGACGAGCGCGGACGCCCGTGGGCGACTATCTGGGGCGGCGAAGCGGGGTTCTGTCGCCCCATTGCGGAAGATGTGCTGGGCGTGAATGGTATCGCCGACGCGCGGTTCGATCCCGTGGTGCAGTCGTTGTTCGCCGTCCGTGATGCGGGGAAGGTGGAGAGCGGGGTGGAGGGGCGGATCGTCGACGACGAGGTCATCAAGCCCGAGGGCAGAAAGGTCATGGCCGGGCTCTCTATCGACCTGGAGACCCGCGATCGTGTCAAGCTTGCTGGTCGCTTCATCGCGGGCGCCGCGACGGGGACGACGCCGGGCGTGGCGAACTTGCAGATGGCGTTTCAGGTAGAGGAGGCGCTGGGAAATTGCCCCAAATATCTGAATAAGAAACACATTGTGCCGCATGTCCCCGTGCCCGAACTGGTACGGAGCGCGAGTTCTTCTGCGAACGATGGACTTCCGCTCCCGCAGGAGGCGGTCGAGTTGATCGCAAAGGCGGACTTGTTCTTCATCGCTAGTAAGCACGGGGACGGGAGCATGGATGCGAACCACCGCGGCGGTGCCCCAGGGTTCCTGCGGGTATTCCGCAACCGGGAGTCGGATGCCAGCAACGGCGACGGCGACGGCGACGGCGATGGGGGCGTCGTGCTTGTTTACCCGGAATACTCGGGCAACCGCCTATATCAAACGCTAGGAAACCTCCGCGAAGACCCGGTCGCTGGACTCGTGATACCCGACTTCGAGACGGGGAATGTGCTCTACCTGACGGGGCGGACGACGATCCTCGTGGCCGAGCGCGCGGCGGCGTACATGCCGCATGCGAAACTCGCCGTCCGTATTGATGTTACCGAGGCGAGATTCGTGCGCGACGGACTCCCGTTCCGCGGAGCTTTCATCGATCACTCGCCTTACAATCCGCCCGTTAGACGACTTGCTGCGGAGAAGACAGACGGTGCTGAGGACGAAGCTGACGGGGCTACGAACGTCATCGCTACGGCTACGCTACTCACAAGACAAGTCATAACGCCTACGATCTCGCGGTATGTGTTCAGAATTACACCGGCAAAGAGCGAGAAAGGGAGCCATCTACGCGCTTGGTACCCGGGTCAACATGTCACCTTCGACTTCTCACCTGAGCTAGATCACGGATACTCGCATATGCGGGATGAGGACCCGCAGAGCCTGAACGACGATTTTGTTCGTACCTTCACTGTTAGCGCACCTATAGACCCCGGGGCTCTCGTGGAAGTAGGGAAAGGGGCGGCTGATAATGGGGGAGTGTCTGAACCACGGGTGCTACGTGATGGTGCGGAGCCAGAACTCGAGATCGTGGTCAGGAGACACGGATCTGCGACCGCTCTGCTTGCGCACTGGAACCCGCGCGCCCCGATCGAGATACCCGTCCTCGGGTTCGGCGGAGTTGAAGACTTCCGCATGCCGGTTCCAGGGAGTGAGACGAATAGCAAAGAGAGCGTGTTCGTTGCTGGCGGCGTGGGTATCACGCCGCTCTTGGCACAGGCTGCTGGTGTGCTGGGGGCAGACGACGGGAAGAGGCTCAAGGTACTTTGGAGTCTGCGAGCCGAGGACTTGCCTCTCGCGGTCGATGCGTTCACTAAAATCGACGGCCTCGGACCTGTTACGAAACTATTTGTTACGGGTTCGTCGGATGATGCTCTGGTTCTGCTGGTTACGGTGAAGGACCTTGGCGCTCAGGTCGCGGAGAGGAGAATGACCAGTGACGACCTCCTGCAGACTGGGGAGAAAGGGAAGAGGAAATTCTTCTGCTGCACTGGCCCGGCTATGATGAAGGCTCTTCTGCAGTGGATGGAGGGCGAGGAGGTTGTCTTTGAGAGCTTTGAATACTGACTTTGGTGTATGTTTCAACTGCATGAAAGGTGTTTTGGGGGTTGGTTATCTTGGTCATGAGAGCGTTAGGGGTGTTTTGGGTTGATTGAGATCTTTGAATATTTATTACTAGCTCTAGGTATATTCATGTTAGAATGTGTGAATGACATATTGTTATGGATCTAGACAACCACTATTAACCAGCTGCTTTATATGGTGCCTATATCCAGTCAGGGCATTTGATGTTCTAGAGCTGTTGTTTCCAGAGGTCTTTAATTAATAACACAATTAACTCGTCGTGCTTGTGATACTATCCTTGCTTGCTGATACAAGAACTTTTGAATTAATTGGTTTCCAGTCTCCATGCAATGCTACTGGGTACCTAATCACGTTGAATGCATTGGATTGGGCCACTTATTATGTGTGAAACGTTGACTCAAAAAAAACCACTTGATCTGTAGACAGAACTTGAAAAAACACGGAGCTTGGATGCAACGCGCCGTCCTTCGCATTTCCGATCAAGTAGGTACAGGCTACCTACGGCAAGTGCCAAACCCCGCCAAGCCTGCAGCCCAACCGATGCGCGCCCGATGCGGCCGAAACAACCTTGAAAGGCTTGGCAGGCCCGGCTAGAAGATGTCCCACTGGGGCGTTCCATCTGAGATGATGACGCAGGAGAGACGGACTACAGACGCCAGCTGCGACCCTGCCAGCCACAGACCCCCCGATTTGGCTCTCCCAACGTACCGCGTTCGCTCAACGATCAATGGTCAACCATCCAACCAACAGCCACTCCTGCCATCCGTCAACGTCTCGCTTCTGTCGCCTAGGTCGATAGAGAAATACCTCCATTGTCGACTGCACGCCCATGCTGCCGCTGTGGCCGCCTCCTCAGCAGTACTAGGGCGCAATCATGGCCCGGATATCCTACCTCGTCGGCGCAGCCGCTGCACTGCTGGCCACCCGCTCTGCCGCCGACGATTTCTTCACACCCAAACACGAGGCCGGTCGCTGTGCCCTGCGTGGCCACTGCGGAAAGAAAGGCTTCTTCGGGAAACAGCTGCCTTGTGTCGACAACGGCCTTGCCGACACCCCCGACGATGACTTTGCCAAGGAAATCGAGGAGCTATGTGGTCCCAAGTGGAAAGACAGCAAGGTCTGCTGCAACGCCGAACAGGTATGCCACCCTCCCATCCCTTCTTTATACGACCTCAAGCCCCTGGAGGTCATGCTAACTTGGATTAATAGCTCAACGCGCTGAAGAACGAGCTCTCCACCCCCAATCAGATCATCGGCAGCTGCCCGGCTTGCAAAGACAATTTCTATAACCTCTTCTGCACCTTTACCTGCTCGCCTGACCAGTCGCTTTTCGTTAACGTTACTCGGACCCAAAAGCTCAGTGGTGGGACTGCTGTTGCCGAAATCGATCAACTCATAACGAAGGAATATGGCGAGGGCTTCTACGATAGCTGTAACGAGGTCAAATTTGGTCCATCCAACTCCAGGGCCATGAATTTCATCGGTGGCGGCGCTACAAACTACACGGGACTCCTGAAGTTTCTTGGCAAGGAGCAAGCTCTTGGTTCACCTTTCCAGATCAACTTCCCCCCAGACTACTCTGAACCCAGTATGGCGCCGCAGGAAATGAAGCCCAAAAAGTGCAACGATGAAGACCCTAATTTCCGATGCGCATGCGTCGATTGTCCGGCCGTATGTCCCGAGCTTCCCGCGGTCGAAGCGGCCAATTCGTGTCGCGTGGGCGTACTTCCCTGCCTTACGTTTGCCTCGATTTTCACATACGGGATCCTCTTGTTCTCGCTCGTCGCCGCTGTGGTTGGACATGTCGCCTGGAGAAGGCACGCGCAGCGACGTAGTGAGCGGCTCCACCTACTGGCAGGAGCGGAACAAAGTGATGATGACGAGGACGAAGGTGACCTCCTGCGTCCTGGAGGGGTCATTTATCCCCCTCCTCAGAAGCACTACGCACTAAATAATTGGTGTGACACTGCTTTCAGCAAATTGGGCCACTTCTGCGCGAGATTCCCGGCCATTACCATATTATCTAGTCTAGTAGTGGTTATTGCACTAAGTACTGGTTGGGTCAAATTCGATATCGAAAGAGAACCCGTGCGACTGTGGGTAAGCCCAGATTCTGCGGCTGCCCGGGAGAAGGCTTTCTTCGACGACAACTTCGGCGCCTTCTACCGTGCAGAGAAGATATTTCTAGTCAATGACACGACAGCCTCGGGAACCGGCCCGGTTTTAAGCTACGATACACTCACTTGGTGGGCAGGTGTTGAAAAGGAGGTGAGACAGCTTAAAGGTCCTGATTTCGGCGCTTCTTTCCAGGATGTTTGCTTCAAGCCTACCGGCCCTGCTTGCGTAGTCCAGTCCCCTACAGTCTGGTTTGACGGCACTGAGAACTGGAAACCTTCCTTCCGGCAATGTGCCGATTCCCCTGTTTTGTGTCGACCTGATTTTGATCAACCGATTGAGCCAAGTATGATCCTAGGCGGGTTTGAAGGCCTCGACGATATCACAGACACCCCTGCAATCACTGTTACATGGGTTGTGAATAACTTCCCCGAAGAGAGCCCAGAGCTTGCTCATGCGCAGGACTGGGAAAAGGCACTGAAGAATCGACTTTTGCTTGCTCAAGACGAGGCGGCCGCTCGTGGTCTGAGACTCTCCTTTTCGACAGAAATCAGTTTGGAACAGGAGTTGAACAAATCTACCAACACTGATGCTAATATTGTTGTGATCAGCTATCTGGTCATGTTCTTGTACGCGTCGATTGCGCTAGGCTCAAGCGGCATGACTATCCGCGAGTTGATGAGAAACCCTTCTGTCGCATTCGTACAGAGCAAGTTCACCCTTGGCCTCGTTGGTATCCTGATCGTTTTGATGTCAATCACATCTTCTATCGGCCTATTCTCATGGGCTGGCATCAAGGTTACATTGATCATCGCGGAGGTCATTCCTTTCATTGTCTTGGCTGTTGGTGTGGATAACATTTTCTTGATCGTTCACGAATTTGACCGTGTAAACCAAAACTACCCGGATGCTATGGTCGAGGAAAGGATTGCGAAAGCTGTTGGGCGAATGGGGCCGTCGATTCTTTTCTCTGCTATCACCGAGACTGTCTCCTTTGCTCTCGGTGCCTTCGTTGGAATGCCAGCGGTCCGAAACTTCGCCGTGTATGCTGCAGGCGCCGTCTTCATTAATGCCCTACTACAGATGACACTTTTCATTTCTATCCTCTCGTATAACCAAATGCGAATCGAGGATCATCGAGCTGATTGCTTCCCTTGTATCCAAGTCAAGGCTGCCCGCGTACACCTGAGCAGCAATGGGAACAATGGCCCTCGTCCGTACGAAGTGCCAGAGGAGAGTTACCTCCAGGAGTTCATTCGCAAGCATTATGCGCCTGCTCTCCTTGGGAAGAAAGTCAAGGTCGTTATTGTTACTATCTTCTTTGGTCTACTTGCAGCCGGCGTGGCATTAATTCCTTACGTCAAACTTGGTTTGGATCAGCGCGTAGCTCTTCCTGACGACTCGTATCTTATCGACTACTTCAACGACATGTATAAGTATCTTGATGCTGGCCCTCCTGTTTACTTCGTAACGAAAGGTCTGAACGCGACAGAGCGTTCTCATCAACAAGACATATGTTCGCGCTTCAGCACTTGCGAACAACTGTCTCTTGCAACAGTTCTTGAGCAGGAACGCAAGCGTCCAGATGTATCTTATATTGCTTCACCAACTGCGAGCTGGATCGATGACTTTTTCTTGTGGCTAAAGCCTGAAAATGAGGCCTGTTGCAAAGAACATGGCAAGGTCTGTTTCGCCGGGCGGAATCCACCCTGGAACATAACGCTTGACGGCATGCCAGAAGGTGGCGAGTTCGTCTACTACCTAGAGAAGTTCTTGTCGGCGCGGACTACGGACGACTGTCCTTTAGGTGGGCGGGCTGCTTACAGCCAAGCCGTGGTCGTCGATTCAACAAACATCGACATACCTGCCAGTCATTTCCGGACTGCACACAAGCCCCTCCGCAGTCAAGATGACTTCATTAATGCCTATGCCGCCGCGCGTCGCATCGCCAATGAAGTTAGTTCAAGTACTGGTGTTGAAGTCTTCCCCTACAGTGTCTTTTACATCTTCTTCGACCAATACGCCAGCATTGTTAAGCTAACCGGCGCGTTGCTTGGCTCAGCTGTGGGCATCATCTTTGCTGTCTCTAGCGTTCTGTTGGGATCCGTCGTGACAGCGCTTGTTGTGACTATCACAGTTGTGATGACAGTTGTAGATATCATTGGTGCGATGGCCGTCTTTGACGTGTCTCTCAACGCCGTGTCTCTGGTCAACTTGATCATCTGCGTCGGCATTTCTGTCGAGTTCTGCGCACACATTGCCCGTGCCTTCATGTTCCCTTCTGGCTCGGTTATGGATCGAGCCAAGAACCGATTCAAAGGGCGTGATGCTCGTGCTTGGACGGCTCTCGTTAACGTCGGCAGTTCCGTCTTTAGCGGTATCACCATTACTAAGCTCCTTGGTGTCTGCGTGCTGGCCTTCACTCGCTCTAAGATCTTTGAGATCTACTACTTCCGCGTCTGGCTGGCGCTCGTCGTCTTCGCGGCTACGCATGCGCTCATCTTCCTCCCTGTAGCATTGTCGCTTGTTGGTGGCGAAGGATATGCTGACCCCGAGCACGCGGGAAGCCTGGCAGAGGATCTGGCGAGTCGCCGGCGTAGGGGGCTGGTGCCGGACGACGTGAGCGACTCCGAGGATGAGTACGAGGACTAAAACTGTATTATTGGTTTGAAATTGTAGTACACATCGCAATAAGGTTGGCATTTGGTAGTATTACATTATTACTTCGGATACACGAGGTTAGCGTTAAGGCGAGGCTTGGAGTAACTTGGTTATTAAATAGAAACCATAGCGTCAATGCATACATATTTTGGATTTTGAAGTGTAGCACTTTTATTGACGAGTTGGGTCTAACTGATGCGTCACTAGGTATCAGCACGGAACCACGCCGATAATTGTCTTTATCCCTGGATCACGTACCCTCAATCAAGCGAGGTACTCATTGTTATCATCGCCAATATTACCCAGTTCAAACTTAACCCAATGGTTATTAAGAAAGCCAAATCTAAAAGTCGACAGCAATAGTCTTTTCATCCGATTCTCTGCAAACTGGCAGCTGAACTATCCAGACTCCCACCGGCACTTGAAAGGGGTAAGACGAGAGCGAATTGTAACATAAGCCTCAACAATTTTATAATTGGTCATCTATGGTATAATTAACAAGTACCACATATGCAAGTATGACGCCTCACAAAGCAGACCCCATGACAGCGGGAAAACCGGTCATATACACCCTATCCGGGAATTCCGAGACGTCACCTACTAGCTGAAGTCGGTATCGAGGAGATTCTACACTAGGTAGTAGTCTAACCTCAATCTTATCCGCAGCATGTGCTGCAAGCTTCTCTGCACAGTTGCAGCCTACGGAAGGTGGGGTTCCCCTACCTACTTATATGTACCTAGGTACCTAGACAGTGTGGGGTATGGGATGCCGACGACGGCCGAGACACCCGACAGCCTACGGGCGCTGTCGAATGCCTGAATTAGAACGGTTGGGAACCCCCACAGAGGCTGTTTAGTCCCAGCGGGTCACCTGCGCATGGTTCGGGCATGCTGCAGCGCCCTCCCTGCCTGCCTTACTCAGAACCCTCTCTTTGACATCTTCCGTTGCCTTTGAACTAGTTCCGTCCCACTCCCAAACTCCCAATACATAGTACATTACATTTAGACTTCATGTCAGACACGTCAGTTGAACGTGCACCTTAAGTATCCTGCATCCCAGCCAACCAGCTTTTACGCCACCATTCCCAGACTACCAGGACCTCTGGCCGGCATCCCACCCCACTACGCTTCCACTGTCGCCCGCACGCTCTGCGCACACGAGACGATGACGTCCCATGCGACAACCAACGTACCTCCGGCGCCACCGAACGCTGCGTCCAGCATGACGCTCGCCAATTACCAGTTCCCATCTCGCCGGCTGCGGCAGCAACAACAGGAGCCCGACCGCATCCCGCTCGTCCTCGTTGCTTGTGGCAGTTTCTCGCCCATCACCTTTCTCCATCTACGCATGTTCGAGATGGCCAACGACTACGCTCGGATGAACACCAATTTCGAAGTCGTCGGCGGCTACCTCAGTCCCGTGTCCGACGCCTATAAGAAAGCCGGCCTGGCGCCGTCAAACCACAGGTGAATGCGCCCTCTACTCTGCAATACCGCAATACCGTCCAGTCCTTGCTTGCCCAGATACTAACGAGTTGCGCCCCGCCAGAGTGCGCATGTGCGACTTAGCCGCTGAAGAGACCTCAAACTGGCTCATGGTCGACCCGTGGGAGGCTATACAACCCGAGTACAGCCCCACGGCGGCCGTGCTAGATCACTTTGAACACGAAATCAACGGCGTGCGAGGCGGCGTTCTGAGCGCTGACGGCCAGAGTCGGAGGCCCGTCAAGATCATGCTGCTGGCTGGAGCCGATCTTATCAGTACCATGTCTACTCCCGGAGTCTGGGCCGAGAAGGATCTCGACCACATTCTGGGCAGCTTCGGTGCCATGATAGTTGAGCGAAGCGGGACGGATATGGAAGATGCGCTTGCTAATCTCAAGCCCTGGGAGGAGAACATATATGTCATACAACAAATGATCCAGAACGATGGTATGTCCCACTCGGCTTATGCCTTAAACGACGTCCCACATGCTAACCATGACACTGTAGTGAGCAGTACAAAGATCAGGCTACTCCTCAAGCGCGACCTGAGCATCACGTACTTGATTCCTTCGCCCGTCATCCAGTACATAACGGAGAACCGGCTTTACATGGATGAGGATGCGAAGCCCAAGGATAAGGACAAGCAGCCTATATCTAAGTGATGGACGATTGAGTCGTCCATTGATGCCATTTCTCAATATCATACAGCCCGCATTTGTTGCGATTTTGTACCACCAACAACCGCCGTGGATCGGTTCCTATACCAATGACTAGAGCGAAGGGGAGACACGGGATATCTTCACGTTATGACCCCGGGAAATCGGCGCTCACCGGCGATGTGAACGGAGGCCATGAAACTGAGGGGGCGACATTCCCCAACCCCCAATTCACACAGCCTGCATGCTGCAGTGAGGGGACCCACCCGGTATCCCAATTACGCCTAGCGTGCTCCATTCCATGGATGTCACCATTGCCGACGCCCGGGATTTCTACAGTGCGGCTTACAGCAGAAGATGACAGAAGCGTTTGTTTTTCAGCAAGTCTAGATCGTGTTTTTTTTTGTGGCGCTAAATGCTCCTATCACCCGATTCCTGTAGGGATCCATTCTTAATCCGGTCGCTGATTACAGAGCGAAAGCGGAGTACATATGGGGCTTTGGTCAAGCCTAGTTTACCTATCTAGCGACAGGATACATACACTTACGAGTAGATGGCTAATGAAAATGATACACTTGGGGTTGCACGCGCCTCCGATGTTGCTACCAACAACTTGCGCGAGCACATACCTACTACCTCCTTATTCTATCTGTCCCGAATTTTCCAGTTCTCGTGCAACAAAGACCTGGATACGTAATCAATCGCCACCCTGTGTGACTATGTTGTATTAAGAAACATGGTTATGTGACCTGTAGTAACTTGACCTGTATGTAGGTAGCCGTATCATGTAAGTTAACTGAATACTCTACATTGGTTCGTGCGTGTCCCTGCGTGCGTATCTCTAGCGTCAACGTCACCGTTTTCGCCCGTGATGCACATGTCGGGAGAAGATCGTCTAGGCATTGGACCCGCAAGCGCCACGGCATCATGTACCACCAACCATCGTGGGCAGCCTGGTAGTCTAGTCTAGTCTAGTCCAGTAGATGGTGGTAGATACAGTAGATAGATAGATAGACAGTGGCGGACAAAGGGAATAAGGGGGAAGGGGAGGGGAGGGAAGGATTATGCTAGAAAAGAAAGAGTGGTTGTCGATTTGCCTGTACAGGATTCAGTAGTTTTTGGGGAAATACGTTTTCGGTTAAGGTTAAGGTTAAGTTAGGTTAGGTTAGATTGCAGTTGGGGATATCTAGCTAGTGTAGGTACCTAAGGTTTAGTTCCAAATTCCTGGGGTTTGAGTTTTAAGAGCGAGTATGTGAAGTTTTGACACTATGTTGCGGGCTGAGGAGACTGAGAGACTAGCTAACATGTTCGATTCATGTAGCCTTGTTCTAATGATGAATTATTCCATCGAGACTGCCTACCTAGTAGGTACTCTCTCTATCTGGGCTCGAGTGAGCAAGCAAGCAAACAAACAAACAAACGCACTTTTATATACCGCACGGTATATGACCAATCCCCCTCGTACCGAAATAGGTCGAAAGCAATTACACAACGCCACAGTATGGCATAGCATGCAAGCACAGCCTCTCCTTCTCGTAGTAGCAATGTCTCCCATCTGTCTATACCCAAGGCGAGTCCAGAAGGAAACCCCTGAAAAAGGGCCCCTCTCTCTGTCTGTCCTCATGTACTCCCCATGATGTATGTATCCCATGATGCCGTGTCGCATTAAGTACCTTCATCCATCGTGAAAAAAAAAATTTTAAAAAAAATTTAACAGACCAATACCTTGGTGACCAAGGGCGTATTTCCCATCATACCCAGGACCGCCCAGGAGCCTAAGCAAGTACTCAAACCAGACGAGAAGCAAAAACATGACAAACCAAGTAAACGGTCATCGGATCCGTCCAATAACGAGGTAAGCACCCGTCAAGACCTCGACGCGCCAGCCATCCGCGACGAGAGCCTTGCAGACGTTGATGCGCAGCCGGGACCTTCCGTCGGGGTTATGTCTGCCGAGGCCGGTGACGACCTTCAGTCCACCGCCGCGGTGACGCAGGGCGCCCCTGTCTTCCTCGGGGAGCGCGTGCCACCAGCGCCAGACGCGGTCGAGGGCGATGGCGACGCCGTCGTGCACCGGCACGCCGTGCAGGTCGACCGTGTCGCGCGTGCTCTGCCGGTCGACGAGGAACTCGGCCTCGGCGCTGACGGCCTCGCGGCGGCTCGCGGCCTCGGAGCGCGCGCGCTCCGCGTAGAACGCGCCAGCCTGCCGCATCAGCGGGTCCGACCCGCCCTTCTTGAAGGCCGACGACGCGGACGCGTACGAGTGCTTCGCGGATGCGGCTATCGTCGCCTTGGCCGCGCTTGCTTCTTGCAGAGTGGTGGGCGCTGTGCGGAGCCGCTGCACGGTCCGCGACTCGGCAGCGGCGGTGGAAGATGAGATGTGTGTCCAAGATGATTCGGGACTGGACGAGCCCGGTACGTCGGAAATTAGCTCAACGTCGGAGGCAATGACGCTATAGGATACGTCGTGTTTCAAGTATGCAGGCTTCTCGAAGTAGGTTGCTAATACGTTGATGACATCGATTGCAGCCTGAGTCGTTGTGGTGGTGCTGAAGATTGATCCGAAGTAGTCGTTGGGAATCCACGGTACCCTCTTCTTTTGCTCCTCCATTTGGCGTTGTTGATTATAACTGCCCTCGGACTCCAGACCAAGGGATATATAGTTGTCCAAAATCGCGAGTATAGCAGCTCCCAGTGAAAACTTGTTACGTTGATATATAGCTGTAGCTTCAGAGATTGGCAGCGCGAAACGATCCGAGATGAAACCAATGTTGTCTGCGCTTGATGTCAGCCAGCAAAGAATTTCGAGTTGCTTGGGACGATTGTCCCCTAGAAAATTATAATTATTGACTTACCATTATCCAAACTCTCATCCCGACTGGGTTCTTCCGAGGAATTGGCCATATCTACGCTTTTCGAGATTGCTCCTTTCGAAGCTTTCTTCGTCTTCCGCCGTCCTTTCCTTTTTGCTTTACGCACATCATCATCTGATACATAAAAACCGTCGACGCCTTTAGGTCTCTGGCCGGTTTGTTCAAGCCATTGCAGGTTGAGCAGCTCGTCCATAGCGAGATCCGCATCTCCCTTAGTCTTTTGTAAAGTCAACTTGATGTCGATGGGTTTCACTATAATACTCGGCGTTAGTTATCACCTTGTTGAGTGTGATGTATAACTATTTCGCAACTGTATGGAACTTCTAAGACACGTTTCTAACTGGGAAGGGGGGCGTTTATACTCTAAGAGCCGCTAAAACAAGAAAACGACTCCGAGGTTAACTCACGAGAAACAAACATAGCAGCGAGTCGGCGCTCTTTCTCCTCGTTGGTGAGATCATCCAAGACACTAACATGAAGAATACCCGGGATCTCTTTTGCAGACGCCATAGAAGGCGAGCCAGACCTGACACTCCGCGAGTGCGAGGTCTCAGTCGTAGTCGTCAACCCATCGTTACTTTTAAGATCTCCCTCTCTCGCACTGATAGCCTCAGAACCAGCGCCGTCATGAGAGCTAGAAATACCTACCAAGTCATGGCCACCGAATCCGCTGGGGTTGAAGCCGGTCGCCTCTTCCGCCTCGACGTTCTCCGAGATGGCTAGAAGGACCCCGCGGGCGGCGGCGAATTCTTCCGGTTTCTGCAGGTTATAATCACCGGCGATGGACAAAATCGTTGCTTCGTCCAAGAGGGAGCAGAGCTCATCCTGATTATGTCAGCATTTGTTGACTACATACGTTGTCTGCATAGCTGCCTCTATACGTGGGCATGGAATAGGGAAGTTCAAGACGGTGAAAACCTTGAGCCAAAACTCATACAGGTTACTAGTAACAGAGTTGGTGGCGATTGATATCAATGTAGGCGTATTATGTTTACTTACGATTAGTATTTTTGCAGGGTTTTCCATTTTATCTCAATAGCCAGCGGGCACAACACGTTGGGCTGGGATCGAGTGCTGATGAACCAAAAGACCAAGACTGGTGGTGGGAGAGCAAAAAGAGGTGATATCGATGAGTGCAAACGCCGATGCATCGTTATAAATCCCTCGGGGAGCTCGGGGTATATACGTGGTCACAATTTCCGATCGCTGCACAGGGAATTGGGGAGCAATACAGAAACGCAGCGAAGTATTACAGCAAAAGGGGAGTGATTGGGAGATCGCCAATGAATGTGTTGGATCAATGGGACAAGTGATCAGGCACAATAACTTTAGAATGGAGGGGGTGATGGGTCACGGTGGGATGGCAGCTGGCATAGTTGCAGTGACAGTTGTCGCAGCTGATAGGATACTCGAGGTACATAGTATTACCTTTGCCTCGGTCTCGCGTTAATGAGTATGTAGGTACCTAATGTAGGTTACCTATAGGTATTCACTCAATCGTTTTCATTTCATAATTGATCTCTGCCATTCAAATGTTTGAACGCCCTGCCAATCGATCCACCACCCCATCTATAATGGTATAGATACCCAGTATAATATATAACAACCAGCTAGCCATACAAACTATAAGTTTACACAATACGAGGTTTTCAAAACTCTCGACTCTCGCCTATATCGCAGATATCGAACACGCCCGTCTCCGGCATGCCTTTCCTTTTTAGTGCCTCTTTGAGCAATTTCGGAGGCTCTAGGGGATGCTCTGGCGTAAGAACCCATGTACCCCAGTGGATGGCCATCGCTCTCTTGCAATTGGTGTCGTGGAAGATCTCCACTGAGTCATATGGGTTTGCGTGCATGCTGCGTGAGACTCGGGGTTAGTAATCACCGTTTCGAGTATGCTCTACAGCTATTCTGGGAATTTCCCGCCGTCTTAAATGAACAGAGTAAGAAGAAAAAAATTGACGAAAATTACTTACTGAGAGAAAATATGTCGTGGGTGGTAGGCGCCGATGGGGATCAGTCCGAGGTCAACCGAGCCGAGATGCTCCCCGATCTGGCGGAATTGCGGACATACGGGCAAGTGTTGGAACTCCGGGCCCCAGTCGTCGATCCCCTCGGCGACCTTGGGCACAGTCCGATATCCCGTGTCGCCTCCAAACCAGACTGTCTTTTCGGATGATTTGATTCCCCACGAGGCCCAGAGCGTGTGATCCTTGTCGAAGCCACTCCTGCCGGACGAGTGCTGGCTGGGGAGACAGGATATCGTGGCTTTGATAGGCTCGAGTTTCGTATCTGTTTCTTTAGTAGGCTTGGGCGTAAAGGTCACCTCTGCCTCGTCCCACCAGTCCATCTCCGTCACCTTGTCGATGCCGCTGGACTTGAACCACTTCTCCAGCCCAAGCCCGACAAAGAAGTGCGCGTTGGGGTGGTGCTTCTTAACCTCCTGCACCGAAGGGTAAGAGAGGTGGTCATAGTGAGAGTGGCTGATGACGACGGCGTCCACGTAAGGGATATCCGCAATGTCGCACGGCCGCTCCGTGTACCTCTTGAAGCCTAAGAAGTTCACCGGTGCGCAACAGTCCTCGAAAACCGGGTCGAACAGCACGCGCAGCCCAGACGGGTACTCAACATAGTAGCACGCGTGACCAAGCCATGTGGCTCGAAGCTCTGAAGATGCAGTGCGCGTAGGTAGAAATTGAGGCTTCACCACGGGCACGAGCTTGTCTTCTAATTTTGGCCTTGCTGCTTCTGACCGAATAAGCATACCCTTTCTACGCAGTGGGTTCTATTAGAGACTCGTGTTCTTCTTGCATAGTTTTTTTCTCTCTCATAAAGCGCATTGGAGTTTTTTGGGGATGGGGGGTGGCCGCTTACATAGCTGCTGGTGCAAAGACCAATAATGGTGGCCACACGTGCGATGGATGGGGATTCTGGAATTTGATGGTTTCTCCCCGGCTGTTTTTGACATGATGATCCTTGGAGCTCTTGTCCGACGCCTTGGTGGAGACGGGCTGCGCTGCGACGGTGCAGACGTACGCCGCCATGGCTATTGCAGTTGTCTTGGTTCCTGCGGTAGCGAGTTTGTTGTATCGGGCAACTGATGGCGGAGGGCGAAGGCGAAATCTTGATTGCACGAGTCGTCGTAGGAAGTGCATCGGGCCCCAGCCGCCGCCGTTAAATAATCAAGGAAGAAAAGGGCGAAGAAGAGGGAGGCGAGACTCTCTTTAAGATGCCTTTTTGTTGTATGATATACAGGTGCCCTGCACAGGGTATCTATACAGAAAGTCACTTACGAGTTACGTTGAAAGCTGGCTAGATTGTTTCCCCGACTCGCAAAAGCTGCATCTGAACGGGTTATTTTTAGTGGTAGTAGACCCTTGACTATTACCGGTTTGGGTCAGATCGCTTAATGGATCGTAATGATGTGCAGGTACCTCTTAACTCCGAGCCGGGCTGGGGCAAACGGGCTATATTAGAGTCCGAATGCGAGAGAATAGGTCCCAACATGGCGTAACGCAACCCGCGGGTTACGGTTTTCGAATGCCTAGTGTATTAATGCCATCAAATACCTGGGTATCTGATCCCTAACGCCAGCATTTTGATACCTTTTCAAGGGTAGCCTCCTTAGGAATCTATTAGAGGCGGATGGACTACGTGCCAAATGATTGTATTGATAAGTAATCATATAAAACCACAGAGCACTGAATTTAAAGTAGTCCTGCAGGCTACAAGTCCCGTTTCTTTAACAACCACCTTGCGAATGCTTGACTATCTGAATTATTACATATAAGTGAATACAGAGACATGTAGTACATACCAAAATACCTAGAGGAGCGTTTAAATTCCAACTCATGTGTATGATTCATTCCTTCTAATAGTCTGGACGCCCGCAGGCATACCAGGAACTCGATGCGTCCCATCGTCCAACTCCATCCAAGTGAGTCTCGACTCACTGGAATCATCCAGCGCCGGCCATAACCGGCGGGCGTTGGGCTCCTCTGAAGTGCTAAGTTTTCGTCGCCGACAAGTGCATTGACGGGCCCGAGACGCCAGCCTGACGCAGAGCTCACGGGGATGGAATGCGCCTCTATACATCGGCGTGCAGCAACATATGATGCTTGTCGCCTGCTGCGCGAGAATCCAGCCAATGTTGGTTATATTGAAGACTGGGTTTCGACGAACACAGATGCGAGTAAGTAGAGAGGCCTTCGAATGGAATATGACGGAGGAGTTGACTTACGTCGCGAATCCGTTTGCCTGCCATATATATTGTCGCCGCCTACGCGGATAAAGCCAATGATCCCCGACCTGTAGGCGGAATGACCGATTCAGCCAGGGCACAAACAAAAGATACGTTAGGGGTGAATGGGTGTGGTAAATACTCACAGACCCCCGATAAGGAATAGGAGGACGAGCTTCAGCCTCGTGGACAACGTGAGACGTATTCCGGACACCATCACGGACGCGAGGGCTACCATGGCGAAATCGATCGCGGAATTGACCGACTCCGTTGCCGTGAACACGGCGACTTGGTTTAGGCACCAGCCGTCGTCGTATGCGAAGGCCCAGTTATGGCTGATGGGATGGCAGCCGAATAAATTGATGAAGATCGTCAGGATGGTAAGCGCGGTCTGTGCTGTTCCTAGTATGTAGGTCCACCGGACGAAACTTCTCTTGACGGAGAATAGACGATAGTAGAGAAATAGGATGCTGAACTTGGCGAAGAATTGGTTCAGTGGATAGAAGGGGATAGTGGCGTACAGGATCTATTCACCACGGCCCTGTTAGCTAGACATACTGACGTTCTTTTGTCTAGGAATTCTTATCAGGGATGAAGTTCCTGGCTCACCTTTCCAGAACGTATACCTTCATCAACAGTGACAGTTGCGGGATCTCTCCGGGCTAGTACCCCCAAACCTTCGGTGGACAGTATGTCAGCATATAATCACACAACATGCGACAGCGCAACGAACTGGGACGTACTCGCCAATGCAAGACTGGTATACCCGAGGAAAAATATCAGAGCGGCGAAGGCGAACCAGTCCTCGAGACCGAGCTTTCCTAACACGCGCTTCGAGGCCACGAAGCGAAGAGCTGTCGCAAGACTGCACAGGAAAGCCAGCACGATGGAGAAGATGAACGTGAAGTGCGTACCCATATCCATGTTTTCGTGTGGATTGGCTATAGTAGGAGCGAAAAGGACGATTTATGGTGCGCATTATTTGCTGGATGGATGGCTTCAATAAAGGAATGGGCCTCCGGGGCTGTAACGTGCCATGTGTGTAATCTTACGTAGCAACAGCCACGAGGCTGTGTGCTGAGCGGCGTATTCTCTATAATTCGTATTCTCAGACAAAGTAAGCTGCGGGGAAAACGGCAACGTGAAAGATACTTATTATTCGATAGCTAGTGATGTCGAACCGCATCCTCGTGCACTCCTCGATCGACCGCCCGTAGATCTATCTTCTGGCGACATGAATATTCCCCGGCGTAACCCAACACGCTCAAAATAATCAGCTTTTATCATATTATGTATGAACCATTTCTAATACTAAGACTTCAGGCATGCGATAATCCAAAACTAAGCCGCAAGTTACAAAGCCTCAACGAAGCCGACAAACTCCTATGTATCCGCAGCCACAGCCTCATCACTCCCCTCGTCGCCTTCATCTTCCGGCGGCACCCATAGCAAAACCCCATCTTTGTCGCTTTTGAGTCCTTCAGTCGGGATTATTTTCAAGACTTTCTGGAAGTACTTATCCCGGACCACGAGCGTGGGCCGGATCCACGTGCCCCTTACTAGCGGTAAGAGACGGTATGTGATGGATCGTCTCGCGATGGGCAACACGTTCATAGTCGTGGCCTTAGCACCCGAGAACGCAAACTCATCGCTCGGCTCCATGGTGAGACCGAATGTCAAGAAATGAGAGGAGGGATTCTCGATGGTGATATCCAGAAACAGGAGCTGAGACGATGAGGTAGCAGATGAAGGAGACGGTGGAGGAGAAGAGGAATAAGAAGCTGTGGCGAGAACCCGGGGTTCGGAAACTGTCACGTAGAATCTTGGTAGAGGTAAGGTAGTCACATTGACCACTGTATCGGGGGCGCTGATCCGTCTCCATTTAATAATAAAGGCGAGGTCTGCAGTTGCCGGAGACCGATCGTCTAGACTCGACTTCTGAGACACGAGCTCGAAAAGCCCTTCCTCGATCGTTTTCGGACTAAGGACTCGGCCATTGATAGGGTGTGCCCCAGTCTTCGAAGCGATACAACTCACGTTGCCCTGCGTAGCGACTACTTCGACCTCAAGATCCGAGACCAACACCTCTTCGTGGGTAAAAGCAGCATAGCGCGTGACGAGAGCCCATCTTTGCGCCAGCCCACGGGGCCGTGTGGCAATTGTATCACCGCCTAACAGGTCCTGCATGTTTTCAGTATCGAAGAGACTGGGCCATTCAGGATGGATTCTTGGTAGCAAGTCGTAGCTTGCCTCAAACGGAGAGACGATGTTGAGGTGGTATGACGCCTCTTGTATAATAGGGGTCGATGGATCTGAAATAAGATGATAGGAGACTTTGATACTCAGATCAACTACAGTAGGTCCGTTAATGGGATCTAGAGTGACGAGAACCTTGCCTGACTCAGACGCGCTGATAGTGTTCATAGGAATACCATGTAAGCTTCTATCGTCACTTCCAGAAGGAGATGAATGTGTCGCGCCGCCAACAACCTGGACTTGATATGATGGAGCACCACTTCCGCGTAAATTGATATCTACCTTCGTAATCGCATCGCTGTCTTCTTCATTCAGTATGTCCAGCTCAAGCTGTATAGTTTCATTTGTGTAGTATTGCTCAAGCAATTGGAGCGCCTTGATTTCCATCTTTGGAGGTCTGGGGAGGATCCTTATACTCCGGGGGTCTGGCCTTATAAACTTCCTCTTTGATGAGGAGTTGGAGTGCCATTGGTTCGATGATGCTGTCCGGTCAAGTTTCATGCTATATGTTAATGAAAAAGTCTCCGAGTCTAGGGAGAGCTGCACCGAGGTTGCCTTCGCATCGCCGGGTTCTCTGAGTGGGATATCAAATTCAAGGACCCGTGTCTGGCCTGGCAATATGGTCAAGTCCTGCGCCCCTTCGAGGATAATTAAAGAGCGCTCTTCAAGGCTGGTATCGGGCTCGTCTGCAGTGGTGTCATTCCCACCAACTTCGGCTTCTTTCAAAACAACTTTAGTAATTACTAAAGTCGCATCGGTTCGTTTCTCATTGTGGATATTCTCATGTTTTAGATGTATCTCCCGCAACCCACCCTCAATGTGGACATCGAGAGAGTTGAGCGTTATGGGAGCCGCATCATTGAACGCCTTTGATACAAGGGTGAGCTGTGCAGGACAAGTCTGCCCAGCCTTCCCTTCCTCGTGTTTGAAAATAAAGTCGGCGTAAATAAATGATGTTAAATGGCCATCGTCGAGGTTCACAGCTACTGGTTGCGCTGCGCTAATTCCATCTAAAGACCTCAAAATGTCATAATGCCAGCCTGGGCGCTTGGAAAAGCCTAAGAAGGGGTCAGTTATAAGTGACGCGTTATACTAATCTTGGGTAGATTACGAACATCTGTTCATCAGTTCCCAGTCAATAGCAACTATGAGCTCTTTCTGACCAGACTCAAAAGCTGCATTTCTTAGGATCCAGCTCACTGCTTCTGTAATATCCCACCAACCTTCAGATCGGAATGACATGTCCCTCCATAGGGGAGCGAGCAGCTCTAACAGCTGCTGCCACTTCCTCATCTTCTCTAGTTCCCTACACGAATCGAGAGCCAGCTCGACTGAAACACGCTTTTGGTGCCGTTTCTGGAATTCTGTTCGCGCATGTGTCAAGTGATCGAATATCAATTGAGCATGATTTATGCCGGGTCCCTCCAGCGGGTATTCCTCGTGCGGCTCAGGACACATATATGTGTCGTAAGTATAAGCCTTTCTAGAAATCCCGGCCTGGGATGATTTATCTAGCGGCTTTCGGTCTTCTTCCGGTATCAAATGTGCAAATTTCCGCCTATCCAGTAAATGTTGCGCTGCGGCTCGGTACCAATATCCGGAATGATGAAGCAGTTCCCACGGCTGCAGACGCTCAGCAGAGAGATTTTTCTCCGGGAGACGGAAGAATGATAATGATGACGGTTCCAGTTCGGGAAAATCTATTTTCTCAATCAGATTCGCCATCACCGTACACCATCTCGCTTGCCATGCTTTCCAACCACTTCAACACGAAGAGTCAGCAGTTTGCCTTCCAAGCGATATCGAGAGCGGTTTGTAGAGTGTGCAAAACTCTTTAAAGAAGGTCAAGCCATAACCAGATATGTTCGTCCTCGGAATTGACTAAATAGGAAGTAAAAAACGGTTGATGTTACTTACTAGTTCTGCGTACCCCGGCCTTTCCTATCTACAATATCACAAATCCTATCATTATGCATTTGCCATCGACGCACGGCAGCAGTACTTTGTCCATTTAGTAGTAAGCATTTGAGTGCTCTTATCGCTAATATGTCGGCAAGAAGACGAGCATCATTAAACCTTGGATTCCACGCCGGTATAGTCTCCAGCACATCCGTTCCAAGCAAAGTGTCGTAGGCCTGTTCGTAAGATCGCAAGGCAACGTCAAATTCCTGGCGGAATTCGGCGAACACAGCGGTCTTGAAGTCGTAGCGAACGTTCCACCCCTGGAGGCTCAAAGTATGAGACGTTCCGCTAGTTGGAGGTATCGTGGGTTGGGGTGCGACTCCACGCCCCTTCTTCTTGCGGGCGTGGCGTCCAAGATCACGGTAATACTCAATAGCTTGGTCGAATATCGCGGTCAGAACATTGTCAGCGGCTGTTTCCAATTCTGCTTCTGTCCGCCGAGTGGGTAGAACAAACAGCGATGCCTTGGGGTCTAGTCCAGTACTTCTCCTTATATTCTCGAGTCTCTCCTGAAACTGGGACACAGTGCTCGGGGACTGGTCGCTGAGGATAACTACAGCTAGGCGACTCTTATAGCCCGACTGGCTGATCGCGTTCTTCACGGCATTGATGTCCGTCTTCAGTTGGTTGTCGTGTAGGGTTGCGAGAGTCGGGTCAGAGGTCAAGCTGTAAAAGCAAAGACACACGCTCGGTAGTAGGTCCTGGTGCTTATGAAGCCACCGGTTATCTATCAAGCCATCAGGATATAATGTCGAGCCGGGGCTGAGCGGGGAGAAGGGCGAGTGCAAAACGAGCGCAGAGGACGGGACATCCAGATCGTCGGGAGGCCGGGCATGACGAGGCGGCAGCAGAAACTCCTAGAAGTCACATTTAGGACCACTTCAAACCAGACCGCCTTCTCTACCAGCGAGGGATTACGTACCCTCCCAATTGCTTTGATTTTGAATTTGTGTCGCTTGGCGCCGTCTCGCGGTTTCCAGGGAAGGCTGGAGGCGTCGGCTTCTCGAATGAGGCGCAATATGATTCTGGCTTCGCGTGTATCGATGGATGGGAGCTCCGAGCGCACAAGAACACCCCGTTCTCTCAACTCAGGATCGGTAGGGAGAGCTTTGGTCGGATTCGTGCCGAGCCCCGAGACGACCAGGAAAGGGACATTGTGGTCCAGACTCCCTGGAGGATATCCGTCCATTTCTTCAAGGTGTGGCGGGGTCTATGGCAGACATGGGCGACGTGCAAGTCGAGGAATCAGAGCGCAGCCCACTGGCGAAAGTAAACTCGAGCCATGTGCTGGTTTAGAGCCCGGAGTACGGTATTGTTGCTCCGGGGTGCCTATGTGGTCATCGCCTGAAGATACGTATGCATTTTCTTAGGTAGTCTACGCTACTTTATATGGTTTGACGACTGCACTCACGAGAACCTATAACCAGTTTGTGGGGTTTACGGCTGATGCGTATTTGTTTGGCCCCGGTGGTATCCAGTATTGATTGAGGCTACAAGTACTGGCGTGGCGGTTGGGGCAACGGGGAACGCTTGCGCCGATGGCTCGCCTGCCCGGCCGCCTAGGTAGAGGTAGTTCTAGCAGACTTAGTGAGCTTAGTGCTGCTGTTGTGCCGCTGTGTCGCAGCTACCCAGGTACACACGTAGGCATTGTAGTAGCCCAGTCAGGTGCCGCCGTAGGGTCCTAGGCCTTCTAAGAGACAGGGGTCCGTCCAAGCGGAGCACAGCCCGAACAGGTTAGATGCACTCCATCGGCACCAGGGGTATTCGGCTAAGATGTGGGGAGCAGATCAGCAACTGTCCAATCCTCGAGCACTTGACGGCGTCGTCTGAATGCAATGCTGCGGGCAGCCTTGTGTCCGAGTGATCTTCACTCTTTCCACATCCTATTTCGACATCCCCAGACCGCGTCACATTCTATGCCAGCGACGTTATTCTCCTCTCCTTTACGGACCCAAAGACATCAATAGCCGAACCTTCTGATTCGCACGGCCAACGTAACTGCGCCAATCTACCATCCCCCTTCGTCAACAATATCTAGACACTCGACATTTCCTGCCACAACACACACTGGCCGACGCGGACTGTTCACCTTCATACTGGTGTTCGTCGTCGTCTTCTACGCTAGCGGCCATCTCGAATTCTGTACCCGTATACCCCGTCTCGCGACAACCAGCACCCCACTCTCCTTACACCTGTATTTTACAGACAGCCGTCATTGCGAGACGGCTGCCAGGTCATGGTCATGGCTTCCCAGCATGTCGTCTTCGCGGAGACAATCATGGCGATGAAGAAGGCTCGGAAGCGGAGGGCATACGGTATGCTGCTTCTCATAGGTCTGGCAAGCTGAGGACTGACAATACGTCCGCTAGAGTCAGACTCCGATTCCGAAGTCGAGAATCATGGGAACCGTGGCAACAAGCTTAAGAAGAAGGCCAGGTTCGCACATGAAGGCCAGCTAGCGCCGCCCTCGGGACCCGAAGCATATAGAGAGGCAAGCGAAATACCTCTCGTTCTGCGCCATTGTGCTAACAGAGTGCTCTCGCCAGATCGTGAACCACGCCGGCTATCAAAGGGCGATTATATGTCGCAATCCTCCCCTTATTGACGACGAAGGCTACGAAATTGATAGCGATGACGACGAAGAGAATATCCTCGACGCCATAGCCAACGCCACTGAGTTCAACCCCCACGCGAGTATTCGACTAGAGAGTAAGTACGCCTACCTCGGCTTAGAGAATATAGGTCGTTGACTTAACTTCTGCAGATATATTGGCTCCCTTAACAGCAGTTACGGACCTTCCAACGCACCAAACATTATCAAGACCGTATACGTCAAAAACTCTCACCGAGCTTACTATACAAGCCTGTAATACCATGCATAAAGAAAACGCAGCGCTGTGGAAGATTAAACATCTCCAGACAAAGTTAATTGGTGATCATGACTGGGCGCCATGTGAGTTGATGGTTGGACCGAATGATATCGAACTCTTTAACGATGAATACATCGATCGCCCACGAGGTTCTATTAAGTCAAACGGCATCATACACACGCTCGAGCATACGCAAAACGAAAACAAACCCAACGGTTACTCCGCCACAAACGGTGACGGCCGATTACTCAACTCCAACGAGGTTCAACACAGTTCAGACAAGATCAAGAAAGCGGATGTCGCGATGACAGATGTCGGCCCGCCGCCGAACGAAGTTACGACAGCCCCAGATTCGAGTCCTCATGCGGAACGAGACATGAATCAGGCTCCACGACGCGATAACATAGACCAAGGGAGGGCTGATTCGACGGCGCGGGAGATAGAGGCCCAGCTGCAACACAATGGACGGAGCATCACTCAAGGACGAACACATGCTTCATATTCTCTGGCTGGCAATGGCCAAACCACGAACGATTCATCGGTGCCTGGCGATCCCGAGCGGGCTACTGCGAAATTCGCAACCCTGAACAATGAAGTAGTGAGAAGGACGGCCAACGAGATAAGCCGACCTGTGTCCGTCGTATCGGCTTCCACCAATGACCTTCCTATACACCCTATGTTTTTGCCCCCACGGTCAGCTCTTCCTGACCGAGATCTGGGCATTCCAGAGGGCGAGGCAGAGGATATGAGGCGCCTGCTTCAGCTTATTGTGCAAAAGCAAGAAGAGGTCTGCCGTGGGGTTAAACGTTTATACGAAGGACTCCTCCGGGCGAACAGGATGCGCAAGACCGTGTTACAATGGTCTAAATATGAAGCGCACGTGGGACCAAACAGGGACATGTCAGATGGAGAAGATTGGTACGATAAGGAGGAATGGAGCCTCGAGGAGGATTTAAATAAGGGCCAAGACGAAGAGGAAGACGAGCCACAAACAACGAAGAAAACCAGGACTCGTCGCTAAGTAGGATTGTCAAGCATGTTTTTACAGCTTTAAATTACATATGGGATACCCAGGACCTCTTTGGTCCTATCAATCGAATTGCTTTTAAAGAGGCATCCTGGCCCCCGGAATTGCTGCTCATGGTCATGCACAGCTGTGGCAGGCCTATGTAATCAAACTTGTAGTGCCTCTTTGACAGCCCGAACCAGACTAAAAGCTCTTTCTTGGATTGCTATATATGGGCTTGTACCGTAGGTAAGTATTAAGCTGCGCATAGCTGCTCATTCTATGCTCGTTACAGGGCGGTCCACCGATGAATCATATTTGAGAGCAAGTACCTATACTGTACTGTAAGACATGCTAAAACCCCACCAGCGATAAATGACGACATGGATAGCTAGCCCGTTAGCTACATGCACGTTGGCAGGTGGTTCCAACATTGCAGAGGTACTCCGGTTCTCCCCCTGCTCAGCCGTATTCAGCCGAAAATAGCCTGTGTCGCCGGGTTCAGACTATATACTACGTGTAACTAGCTGTGTACCCAGACACGTTTTTCATCTACCCACGACACTCACTCGAGTAGACGACAAGGAATCCGCTACAAGGCTTAAGCAGTCATGGCGCCCTTCCAACCTTCAGCTGGCCAGCTGGTTGATTTCAATCAAAAGAGCCTGTCTTGTACGTCCATGACAGAACCACCCCAACTACAGCACATGGACGCTAACACGGGAGCTTGCAATCCAGTCTCGGTCCTCGCCATTGCCTTCAACCCCCTTTTCTGGAAGTATGTAGCTCCTAGTGCACCTGTCTCCTCGCCTAGCGGAGCATCTAGTGGAATCTAACATTGTTCACAGCATCGTAGCGAGGCAAGGTTCGACGACCCCTCTTCGTGAACTCCGCCGAACGCAAAGTTAATGTCTCGTTCTAACACGATGTAGAGTACCACAACAAGGTCCTGACTAAGTTGTTCGGCGGCCGCTCCCAAACAGCCTGCTACGCCCTCGCCGCAACTATTTTCGGTCTCGGGCTCGTCCGTGACGGGCTCTATGAGCGGGCTCTCCGCCACCAGCCGTCCTACCCACTCCTCGAGACCCCGGAAGCGCAATACCTCGCATATGCCCTCATCGCAGTCGGGAATGTCCTCGTTATATCATCTACCTGGCAACTGGGCATCACGGGTACCTTCTTGGGTGACTACTTCGGCATCCTTATGGATGACATCGTGACGGGCTTCCCGTTCAACGTCACCGATGCCCCCATGTACTACGGTTCGACCTGCAGCTTCCTCGGTACAGCTATCTTGTATGGCAAGCCGGCTGGATTCCTGCTGACCGGATGGGTGTACATCGTCTATCAGATCGCCCTCAGCTACGAAAACCCCTTCACAGCTGGCATCTATGCTAAGAGAGATCGCGAACGTGCTGGCGCCAAAGGAAAGGACAAGAAGTCGCAGTAATGAGTTACTACGCTTCTGTAGCAGGACGTCAGCCGTCTTGGTGACTAAAATATACCCCGCGTTGGTCGGGTTCAGTCAGACTAAATAATCAGCACTTGTACAGCTAATCTAGGAAGGTGGGACGAGGCAGGCAGTCCGGAACGAGGCCAATGACGCGCAATCCTAGTTGCAATGCTTAATGGAAGAGACATGGCTTGTTGGAGGTGTGTCAGTGGAGGAAGGACGGATACATGCAAGGCGAGGCATTCACGGTGTTAATCAAGTAGATGAGGGGTACTGAATGGAATAGATTATAGAAGGGTGCTGAGGAGGAACAGGTCGGGTTTTGGTAATAATAATATATTCAATTACTTTCATATAAAGTACAAAGAACTTCGAGTCGCCTCCAGCCTTATGCCAGTTCTACTCCGGTCCCGAAACCGTCTACCCCAACATGCAGCAATAGCCAGAAGCCCATGGACATGTTAATTGATAGCTTCACCGCTTGCTCGTGCCTCATATCGTCTCCAATTTCTTAATCGGAGTTGATAAGCAAACGAGAATATCAATACCCCAGACAGCCAAAAAGGACGGTATCACACCAGTGTCCGGCGCGTCAAAAGAGCAAGTCTGCGCGTATCGTATGCGGGGTGAAATCATGCGGTCATCCGGATCCGATCCGGAAATACCTGCGGAAACACCCGGAGCTCGACGAGGATACTTGCCGACTAGAGCCACGCCGCCAAGCTACATGTTCTGATCGCAGCGCGCGAGGGGCAAAAGCGGGCGTGGCCGGGACCGGGGAAGGTTGAAGACGTGAAGTTAGGATACCAAATGTTAATGCGACGGTGAATCTAATCTCCAATACGGTAATGTGGCATGTGCTGATATCTTACCAATTGTGCTAGGTCGACTACCTACACAGTATGTAAGTTATGTATCTACTAGGGAGTCGACGGAAATTGGAGGTCTACTTAGGTTGTGTCACTGCCAGCCTGCTATAATGACAGCTGGGAATCGCACTATGGCAACGGATTCAAAATGCAATCCATTATTTGACTATAACCCATCAAACAGAGTTAATGTTGTCGATTACTTGATTAGTACACGTCAAACAATCAAAATCAGCGAGCTGTAACCTGAAAGGGCCAGGATTTACCCCAGATGCTCACTACTGAGTCCCTAGCCACCAATGGGATTGACGATATATCATGGATGTGGCCAAGGACTCTAGTGTAGTCTGTACCTCGGCAGGTGCAATGGACAGTGTGTATAGTGGCCCTCACGGAGACTGCCAGCATTGAAGTCATCTACTCCGTCCCCTCTACGCCATAAATACTGCCCACAGTTTGAACAGTCTTGTAAACCAAATTGCTGCGACCAACTACACACACTATTTAGTAGTGTATTTTCCTAACTAGTATATCACCCCCCAGCGCTTATAGAGTTCGAAAGAAGTCGAGGAGCGGGTACCTACCTTGATGGTCTCGTAAGGCCATTCACACCGTATTTTTAACGACCCGAAAGTCGGCGAAGATTCGGAGACCCTCGCCCCAGACGTACATCAACCATCGGCTATCGACCTACCGAATACCTAGACACTGCATGCCGTCTCCGGATATACCACGGCCCGCTTACACCGCTCGAAGCTTTGGCTTCGCCCGCACCGCATTGCATTGCATGGCTGGGTAGAAATGAAGATAGACAGACAGTCTCTTTGTGATTAAATAGCCTTACCTATTTACCCCGCGGAAACGAACAGTATCATCGAAAATCAGAGCCTAACAAGTAACTTGTTATTTCTTCCTACAAGCGACATCTCACTACTTGAGGGAGGACAAATCCAGGACGTGCTTAGACTGGCTCGCCATGAATCAAACGTCGAGGACCGACGAGCCTTATGAAGGTGACGGGCTTAATCAGAGCCCCAACGCCTTCTCCAACGATCTCGTCACCAACCAGGACATGAACGGGATCGCCAACGCCAGGGAGCGTCGGGGCCGCAGTTCCCGGAGTATGGATAACTCCGGGCAGCCCATCGCACAGGACATGCCCACCTCTCTCGAGGACGACGACGACAGCGGTCCTTGCAAAGGACTGGCCGGTGGGGACGGCCAGTCGCCTGGGGCGACCAAGAAGTCGGCCCAGGTGAACGACAACCCGGTGGCGTTCAACGCCGCCGGGCCATTCCCCAATCGCGGAGGTCCGACGAGCCTCCTGCGCAAGCTATTGCACCACATCGTCACCCTCGGGAAGTTTGTCGGGCCTGGCTTCCTCGTGGCCGTGGCCTACATCGACCCGGGAAACTACTCGACGGGCATCAGCGCGGGCGCCTGGTACCGCTTCCGCCTACTCTTCATCATCCTGCTAAGCAACCTGTTTGCTATACTACTGCAGTGCCTCGCCGCCAAGCTCGGCACCGTCACCGGCCTCAACCTAGCCGAGGCGTGCCGGGCCTTTCTGCCCCGGTGGTTGAACTACTTCCTGTACTTCCTTGCTGAGGCGGCCATTATCGCGACAGACATTGCCGAGGCAAGTGTTTTACTTAGTTCCGTAGAGACAAAGAAACATATAGGTTTGCTAACTTCCAGAACTAGGTCATTGGCACGGCTATCGCGCTCAATTTGCTGATTCCAGCCATCCCCCTCGTCGCTGGATGTGCGTTATCTATCTTGGATGTTTTTGCTATCCTCTTTTTCTATAGGCCGAACGGCTCTATGAACGGCCTCCGCCTCTTTGAGATCTTCGTCATGCTTCTGGTCCTGACTGTCGTCGTCTGCTTCGGTATTCAACTCTCGCTCATCAAGGATACAACCCCCGGTGAGGTCTTCCGTGGCTACCTGCCAAGCGATGTTATCACTAAGTCTGAGGGGCTGTACCAGGCTTGTGGAATTCTGGGTGCCACTGTAAGTCAAAATCTTTATAGGTTTTTTTTGATTAAGACGGAGGCCGCTCCCGTCGATATCGGAGAGGTTTTGGTTCTTATCTACCCTTTTACTAACCATGGAATAGGTGATGCCACATTCTTTATACCTCGGCTCTGGGGTAGTCCAAAGCCGCCTAAGGGACTACGACAAGAAGCGTGGCCTCTTGCCAGCTGATTCACCCGGGCACACTGTGGAAGACCCCAAGACGGGCGAGAAGTCCTACTACGTGCCCAGCTTCGCCGCCATCAAGTATTCGCTGACGTACACCTACACCGAGGTGGGGGTAACACTCGTGACGTTCGCGCTCTTCGTGAACAGCGCGATCCTAATCGTCGCGGGCGCGAGCCTGTACGGCAACCCCGAGGCCCACGACGCCGACATCTTCAGCATCCATGACCTGCTAGCGGCGTCCATCAGCCCGTTCGCTGGGGTGATCTTCGCCCTCGCCCTGTTGTTCTCGGGCGTCTCGGCCGGCATCGTGTGCACCATTTCGGGCCAGATGGTGTGCGAGGGCGCGCTGCGGTGGACCGTGAAGCCGTGGCTCCGCCGCCTCATCACCCGCTCCATCGCCATCACGCCCTCCATCATCATTGCTGGCGCCACGGGCCGCGAGCACCTCAACGACGCCCTCAACGGCACTCAGGTCGTCCTTAGTATTGTCTTGCCTTTCGTCTCTGCCCCACTCATCTGGTTCACCTGCTTCAACAAGTACATGGTCACACAGCCCGGCATCGCTAGGATGCGCGTCGAAGGCAGTAGTGGTGAGAGTATGAACTCCACCAACAATCTCGTTGTGCGTGCCACGGACGATCAGGAGGTCGGCCCGGGAACGCCAAACGTAGTAAAGATGGCGAACCCATGGTATGTGTCGGCCATGGCCGTCGTCGTCTGGCTTCTCATTGTCATCCTCAATGTCGCCAACTTGGTGCTTCTCGGACAAGGCAGCTAGACAATTGTTCAGAACGGCTTCCCGGAAACGACGAGATGAGCACAGCTCTCCAGACTCGAACACACACTCTTCTAGCAGAGAATTGAAACCGGCTAAAGATGCTGTGTATAAATTCCATTCGAAATTCATTCATTCATCACCATTACTTGACCCCTTATTTCCCTTATACGCCCCAGTCGACTCGCTCGGGCCACACACTCCCTCCGTATAACGACCATTAAGACGTCACGACATATCGAGTTATGAGATAAGGACAGACTGTGTTCAACACTCGTGTCCTAGCGAGTTAACCGGCGAGTGAAGCCTCCGATCAACCAGCCACTCATTACGACAATGCCAGAAGCACGAAATAGCAAAGAAAGAAATGAAACAGGGATACTGCGCAGAATTCATATATAGTATGACCTACAGATAGCAGCTAGATATCTATCTATAGAAGATCAAGATATAGACAATATCAACTCTTCTCAAGCTCCCCACATCCCTCCAAGTATAACCCGCACCTGATCGTCGCTTGCCCGAAGAAGTCTTGTCGTCGATTAATGTGATTGAATGAATGTAGGCAATGTGTATCGTAAAGATCGAGTTTAATCAACTCATCCATCCCTGGCTTCCTCCCTCCTCGTGGTATTCTCTCAAAGGCCTTGAGACACACCAGTGAATGAATATACAATCTTGGTAGTTCGGCAACGGTAGTTAAGCTAGAGAATAGAAACCAGCCATCCCTCCCTCTCTCCCTCCCTCCCTACCTCGTCAATAATACTCAGTGACAGCCCCGTTACTGTCACAGTCGTTGAGGACAAACCATGGATGTATTACACAGTCTTGAGACAAGGCCATATACCCAGACCCTTCAGCCTCTCGAGACAGGTCTTATTTTCAAAAGGGGGCAAGAGGAAGCGAGGCTACAAAATAAGCCGTAGATCTCCTGCCTACGTTAGACTTGGAGGGGTTAAAGACTATATCTTTCAAATACTTGATCCCATAGAAGAAGATAGACTACTAGGTTAATACGAATATCCTTTTAAACAAACCCCTTGATCATATCAGAAGCCCTTGTTACAATTTAAGGTTCGTCAGTACTATCAGGACCCGCGCTATTAAAGATTGATTCTGGGCACTAAGAGAGCGAAGAGCATTCATGCATCTCAGCGCAGAAATGTCAACGTAACGTATCAAGTTGGTAAGTTCGCCAAGGAGGCTATCATAATTAAAAGACCATAACGTCTCACAGTAATTCTAAGTTATAAGATGACGAGTAGGTAGGAATTAGTTAGTATAGATGTTGGATTGATAATCCAAGTCCGTGATAGAAATCACGCTTCTAAAATACACAGAAGACCATAACGGCATTATAATAATACAGAAATAATTATGATAAAGTGAGACAAGGGCCTCTCCAAAGCAGCTCCGCGCTCACGCCCGGAAAGAATGCTCAACGCCACTACATGTACTCCAAGCAATGCCACGCTGCGGTAAAAATCCCGCCGCTCCCCTAGATTTTGTATCCGGATCCCCATCTATTAAAGCCCAGTCTTCGCGAGAAGCAAGGTCTAGACGTATCGCGAGATGGATGAATTACGGTGAATCTGTCCAGTTCGCTTCCTCATATTCCTCTTTCGAATTTTTGACCCAGCCTCGGCTCATCTCCACAGCCCGCTCCCAACGTTCATACATTAACTTAATGTGCTTAGGGTTACCGACCGGGTCGAAGTTCTTACGGCCCGGTTTACTGTGGGTGAGGTCGACGAGTTCTTGCATCGACGTCCAGCAGCCCTCAGTGGCGAGCCCAGCCGCCATCGCCGCACCTAGTGCAGTCGTCTCGCGCATTTCTGGCCGATCGACACGGATTGTGCTGATATCGGCTTGCGTTTGCATTGTGATGTCAGAATTTGACATACCGCCGTCGACAGCGAGACACTCCAGCTTGTGGCCCGAGTCTTTCTCCATGGCCTCAAGAATTGCCCGGGTTTGGAAGCAAGTCGCCTCGAGCGTCGCACGGGCTATGTGACCCTTCTGCGTGTGTTGCGTAATCCCGACTGTAACTTGTTAGTCTAATGATTCCTCATCACCCTACTGCATCAGACAGCAGACATAGACCAGGGGGATGTGACTTACACAATGTTCCTTTCGCGTCGTCTATCCAGTATGGCGCGAAGAGACCACTGAACGCAGTGACGAACACCACTCCGCCGCTATTCGGTACACTCTCAGCCAATTCACCGACCTTGGATGAATCGCGTACGAAACCTAAGTTATTCATCAAAAACTTCACGCCGGAACCTGCGACAGCGATGCTACCTTCCAGCGCATACGCTTTCTGTCCATCGCCAAAATCGTACGCTACGGTAGTCAAGAGGCCATATTTAGATATGACAGGCTCGGAACCGACATTGTACAGCAGGAAACACCCGGTGCCATAAGTGTTCTTCGCATGACCAGGCTTAAACCCACAGTGGCCGACCAAGGCACTGGATTGATCACCCAGACAGCCTGCGATCTTGACTCCCTGTAGAGGTCCTGACGCAAGAGCACCAAAGGCTTCAGAATGCGATGAATTAACGATCTTCGGTAGATTAAGTTTAGAGCGATCAATTTCAAAGAAATTGAGTAGCTCGTCGTCATACTGGCAAGTGCGCAAGTTCATGAACATAGTTCTGCTGGCATTGGTGGTGTCGGTGACGTGGACGTTTTTATCCTTGCCACCATTGAGCTTATAGATCAACCAACTATCAACGGTACCAAAGGCTAGGCGACGTTCTTCGTAGGCCTTTTTGACCTCGGTGTGGTTACGAACGAGCCACATAAGCTTCACGCTTGAGGGATAGGTACTCAGGGGGAGGCCACAAAGATCCAGCAGCTTATCGGCGAAAGGGTGGGCCTTGAGGTCTCGAACGAGGCCCTTAGTACGTGTGTCGGGCCAAACGACGGCTTGGCACAGAGGCTCGCCTGTGTTCTTGTCCCAGCAAACGGTTGTTTCGCGTTGGTTGGTGATACCGATGGCCTTGATGCGCGAAATATCGTAGCCTTGAGCGACGAATTGCTCCGTCGCTTTCTCGATACATGTCTCAACCGACGAAACCAAATCGACTGGGTCATGTTCATGCCAACTACATCACAGGGTTAGCAATAAGTCATCTCCATCACATGACGGAAGCGCATTGAGTGTGACTTACCCAGAATGAGGGTAGTAATTTTCGAATTCAATCTGATGGCTCGCCACGGGATCGGCGAAACGGTCGAATATGATGAAGCGAGAAGACGTAGTTCCTTGGTCTATACTACCAATGAACCAATCATCTGGCGTAAAGCCATTGACAGAGACGTGGTCTCCGTGGATACGTTGGCGCTTGCTTTCGCGAGTATCTCCCATTCTCCGGTAGTAGCTCAGAAGTCCCGAAGGTATTGCGGTGTTCTGTTGCGCGACAGAGGATTCGTGGCGGAGGGGGGGTTGCTCACGAGGCAAGGCGGCCCTATCCTAGCTGCAGGGAGGGGATGCAGATGTGTGATAGCAGGCGACAGCGGGGGCGCGAGGAGTCTTCGAGACAGCAGTGTATAAATGGGTATGTCTCGAATCACAAGGAGAGGCTACGGGCGACTGGGAGAGCAGTCGGAGCCGAGGAAACGGGCGGTATATAGTAGGTGCAAGACAACGCGGGGTAGAAGTGTGAACACGGCGAAGGATCAGGAAGAATGGGGAGAAGAGGGAGGAGGAGGATGCGAGGCACACAGCCGAGGAAGACATCATATGCAAGACCGATATAGCTAGCTGGTGCTCGTCGCACAGCCGAAGGTGGAATGTGGATGATGGGGGTTTGGGGAATGGGGACGGGGATCGGTGGTTAGTTGCCGTATAGTTAAGGTATACTGACTTAGGTACTACTGCACCGTCGCTGCACCTCCAAGCCGGTTAATTGTTCAAGTGTAAGTAAGTAGGTAGGTATGGTTTACATGTGTTCATGTAGGTATGACATACACGCCTGCCTCTCAGTGCCTAGGCAAATCGCATATGCTAGCAGACGCCCAGGCGCGCTGCGGATGCTGCTAGCGTCTCGCGGCCACGTACCTTAGGTAGACACAGTGGGTCATTGAGTTCGTACCGTAGGGCCGGGCTGCTTATGTAGTCCCTCCCTAGGTAGGTACTTACTGTACAGTACCGACGGTGCAGACTCGGCTCGCCTGCAGGTGGGCCAGAGAGTCATTTGAGCTGTAGAGATTGTTGAACCCCCTGCAATCGCCCTGCTGGTCGCCATTGGTGGATAATTCTGCCAGGTCCAGAACTTCTCGATAACAACGAAGTCGGCATTCTACTATGTACATCTGTGATTCCAATTCCAACCAACGGTCCCTGCGATTTTTCTTTTTCTTTTTTCTTGGGTGTGCAAGTAATTGATTTCTCAACACCACAATCCGTCAATCTCGACCCCCACAGGTTCATTTTTCTCACAGGTTTGGCCGCCAATTGTGATTCGTAGAATGTCTGTGCGGTGGACCAGAACCGTCTGCACACAGCGCAGTTCCAGCCCGCATAGCCTCATTTTTCGCGCATTCTCACAGATGCAAGTGCTCGAAAATCTCACTTCCCTCCTTTCTTATCACGGCTACATGTGACCCCTCTCTTAAATTGCGCAGGAGAAGTCACATCGGCCTAAATCTCACAGAACAAGACCGTCGCGTTTGGGCCGAGTCTTTTTGCTTTTCCCCCACTGACGATTCGCTAGCCTTCTGCTCGTGTACGTTGTTGTAGCGTAGTTCCTTGAAAGACCCGAACTGTTAGAGTCGTTGCGTGCCTACTTAGTACCTACCTATGGACCATGGACCACATCCAGTCTACTAACATCGCCTAAGCAAATCTATATCCCTCACATACAGGTGCAACCTGATCGAGATCGTTCAAGATTGGCTCAGCAGCGTTGCATATTACATCACACTCACTTGTCATTCGTCCCCGCAAAACCAGGGGCAGAATGGGCCACCTTGCACAGACTCGCCTCTTGCCATGTCCGCATCTATCCCGGACCATAACGGCGGGTGTGGATACTGGTGCTGATCTTCCATGTGGAGTCATTCGACGTCAGCCCGAAAACCGTCGGAGCTTTTTGTGATGCCCAACGTCAATAATACGGGCCTGTTAAGTTTTCAACATCGACGATATCTCATAACTCCATTTCTGTCTACTAATATGTATAGTTTGAACTGATCTACACTTTGTTCAGCATTACTTTTCCTTCTGCCTCTTCTCCGCGACATTACTTATAACCACTGTGTGTTAGACTTTTGTCGTTAGCATGTAGTCGAGTTAACTAAACACCACGCCCAACAACCCTCTAATATTTATTATCCAACGTCAACATCCATACACACCTCGTCTTAGGCCAAAACAAACGTATTAGTCCATTCTACATGCATGTATCGCTATTAACTCTCTGCCTAGGTAGTTAAATGCATTATATTATTGTTAAAACAATCGGTTGCAGCCTAGGTGTAATTAGTGTTTAGTTGGGTCAACTATCCAAAGTGAAAAGGGCCATAGGGATGTTGGAATATTTACACAAGACATTAAAATTTAGACCTGTATTTAGGGTTTTGGTGTTTCAATTGTTCACTTATTTTTAAGGTTGTAGCATTGGACAACAAGATCTACCACCATGAATTGGGGTCAACGGCCATGACGGTCAAACCAAAACTGAAGCCTCCCGACCCTATAGGCATAATTTATATATCTAACATTGGGGAACGAGATCTCATTATCCGACGAAGACCGTAAGCCCATCATAGCAACTATCCGGGGGGCGGGGGTGAGGGAGTTGTCATGATCTCAACCGTAGCATATACAAGTAGCTACAGACGCCAAGGAAACCCACATTGGTAAAATTCTACTTTTAGTTGTGTTGTGGTATATAGTGCTGGACTTCTGTTCTGTGACAGGAATCACTGAACCGACCCCAAAATTGGTTACGCTTTGTTGGACCCTTGATAAACCTCGACTGTGAGAAGATCCCCTTATTCCGGTACTGAACCTAAGTTGTGTCTCGAACATTGGTTGTTGCCATGGCCCAGGTTTGTCGGAGTGTTACCATCAGTATGAGTGAGCTTTGAAAATCTATAGCGCACGCGAAGGTATATACGGAGACTAATTTTTGTTGAGGAAGCTGTATAACTGTTACAAGGGCTTGAGAAGTGTTCAGATTGACTAATAATCAACTATGGGATCAAAGGGGCTCTGCCTCTCCAGTCCTCCCATTCAGCCAAGGGCGGATTCTAGGCTATTTATATGCGAATAGCTTCATCCAAGCTAGCAGCTAGGCTCCCTTTGCCTTCGCGCCTTCGTATTACTGTCTCGGATAGATCAGATTATACGGGAAGGCAAACAAGAGCCTCTGCTATCCATTGGCCTTGCTACCCGATCATATGATTATTAACAAAGCGCGAATATGCAGTTCGCCAGACCTAGGCCAGTACTGGTCCCTTGGGTCCGTGTGACAGTAACTCAGTTCCGAATATCTCCTCACATACTATACAATTAATTCTACATTTCCTTTACCATGTATATCGAACTCAGATGGCACTGCCGTCAATGGCTCCTGGCATCTTCCACCTATGAGATCAATCGTATTCTCCTCTACCAGATTGAATCTCGCTATTCAGTCGGAGGTGTGCCTTCTGACATGGTGTCAGACTCATCTTCTTCTTGGTCTAACTCGTGAAGCTGCTGGATGGCTCTTTCCCGGCGCCGACCATACTCCTCCCACTTTTTCGGATTCTCCTCCTTCACTTTGTTGTAGAGGTCATCCATCATTAGTCGAGGACGGCGAACTCCATTGAAAGGGTCCCTCGTGTAAATTTTGGGAGTTCTGTTGCCGGTGTTTTGTGCCGAGGAGCTAGCCTCTCCCTGAGAACTCGCAGGCGTGTCTGACTCCGATGAGTCGCTCTTTAGTGTCGACGAGCTAGTCCCTGAGCGAACACTCGCACCCGAGTCTGATGGCGACGGGTGACTATTTGATGTCGACGAGCCGGTCTCTGAATGCATGACATTGTTTAGGAAGCTGTCATGACTGTTCAGTTTCTGTCTTTTCGCGGGAGGATGGTCGACGACGTCGTCGGGAGATCGGCGTCGCTTGTTGTCAGGCTGGGCGGCATCCGAAGAGTTTGCGGGTGCCATGATGGAAGCAGTAGGTCTGTTGATGGAGATACAGACGGCGTTGTGGAAAATAGAATGAAGCAGTGGAACTTTGAGCCTAAATGAGGACTCTTTATGCTGCTCTGCCACGGCTATGTAGTGTTCCAATGCGATCGTAGATGCAAAACTAGATATACAAGGGTATTCAATGCAAGGAAAGCATACAAGTATTGGATTGATTGCGTTCTGAAGAGGATGCCGATGTAGTCAGAAAGCTGGACGAAAGGCCTTTAAGTACTTTTGAGTGGGATAGGGAGGATAAGGTTTACTCTGGGATGGAAACCTTATGGAGAGGATCGTAACCCGCAGGAACGATAGGACGAAAGCATATACTTTCTTAGTATTTTCAAACTTTTAAGAAAAGGTTTGGGGTAAGCCGAAGGCCGCGACTTCAAACCCATTAAAGTTAGTTGTTCCCCACGAGGTTCGTAGCACTGGGTTCCCCAAAGACCATGTTCCGGCAGGAAGTCGATACCTAGCTCAACGGGTTCAGGTTGGCGATTTTCATGAAAACGTTAACGAAATGGTTGTTTGTGTAATCCTATTTCGTAATATTTAGGTGTAAAAGAGAGGCCCGCCAGGCAATTTCCTCAGTGTTCGTTCGAATATAATTCCTGCGGCGTGGTCCATGATTGTCTTGAGAGGTAAGCTGCTGTCTTTCAACAGTAACTGTTTTCTACTCATAAGCTGCTTCCTGGATGGGTATTTTGACGGGATTAAGAATGGCGGGCGCCTAACATGGCCGCGGCCACCTTCACCAATAGCGTCATACCTATACGTCTTCTCTGCAGCTACAAGCTTGCCGTTTTCCAATGCAGCATACTCAGGTAACAAACTTATAGCGCTTGGGAACTAACGATCAAGGCCGCTCAATATACTGTATACGATATGAGGAAAGTTTACATGGTTCTGATGCCTACCGTCTGCTCGTCGCCGCTAAAAAGTCACCCACGCCTTCAACATACTCTAGTCGGACTTCTCGGGTCGTTCTAGACCTATAATGTTGCTTTCTACCAGCCAATCCCTATTGTGGCAAACGAAGTCGGAGAACTGGTTTATACTTCAAGTCAATTATATTGTCCAACTCTAGTAGCTTCCAAGGGACACCGATTAGTCATTGTAATTATTCCTGAACTATCTCCAACAAACAATCACCAATTTTATGCAGACTACCTAGGTACACATTGTTGGGGATGGCCCTGATATCCTATAGATGCCCCTAATCTAACACGTCTAGGAAATTGCTGGATCGCTCTGTTTGTGGCCCTAGACGCTTTCCTTTCCAGGTGTCGGAACACGAAGGGAACGCTATTATTAATTTTCTACAAGTATACATCTTGTTCTCACCTTTTCCAAGACAGCTTACCGAGGGACTACTTCAAATTTATTCTATGGTGGTTAATATTGCCCCCATCCCATGAATAGGGTATCCCTGACCCCTTTTAGAGTTTGAGAGATTCAGAAATCAACGATTAATCCTCTGTAACTAAATATCTAGCTGGATACGAGTGGAGCTATTACTCTGTGACCGACTCGTCTGACACCGGTTCAGAATTGCGAGGTATTCGGCGTAGCAATAGGTGTTAATGGTGTATTCCTATCATGACTATATGTATGAGCTCGTATGATCGATTCGTAATAGAACCTTAAATGAATACCATCGCCTTTCTGGTGCGGAGTTGTTCCTACGCATAAAGTGACGAACCTAATGCTTTCAGGGTGAAGTTCAATTTACTAACTCACACCTGGGTATATAGTTTAAAACCGTAGCGGCAGAACCTAAGCAACATTGGGTATCAACCCTTTGCGTCACGTAGGTCGCTATTAAGGTAAGACAAGGAAACTCAAATTCTATATCGGTAATCCACTGAATGGTCAAGTGATACGAGCTCCGGAACACTCCGGCCAAATGGACGAGAAGCTACGAGTCCTAAAGTTCTTCATTGTTAACTCTTTCCACCCCCCCAGACATGTACGCTCAACAAATCCTATTTTGACTTCCTAACAGTGTTCTTGGAATGCCCGGTAAGTTTTCACCGTTGAACTGACGAGTTTAACTCAAGCACCCACTGAGCCTTCTTAGTATTATACAAAACCGTTATCATCGCTATCACTACCTTCCCGGATAGGTGCCCGAGCATTCAGGAGCACCGGCTATATGCTCGCACACGAAGGCAGGCTCGTCTATACACCCCCATAACAATGTTTTAACGTAATAGAATAACTAATTCAAATGTTAGACGGGGGAAAAAATAGGATTCGCGGGATATAGTAGTCAGCTGTATGTGTAGCTAGTGTATCGAATTGGATGGAGACCCATATTATGACACCGCTTCTGTAGATCAAACAGCCAGAAGTAGCCTACGAAGCTGTTTTAGGACTCTCATCCACCCCATATTTGACTCCTCAGCGAGATCCCGACAGGCCTTTCTCTACCTATAGGTATAGTATAAAGAGATTCTTCAACACCTACACGTGGATATAAAACCTGTACAAATGTATAGCAAAGTTCATGACTGAGTATGGTGAGGGATTCGGAGATCATATGATATATGCCGCAATAAAATTATTCGCAAGCAGAAGAAACTGTAACTGGCGAGCATGTAAGTAGCAAGGTGAGTATTCCTCCTAGTTTCTCTTCTCTTCATACCTCCGGTGACCATATAGTGTACCTCTATCGGTCCGTTTCCCATCACCTCGGTATGTGCGTGAGCGGTTGGTCTAGCAAGTGGGTATGAAGGCCGCGCCAATTGGCCCACTGGCATGCTTCTCGTAGTACTTCAGCATAAGCCTCGGCGGTACTGTATCTACACGCAGCTGGGCAAACTAAACACCCACATTTGGTTAAGGTTACAAGTTGTAGTCTAATGCGAATGTTCGCCCACTGCCAAAAGAATTACTCCACTTCATTCTATGTATATGTATAGCTGCTTTTCTTTTCTTGGTTATTTTGGTCTATAATGAGTTTCTCGCATAATTGATACTTGGTACAAGGGCTTCTCCCCTGTCTATAGTTTTTTTAATCGATCATGAAGCGATTGGTAGTTGGTGTTGTCGATAGAGTGGAGTGGTAACTCAAATTCCCCCATAGATTCAACCACTAACCAGGCAACATTTAGACCTGCAAGTTTTGAAGATCTAGGGGCAGGCTATGCTAATCTTGCAGATTGTACACGTGGAATGTTGAGTTGAAGTTGCAACCCTGACAGGGGTCGCATTTCGAAAAACCAAATTCAAAAGCATTAAGTTCCACTAACCCATAGGATGTAAGTGGGATTCTCGAGAACCACCTTGTCTAATAGCCGGTCAAAATGCGCTTATATGTTTACTGTCCAATTTCGGACCGAGTTTGAACACAGAAGTCCACTTGCATAGGGAGTGTATTCAACACGTGAGAATCAATGGCCGGGCTGAAGGGTCTCCAGGGCGGAATAGACTGTAACTCATGTAACGCGAAATGCGGACCGGCTTGGGTACCGTGCGGGTATTCGGGCGTTTTACGGTGGGTGCAAAATAGTAAAGCTCGCTCACTCGGCCTCGTTGGTATGCGTACTGTCCCCGGGCTCCACGTGCGCATCGAGGTCCGCAAATAAGGGCAGTGAACCCCAGGGGGATTAAGAGGGGATTTCGGTGCTACCGCGGCGCAGGCCCGGTGAACAGGTAGCTAAATGTGGAGGGAAAGTGTAATATGCGCATTGATGACCGCCGAATCTACAGTAGTGAAAAGGAAAGTAATAATCAGTCCCGAAAATCTCTTAAGGTCAGGAGCATCTATACTACGCTATGTAGATTAATTGCGTTAGCAGCATGTAACGTCGCCAGTGCCTCAAACACGATATCGAACGCCAAAGGGCAAGGCTTGTTGGGAGGGCCTATGGCTCATTTCCTTATAATTTTCCTCTCTTACCGACGAGAACAGGTTATACTCATATGCCCGTCATTTATCTGACTATTGACGAGGCCAAGAGCTCTTCTACCTCATTCGGTCTGCCAAGCTGCAAACGCGTTCTATGATTGGCTGGTGGCGCCTTGGCAGATAGCATTCTCCAGCAACTTCCAAGGTTAGTCAACTGCCGGCAGTACTTATCCTCTTAACCTGCAATCGAAGTCCTTAGCTACATTTTGGTTTCTTTCCGAGTCATGGGAATCCTTCTCATTTTTCATTAACGGGCGAATTCGAGCTACACCACGAGCTACACCACGAGCTATACCACGAGCTACATCATGAGCTACACCATGAGCTCTAGCTCTCGTGATCTCCTGCGAATCTCTGCACCTGCACGTGAGATGCACACAAAAATAAATAATAAGCTTCGGAATGCTCGGCATTATTATGAACGAATGGTGGGATGCAACCTGTTTCGGTTAGCTTGAGGCGGGATCAAGGATCAGGGATTGGATATCCCAGCAAAGACAATTCGCACACTTCTCTTTAACAGCAGCGACAGCAACAACACCACGCCATTGATATATACAGTAATTAAACAAGAAAAGGGCCTCAACCATACATGCATATACTTGATTCATTTATATTGAAGCTAGAAATAGGGCCAATGTCGAGGGCAACGGCAGTAAAATGACTAATTGGCCAATAATAAAAACGGGTTGCCAGTGGTCTACTAAGGCAGACTAGCGGGTCCTCGCTTGGCTGCTGTGCCGTGGAGTGGAGTGGGGCCGGGTTGACGTCACGGTCTTGCGGATGGTCAAGATAGTCAAACCACCACGCCTCATCTGACGCCCGTACTTCTAAAGGGCTCGCATCCACTCACGTCACCGGCCCAAACCCTAGTCCACGGTCTGTCCGCGGCCTGTCTATGGTCCGGGATATGGTGCACCGCTGTCAAGCCGTAGTGGGCAGCCACGCTTTCGGTCCTATTATGATTATGATTATGATTATGGGCGATCACGTTGTGGATCAGCAAGCCTGGAGCCAGGCCAACGGCGAGCTGGAGAAGGGCGGAGAGAGGCTGGAGCATGCCGGGGCTCACCTCTCTCTCCATGCCTGATCCGTCGTCCCAGATCGTCCCACCAGCACGGCCGTTCCCCAGATAAAAGCCCGCCCATCCCCTTCGATGCTGAGCCCGTCCACGAGGAATTCCATCCCAACTGTTCTTCTTGGTGTGTCTCATCCGCATGCGAGAGTGCGCCGATAATCAATAAAACCCCGCGACTCATTTCCACCATTCACCAGCACGCCTGCTGAGCCTATACCAAGACATAGCGGAATCAATCTACTCTCGCCAACATGCTTGGCTTCAGCAACCGCGTCACCTTCGACGATGTCCGTCAGGTGCGGACGGAGAAGTCGGCCTCCCTCGACTATTCACCCCTACGCCGTGTATCGGGCCGATCATTCGCAATGGGTCTCCTCGTCTCAATGGGTGGGCTGATCTTTGGGTACGTTGCCCCCTTTTATATTCGTCTCCCCGGGTTGTACTATGACTATGACATGAGCGGATCGGAGATGACCTCACGGATGTGTGCTGACGCATACTAGCTACGATACTGGCCAAATCTCCGGCTTTCTTGAGATGCCCGACTTCCAGCGGCGCTTTGGTGAAGCATCAGATGACGGTATGGGCGGAATAAAGTACTCTTTCAGCCCCGTACGCTCGGGGCTTATCGTCGGTCTACTCTCCATCGGCACGTTGGTGGGTGCCCTCATCGCGGCCCCCATTGCAGATAAGATCGGCCGCCGTCTATCCGTGAGCCTTTGGTGTACTGTTACATCCATTGGTTTCATTATTCAAATTGCTTCTGTCGATGCTTATGAGCAAATTATAGTCGGACGACTTATCGCCGGCTTTGGAGTCGGTGCACTCAGCTTATTAGTACCCATGTACCAAGCCGAGACTGCACCGCCGTGGATTAGAGGCGCACTCGTTTGCGCCTATCAATTGTTCATCACTCTGGGAATCTTCCTAGCTGCCGTGTTTAACCTCGGGACATACGATAACCTGATGAACAGCTCGGCGTCCTGGCGCATTGTAATCGGACTTGGTTGGATCTTCACAATTGGCTTGGGCTTGGGTATTTTTGCATTCAGTGAAACACCCCGCTATGCCTACCGACAGGGACGTGTGGATGAAGCCAGGGAGACACTTATGAGAGTCTACGATGCTCCAGCGAACCACTGGGCCATCCACATCCAGATGGAAGAGATCGAGAGCAAGCTTCGCGCCGAATCGCAGGTCAAGACCAGTTTCATCGGTGGTTACGTTGAAATGTTTAAGGCTCCGCGCATGGCTAATCGTATCGCCCTCGGTGTTGCCCTACAGATGTTTCAGCAACTTACTGGCGCCAACTATTTCTTCTACTATGGTACGACTATCTTTCAGTCAGTTCAAATCAGCAGTTTCATCACGCAGGTTATTCTAAACACCATCAACTTTGGCGTCACCTTCATCGGTCTATACCTGGTCGAGCATTATGGTCGTCGCAAATCACTTATCGTCGGTTCCGTCTGGATGTTCATCTGTTTCCTCATCTTTGCATCCGTGGGGCACTTCCTTCTGGATATCCAAACTCCTTCAAACACCCCAACGGCAGGCATCGTATTGATCGTGTTCGCTGCCATCTTCGTTCTGGGCTATGCTACGACTTGGGGTCCCATGGTTTGGACTTTGATTGCTGAGATTTATCCATCGAAATACCGTGCGCGGGCTATGGCGCTAGCTACCGCTAGTAACTGGGTCTGGAATTTCTTGATTGCCTTTTTCACGCCCTTCATCACAAAGAACATCGACTTCCGATATGGCTATGTGTTTGCGGCTACCAATGTTGTGGGTGGTGTCATCGTCTACTTCTTCTGTATGGAAGGTCAGGGCCGCACCCTAGAGGAAATCGATACCATGTACATCCAACGTGTCAGCCCGCGAAAGTCTGCAAAATGGATCGCCCCGCCCCCAGAGGAGATAGCTCGCATACGCCGTGAGGCCGGCACTGGTGACGACGCCGACACCTCCGAGAGCAACACTGCGGCCGGCGCGGCTGAGGGGCTCGAGCAGAACCACCCTACTAAGCCGATGAACGAACGTACTGAGAATGTGTAAATATTCAATTATCTGGTCATCGTGGTTATCTTAATGTATGCATATATTGGGCGAGGACGAATCTATCTGATAGAAGAAGGTGGTCCATCCTAGCGACATGTATATTTATAGATCACAAATGTCTTTAATATACCCTCAAGTGTCTATTCAAAAATCCCGTCTTTCATGAATTATTCGTATTTTACGACTTATATTTTTATTTAGGTGAGACATCGCTCATGAGTCGACGTAATGAGCATTCAAAGAAGCTCGCAGGAAAGTTGAGGAAAACTATCCGGTCTTTGGGTTTCGTACATATAAGAGTGGAAATAGTATGGATTGAGATGTAATCTTGCATCTTATATCATAAAGGAGGCCTGGAAAGACGTGAATAAGCAGGGGATGAACGACAAGTATTATGTTCATCAATGGATGAAGGCTCGAGGAGGCTTGACGAATTGCTTAAGATGCAGTAACTCAAGAAGCCGATTCGTCACTGGGGTGGATCAAGTTACGAACTCACAGAGCAAAGGTATGGGACGCGGTGTTTAGAATCTGCCACTAGTGCGGATGGAGTAGGTTTGATATCCACCCTACCCTACCAACCTTTTCAGTCCCCTAAAATTGACAGATAGATCAATAGACTGGCCAACGAAGAGTTACGTTGGTTGCAATAGCCTGGGACTGGTACAATAACGTTGGTGCACATCGGCCACGACAACCCCATCTACTTATAAGCACACTACTGTACCCTTCCTGATGTATCGTTTCGAGGGGTTTTGTAGCCACCTTACCCAGCAAAGTGTGGCTGAAGCCATGCAAGAAGCTGACATACCTATACATCCGGCTGCGGAGTAAAGAAGTCGGCCTATTCCCTGCCGTCGGCGCCGAGAGATAAGGAGTGATTGGATGGCAGGCATTCGGCTTGGGCGGTAGAGGGATCAGGCAGGCCTGGGGGATGCGAATCACCGTACTCATACTCTCTCTTCTTTTTCATAACGATGCATTCCCGTTACACTGCGGTGTGTCCCGCTCAGCTGAGTGAGCCTATGGCGGGTTGTGATCCTCAGGAAAGCGCGCCGAGGTTACATTGGATGAAGGGAGGTGTGTGTGTGTGTTGCATGATCCTATCCCACCCTAGTGCCTAGACAGAGCTATATGGCCGATTGATACAGGTGAATAGTGGGCGTAGTGGTGTTTTGATTTATGCATGAAGCCCTAATGTCAGCATTTGTATGTGCGTAGTAGGTCACATCCTTTGATACCTCATTGTTATGTCCTTGAATACGGGGTAAGTGGTCAAGTAAAAGCACTCAGTCCGGTCGACGATGGGATGCGGGAATGCAACGGTGCTTCCTGCGGGTGCAAGCGCCGGCTAGGTCTAGTTGTACGGCCGCTATTCAGCATAGCAGATATATAGATGTGTCCTTGAGACATGTCAACAAAACTAAATACATTCAAAGAGAAGTGAAAACATATATCTATGTGATTACCACGTCGTTAATCTGACTGGCCAGCGAATTGGTCCTCGTGCAGGTCTTCCCTTCATAGACAGCGGGTCGGAATTTTATGTTATAAGGAGCACACTTCGGCTACTGGGATAATCTTGATAGTGTTCTCACGGCGGGAGCTTGATCACCTGCCAGGAACTCATCGACTCGCAGCTTGGATTTTATACGCAACCCGCCAAAGGATGACCGTAAACCCCCCTGTCGTACATATAAATGACATCTTCTCCTTTCGTTCGTTGTCTCGCGACTTAATCCATCCTCATGCAACGTGACGTCGAAACTTCTGTTGCTTCGACGGGGATGCAAGTCCACCCAGTGATGCAACTCCTCTGTGATCAATAAGCCGACGGTATTGGCGCCTCAATAGTCTGAAGTCACCAGAAACCATATGCCATTTGCGTGCGTATATAGCCTGTAACCAAAATTCAACAGTGTGGTACCAATCCTACTTGCTGGCGGACGGTTTGACTATCTCCGCATGCAGTATGCCACGGCTATGTGATGCCGAATAATGGGGGTCGTAGTCGACTACCCTGGTGAGGTGGCAGTGAGCTGCATCAGGATCAATTCTTAGATTACCCAGGTATGGGTTATCAGGGCTTGTTAGTACTAATTTCTCGTGACATTCATAGCATCAACCACTACATAAACACTCTACACGTAATATCTTTACCCTCAGGATGCAAGTGCGGCATGCCCTTAACCTTCATACTGCAATGCCAGCTAGCATACGAGCCATAGCTTGGGCCCTAGTCAATCTTGTTGTTCTCCCGTGACACGATGAGACAACAGCAAAGATTGACGAACACTCGCAAATTTGACCCATCCAATAAATCGAACCCTGGATTTAATCTGCCATTCACCCTCCCTCCCTCAGAACTTCCCTCGGCAAGATCAAGAAGGACCCGGCATAAGTTCAAACTGCCGCATTCTTGCGTGCTCAACAGTGACCGAGTTTCCAGTGAAGCAGCAGCCAGTTGGACCCACCGCGTGTAACTTGCAACGGCATTCGGGATCAACCTTGGTTGAGCTATGTTATTGAGGTTGAAGATGTAGAGAAAGTTTTGATGGAGAGTGATGGATAATTTTGCAATTTAAATACACTAGAATTCAGTTAGATATTGGCCATTATAAGAATATGATATGCACTTAAGACTAAGCTTTAAATATATTTATACGAATGCGAAGCTTTAGCTTTTAGTTCCCCTATATTTTCATAATTTTTATAGCCTTCTAAGACACTTATAGAAAAGCGAAGGCGAAACCACAAAAAGAAAAAAAAAAAGGCGAGGCTGCTCGGATATGTAATTTGTAGATCTCCTTACTTAACCAAATAGGGGTTGGGTCCTTCGGGGCTCCCTTAGCTCCGTAGAAGATTATCAGCATACGAATATTCTTCCAAGCCCTTATTACAAGGAAGTAGTATGCACGGTTGGAAGCTTAGCTCGGTTGATTGTCTCCCTGCGGTACTTGATGTACGTACTCCTATTAGAAGGGCAGATCTACTACTTCAAGTTGTCAGGCAACTTTTTCCCAGGCCAGTATAAACCACTAACCGAAATAAACTGCAATCGTTAACATGGAGGCTCGTATAATACTCACGCATATTAGAGTATGAATTCTCTCCACCGTAGCCCCTTAGCGTCTCCCTGCCCAAATTACCAGTTAGCTGCAAAGCCATCGAAAGAATCATTGATGGATCACAGTAAGGCAATCACGCGGGGTTGCTTGAAGGGCATATTGACCCCCTGGCGACTTAACACATCTACTTGCAGTTCAATCTATTACCTAAGATCAAAGGATCACTTAACTTTTCTATCGGTTCCACCTCTAGCAAGGGACAATGGAACCACACTAATTGTAGGTCTTGCCAACTTATAAGTGGCAATCAAGAGCGCTGGCAAACAGAACCATCAAACAGATGAGATAAATGATATTCACAAAGTCACACTCAGACGAAACCACGGCATCTTCCTGGACATGAAGTCTGTATACCCGAGCACTCTTATATTGTCTATACACAGTGGTTCACGCGATGGACCGTTGATCCCAGACGAAGCCTTTAGAGAGAGAGAGCCAACGCATCATCCTGTTCATGTCCTGCAGTAATGGTGAATCGAGATGTCAAGATGGTGATATAGCGGCAGTCTCATAATCGGTCACATTGTGACCACTAGATGGGCTAGTAGTACGTACACAATTAGTCTATACCACAATACTATGTAGTATTCGCTACGCCGCATTTTCATCTCGACTTCAACACTCTTCGTTTCTCTTATTTCGACACGTTTAGTCTTGTTTCTACGTAAGGCTCGTCGAACATCACCGCGAACTTATCTCTACGGCTGCATTGATTCTTCCCCTAACCCTGCTTTCATATTTAAATTCTACTAGCATTTGCATCACCTTGGGCTCCAATTCCAAATAAGCAAATAATTGGGAAAGAAAAACCCGACCCGGAAGTTTCTGGATATCCTCTAGTCAAACTTGGTCGGTAGCCAGGGGCACAAGTTCGAGCGTTTTACATCTGAGTACCGAACAGGTAGCGGCATTTGTGGGTGAAGTCGCCAGCCTGATCCGTTTAGGTCCGAGATCCCCTACGCCACTGCCGTAAATATAAAAGAGCCCCTAACTAAGAAGCGAGCAATCATTATTATGGGCGTTTGTAATGTAGCTACCGGTAGGTTACATACCGCTGAGATATGGATGGGCAATGCCACAGCAAATTGGCGAGAAAAATGATGAGTTACCCGAAATACGATGGTTGGCCTCCTATTCGTCGTCCAGCACCTTTCCTTGAGCTACCATAGTTACCCCTCGGATCGTAGTCTCTGGAATAATAATGAAGTTTACTCGCTCAATCAGCTAGCTGCTATTCTACATTATGGTTATGTCAAGCCGATGTGCTAAGGAAGCCATGACATCCTCCAATGATACAACTTGGGGTAATGGCCGCGCCCTTACTCATTCTGGCGTTGCCAATGTCACAGGCGATTACCGCAAATCCAGTCTGGAAAATACGAGGGCTTGGGTCAGGTATTGTCAGCTACCTACGTAGGATATCTTGTTGTTGAAGACTAACAAAGTCTAAATAATGGGCGTAGGTTGATATCACGATAGCGTACCAATCTCTCGTACCCTGTAGTGTACGGATGGTTTGCCTTAACAGACAACTGCTATAAAGATATCAAATCAAATAAAGGTCGCCTATTTACTATAGCTCATGCAAGCTCGTCCCAAAACGCAGAGTAACCATAAGAAATGAGGACGTAGGCGAGGCAAATGGGAGGGGGTTGCGACGTTGGAGTCTGATCTGATACGCCAGCCCATGGTTGCATATGTATCGTGGTGGCACTTCACATGTAGAAGACAGGAAGGATTTTCGAAGGTGCAGCGGAGATGCAAGTTATTCTTCTCCCCTACTGCCTTTTTTATTTGGTCGCAACCGCATTCAGAGCCGTCCTATGTCACGAACGGTTCGGCGTAGAGCGATCACGAAATTGTACTGCAGCATGGCGAATAGGGAGGCGGGGAAAACCCAAGACAACTGGCTACGTTCTTCTCCGGCCGGCTACACCGACTGCTACCCATCTGGACGGTGGGACTTCTTTTTCTTTTTTCTTCTTGTTGGAGGAAACCATGGGTCGGGCAAGACTCGTTAGGACAATGCAACGGGATGCCGTAATATGCTGAGATGGCATAGTACATCGAGCTGCCGAGATACATTAGCGGGCCCTCTTTACGGTTTTAAGAGACGGTGCCAAGGCTTCAGCCGCTGTGTGTACCTGAGGCACAGCTGATGCAGGTAGCCACAGTAGATACCATGTATATAGGTCTGGTCTCGTTAGGATCTCGTCACGGACCTACACCGCCAACACGCCCGCCTTTCTCGCCGTCAGACGCCAACAATCCCACGAATTCGCGACGAGGCATATCAGCTTGGGAAAGAGGGTTCTGTTGGGAATCCATGGGTGACGTAGCTAATTGTTAGGACAAATAAACACGTTCGTTGCATCAAGTATGCAGCTCATCTCGCTATAGAATTGCCAACAATGTCCTATAGTATATCGCAGAGCCTAGAGCACTTGGCGGCTCGTGCGGCTCATGATCAGCGATACCGTAGGTGCTTAGCTGAACGTGCCCGAATTTAGCGCCTGCGCTAGCAATTACCGGCCGTGCTGCACTGCCAATCTCTAAAACATGGGGGGTAGCATTACCAGTTTCGGCAGGGGATCGCCTACTTATGCAGGTGTTAGGGAGGAGATGAAGGCTTATCAAAACTTGACTCTTTCAATATTGACATTCCTATCGTCATCATTATACTCCATGCATACCTTATTACGAGATACAAACTGGCGGTATGATGATTAATTCGGGCTTGTGCTCTTGGTAAAGGAATCCTTGTGAAATTCGAATCCTGTGAGCGCAAGTCCCTGATCTGGTACTACGCCAAGGTTAGGCAGTGATACACATACATATACCTACATTATGAAGTGAGGCTGAGCAGCCGGTATATGTATGCTGTTCGTCCCATCACCTCTGCTGTCGATACACGTAGAGTTCGTACCACTCAGACATGCAGGATCATGTGAAGTTAAAATTAAATCACCGTTGACCACGACCAAAGCTTAGACGGGAATTTACCAATAGCAAGGTGAAGAGAAGTGAGCCTGGATGATCACCTAATGAATTTAATCTTGTCCTATTTCGCTTGCATACGTACAGTAGATGTGCCATAACTTCTAATAGAGATATATCTACCTACACTGCTAATTCCACTTACTAAGTGCCCATGCTCTACTACTGTAGTCTTGGGATAGATGCTAGCTGAAGGACCCATGTTAGTCCCGAATCAGCAAGGAAAGGGAAGAAAAAACGGGTATTAAAAGAATGAATCGTAACCGCCTTACAGCGAATCAGGATTCAGAATGGAGGGGCTCGGGCAGGCCGCTGTACGGGGATACTCGAGTTGACTCTCCGATTCGGGACGCTCCGGTGCAACTCTTGGCGGTTCGTCCACTTCAAGTCTTGGGACGCCAGTAGATTTGGACTACTTTCCTCGGCCGCCTGCCAGTTATCAGACTGCCTACATACCCTCACAGTAGTCTTCTCGAGGTCTTGTAGTTAGTCTAGCTTGGAAGCAAGGCCTCATGCGGCTATTCTCGGCTGCAATAGACATCATACTGCCCTGGATTAGCGCATAGCTTATTCACACACCAGGGCCCAATGTCACTATACGTCTTTTAAAATTATATCAGTCAGGGCAGGTTGCTGGCTCACGAGTTCACTAACGGGACGTAGATAGTATACTAAACTATTTACTATTTTGGTTTCGTGGATGATAGTGCAAGAATTGTGTTAGGCACGATATTAAACGGGTCAACTTAACTCAGCTATTGCAAATCTAAACTGGCAGGGAACAAGAAACTTGGCTCCTATTACACGATGCAGATGTAAACGGGGGGCCTTTAGGTGGTCAACATTTTTAAGTTGGTAACTGATCCATGGTACAATATTAGAAGTTCATATACAGCATACAACACCACAATTAAGAGAAAGAAGGGTTCGCGAAGTGACTCCAACATACCCATTACTCATGTGTGCTCAACCTTGTCGGTGGCCTCAACATGGGCCTGTAGACTTGTTATGGCGCGATGTAGTTCTATTGACCGTTCCAGCGAAGGCTCGACCAAGGTTAACCATTTATCAAATTTCGAATCGAAGAAAAAGATTCAAGCTGAACACCTCTTGGCAGCTGCATGGGTGTCTAAAACAAGAGATTCCGACTTCATTAGCTCTCGTCAGTGTACTACCATCCACCTATTTGTGTAGATGGGTTGGTTTTTTCTGAAGCAGGAAATGAATATATAAACCTTCGAAAAACCCGACCAAAGTGCCAGATTCTATTCTCCCCATCACCGACAGCTCCCAAGCACCTACAGCATACTCCAGCATCTTCCACATTTTCACACCCATTCTTGACAACTCAGTCATACCACTCACCACCCAACCGTCAGAATGCTCTTCTCCAAGATCTTCACCGGAATCGCCATGGCCTCCACGGCCATGGCCGCCGCCACTCCTCAGCAGATCGCCGACGGCATCAAGAGCGTCACCCAGAAGTCCCAAGCACTTCAGGCGCCCGCTCAGAGCATCACGCCCCTCAACGCTGGCCTGATCGTCATTGGACAAGGCCCGTTACCCGTGATCATCACTGGGTTCGCCGATATCGTGAGCACCGCAAACGCGCTGATCGCCCAGCTCCCCGGCACCCCCCCGATCGCGAAACGGGGCGAGCAAGAGCACGCCAGGGACCTCAGCCCTCGTGGCCCAGATGCCGATTTGGTCTTCGGTGCTTTCCGTGAAGTGAGTGTGACCGTCTGTTTGCTCTCTCCCCCTTTCCTCCCCAGTGTGTACGTATGTACGTATGCCTTTCGCTGCTCTGCTAACAGTGATCTCTTTTCCAGTTCGTCCGAGTCCACCAGGCCCTCCTGAACATCCTCATCGGTAAAGCCGGTCTCCTCACCCATATTCCGGTTGTCGGACAGCCCGTTGCTACTGCTCTTCGTGGGGTCGAAGGCGTAGTTGACGTGAGTAGCATTTGAGCATTGAAGCTGCGAAGTAGTGAACTGACGCGAATTCTAGACTATTGCTATCACCCTCATCAACCTTCTCCAGACCCACTCGAATGATGTCGCTTCTGACGCCAACTCCCTTGGCAACACCCTCGACCTTGCTATCCAGAGTTACGACTCCATCCGTATCTAAGCATCAACATACCAATGGTGCCTCTTTTGATCAGGAGAGAGCTGTGAACCCTAGAGATCTGAAGGAAGTTGGTTTTTTTTTCAATTCTTCGTATTTATTTTTAACATGGGTGTTTATATTGGGAAGAATGTGGCGGACTTGCAAGTACATACTTTACAAAAGAAGGATTGTGGTGGTCTGTACGCTCATTACTAGAATATACAATAACAAGGCCTTTGCCGCCAAACGACAGTTCGGAGAGCTCAATCTCGTCACATGACCAGCATTACCAAACTGTCCACATCTTGGAAGAGACCTTCCAATCGCCCATCAACATCAACTCGCCAACACACCAAAATGTAGTAAATAGAACGTCAATGCAAGAACTAGAATGATACGTTTATTCTTAGTAGATGTATAGCGTGTCTGATATACCTACCAAGAAACTTGAGAGCCTTGCCTACACTTGCTAAAGACTGTAATCTCCTCCATCTGAAGAGGACCCCATCTTGTAATAGAAACGATATTAGCAAATTATTAGTCCTCGCAACTATTATGCAAACTGCCTTTGTTAGACAGTTGATCTACATCGATCTCCTCTCTATTTTGCTAGGTGAGATATTGGTGCGTATCCAAACCTCAAAAACTACGGCCTCGGAGACCTAGGTACGCCTCTCTGAAGATTAGATAACTTGAAAATGATGAACGTTTTATATGGCCATGACGCCTGTCCCAGCCGGCCTACTAAAAGATGGTCTTCGTTACCAGCTTACTAGAATTTGACATAACGCTGTTATATAAAGCACTCTATAAATAAACAGCGCCTGGTCCGTAAAAGATGTTTTAAACTCGTTGCTCAACAACGAGTGCATAAGGCGTACCCATGCTTCATGCCATAAGAATCATCTAAAAATGCATAACACAAATAATTATGTATATAGCTGGATTAGCCCCCGAAGAGGCTTAGAGAGCCTCGCGTAAGAACAAATGTCTATGAACTGCCTAGAGTATTACAAGGTTCCTAACGCTTCAGACTATGAGCTTTTTCGGCCCGGCCTTGATGGCAAAGCCCCCAGTATCCAGCTCCATAGATAAGACCGAGGAAAAAGAAAAAGGTAATTTTGAGGACGAGGTGGTTTTCATAATCCAAGGCCAAAAATATGACGATAACTCCGTCAGCACGAAAGTAGCCTCACATGCTCTCACCCCAGCATCACATTTTTATTTTACGTCTCGGGATATTGGTAAACGGCAATGCGATATAGATTTTAATACGCACTACAGTCAAGTTCAGCAGATGTTATTCTCACCAGCAAAACCCGTATACGCCCACCCGGATGAGTCGAACCCCTCAACTGACGAACCCACTTAATATCACAAGACGTGGGGGGGGGTTGTAGTCAGCAATCCCAGGCCCTCAGCGGAACCAACCGTACGGCAGGTCAGATGACGGGACCTACCGTTAGCAAGGGCATTCAGGGGTGGAAGGTGAATGCAGAACATAAAGCAGATTCCAGCTGCGATTCTAAGTGACGAACTGCCATATCGAAAATCAAGGTTGTGAAATGGTAATCTAGGTAAAAGGCAGGGGAACGAAAATTTTTAGTACCTAGCGATGAAACTAGGACTACGATATTTCCCACGTGTTTATTTGTTCTTAGTTCTAATGTATTGAGCAGGAGGGCCTGCCGTGTAACCATAATTAGATGCGAGTTAAAACTATAAGATTAATATAAGCCCATTTCCGGATTACTATTAACCTATACCTTATGCTAACACCCCTATTACTGCAGCAAATGTGTTGCCTTTACTTCACCGATATACCTAGACGCTATTTTTTTACGTTGTATTCGCCTACATAACTTGCTTAATTAAACCGGGTTTAATGGCGTGTAATCAATCTACGTATATTTTAGCGTTTGTCAAGTTCTATTATCGACCTACACTTCAATACCACCGGGTACAACAAACACCTCACCAAAAACCATGTGCCTACCAAGGAGGGAACATATGGACTTAAAATCAAGACGCTATATAACAGCATTGTCTATCATAAAGCTCACCTACCTACCTACCTACCTACCTACCTACCTAAACCAACGTTCTCTTTAAAACCCTAAGTATTCCGCTTTTTACTGCACCTGCGTATAAACGTTACGTACCGTCCAGTCTCGAAAAACGAGCACAAGCCATTATTGCGTGGAGGGAACTCCTAAACAGCATTTTACCATGTGCCAAGGGCCGGGAAGAATATTGATATCAGCAATGAAAATTTTTGTCAGGAACCCTGTACCTGTACTTGAGGTAGGGCAATAGACACTTGTTGTTGCGCGAAAGGTCTCTAAAACCACCTTCGTGGACGCTATCTGACTATGTACAGAGTCCTCTTTGTCGTGCGTGTGTGCGCGCGCCCTCAAGACCGTGTGACATGCCGAGAACAGCAGAAGTAAAGATCATTAGCCCGGATTCAGAGGATCCAAGTAAGCGAGATAGAGGCAGATGATGTCAGCGTTGAATGGGTAGGGTAGATTGGAGGGGTTGGTTGGTTAAGTCTGGGGCCGGTAGGTAGGTATCACCCGGACGGAGCGGGACAAATAGGAGAGAAATCCCGGGCATTTTACGGCTCGGATATGAATAACTGACGGGCCGGAACTACTAGACCCCATGGGTCAGCATGTGTCCCCGGTGTCGCTGACCCGGAATGTCCAATGTTGCTTGGACCATCGTCTCACGGTGCCAATCACCTTTAATCCGGCAATATTCCTGACACACATCGAAAGATTCATGATCGTATAAAATTTAATTTATTTTTTAATCAGATTATCCCACTTTCAAGGGCATAAAGACATTACGTAAGGCCCACCCATTGCAATACTATAGATAATCTCGTCCTCACACGTGCCTCTATCATGCGCCATGCTTATGCCACATCCCGAACCGTCCGGGGATCCCATCTCTACCTCTAGCAGCCTCGTATATCATTCCGTAATGAAAACTTCGACTTTGCGGGGATGTAGCCAGGAATGAGAGCTAAAACATATCACCTCTGCTGCAACGATGTGGCTGACACACGCCCTGCGATCTTGGGTGAAGGACAATCTGGCAACGACATAAAACTTACCATCATGTTCTGACACAATCGCAGACAACATGGCCCTCGTCTTTACTCGTGTGGATGCTTCTTCAACCCATTCCATGTCGGATATCTTTCAGCCTGCTTTTCCCGTATTCCTAACCTATCAGAACGCCCGCCTGTTCGAAACAACACATAGAGCAGAAGTTGAGAAGGGATTTGTTGTCGTCAAGACTCAAGTAGAAATCGCCGGGATATTATCAAGTCGTACGGAGAAGTGGCGAAATGTATCAAATATACACACGTAAAAGGCGAAAGAGAACGAGTAGCTGCACCGTGGATAACATCGAATCGACTAGAATGCACCGATTACATGATGATGGCGGGTATGTCGACATTGGTCTTGATGCTCTTATGGGGGAGGATGCTTCCGCCGTTGACGTAGATCTCATCACCGATAGTAACGTCGTCGCCCAGCACAGTGACGTTCTCGAGGCGCGCCCATTTACCAACCGTGCTGTTCCAGCCAACAATGGTGCTCTTGATCCACGCGTGATCCTTGACCTTGGAACCGGGTAGAATAGTGCAACGCTGAAGACGAACACCATCGCCGATAACGCAGTTCTTGCCGATGACGACATTGGGGCCGATACGACAGTTTTTACCAATCTTGGCAGTCTCGTCAACCATGACGTTGCCTCCATGGACGTAGCTCTCGCTTGGCGAGACGAGGAGCTTAGGATTCTTTTTGGCGAGTGACGATAGGTAAAGACAAGTACCTGTCAAGAAGTCCTTGGGTTGACCGACATCCATCCAGAAGCCTTCCAGATCGAAAGAGTGCAGCTTGCCGTCGCGAACAATGGCGGGGAAGGTCTCCTGCTCGATAGATGTAGGGCGATTTTTCTCGATACGGTCAAGAATGGAGGGGTTCAGGATGTAAAGACCAGCGTTGATGCGGTTACCAACGAACTCGACGGGCTTCTCGACGAACCTATCGATACGCGAGGGGTGGTTCGGCTTGTGGACAACGACACCGTACTTGGAGGGCTCCTCAACCTTAGTTACGACAATAGTGCCCTCATCTCCGTGCGCGTTATGGAACTCGACTAGCTGCTTGAAAGGGAACTCGCATGTGACATCGGAGTTGAGCACAAAGAAGGGCGAGTTGTCCTTAGCGAGAATCTCTTCTGCCAACTTCAAAGGCCCAGCGGTGCCAAGCGGCTCGGGCTCGAGAGAGAAATGGATCTTGACGCCGAGTTTGTCCTCATACTATGCATACAGCAGATCAGCGATGGGGCCGCAAGGCAAATGCAGGTCTCTCGCAGCGCTTGTCTCGGATACTGACCTGTTTCAAGACACGTTCCATAATCTCGGGGCGGTAATTCACAGCGAGAACAACGTCGGTAACGCCGACGGCCGCCAGGGCTTCGATCTGGTGTAGAATCATGGGTTTGTTGGCGAATTCGACGAGGGGCTTCGGCATCGTGAGAGTCTACGGGCAAGGCGAAACCGTTAGCAGCTGTAGCGGTCGGTTCCGGGAGCATAGGCTGTGATGGTGCTCGGGCTCAAAATTGGTGACTGTGAATTCACATACCAGGGGGCGTAGGCGGGTGCCGAAGCCACCGACAAGAATGAGAGCTGTGCAAACATGGTTAGTGAATTGGCCGCATCGCTGGAAGACTACGATACTGGGCGTCTGCTCGCTTACCCTTCATGTTGAATTAGGTTGATTAAGTGGAATTCTAAACGAGTGGCAGGTGTTCGACACGGCGTGCTTATATGTCGCTATGGAGTTGGCGATGGGGTTGGCGAGTGACTGAGCCAGACTAGACAGCGACGACGATGGTAATGGAGGAAGAGAGGAATTGGCGGTGTGACCGAGAAGCGGGAGAAAATATTCTCGTGGTATTGCGTGGGATGGTTCAGGGATTATTCAAAAGGGATAGAGTTTATTGCCGCGAAAGCGTAACGAGAGGACGAGGCCGATGATTTGCAGATGGCGGTCTGGCAGAGGGACCGTGGGTGTGCGATCGAAAGTAAATTCTATATTCGGAGGAGGCGGTGGTGGACAAGCGGAAAAGGAATTAGTCTAGCGATTCGGCGACAAAGTCAAAAACCCGGCTGTCTTTGAGTGCGTTTGTTTGTTTGTTTGTCTGTAGTTGGTTTGTATGTGTAGGCACGGTTATTGTGGGAGAGACGGATCGGGGGACGAGAGGTTGTGGTGGTATTAGTAGCCCCTTTGATTGTTGGGTTAGCCACACTGACACGAGATCACAAGGTTGGCAAATTGCAGTGCATGCGTAACCCGTGCCTGGACTAGGTGTATAACAGTACAGTACCTGCTTTACCTAGTACCTACCTACCGTACGCTGCCCAGACCACACAGGTACAGTACAGGACTCCCTGCTGCAGACAGCAGAAGCCACCAACGGACGGCCACATCTCTCCCATCGTAGCCCGTAGCAGGTCTCGTAGGTAGGTAGGTAGGTACTGTATGCTGCGCCCCCTGAAGTCAGGGTTCGCTCCGAGGCCCGGTGGGGTGGGGGGGGCATGTGCCACCTCAAGCCACACCAAGCCCATGTGTGGACAAAAGAGGAAGTCGAACAGGGCCGTGCAGCCAATCAGAACCCCTTCGCAGTGTGCTCCTTCTCCAGATTGATGCGGGACCGCCCCTCGCAGGCCAATGCCGCTCTGGGCAGCTGACACGAGGTTCGATACAAGACAAGCATTCGACGCCGTGCTCATTTCCTGCTCAGTGCAGCAGCCCTAGTCTACCTACTGTAGTTACCTGTGTCTAATTACCTACCGCCTCCCGATTGAAATGCGATCTGTCCAAATCATTCAGGAGTCGGGTCGGTTGCTGTGGTTTCATCTCGGGACGCCTTGCGTTTTTTGTGATTTTTTGTAATACAGTATTGATGAATTACCGTTAGCTGAGGGAACAAGCCCCTTTTATCCAACACTCTTTAAAAGTTCTTTTTTCCATCACCCCCCCCCCCCCCCCCCACCTCTGAATTTTACACATTGGCCTATCAGCATGCGGCTTGACGCTATAGAAACTCGTATTTGGCGCTCAAAATCTTGATTTGCCCCCCACGACTACTTACATCACGCGTTTCGCGCACTGAGTTTTAGTCTATAGTAGTCTAGTACCCAGGCTGAAAAGCCGGAAGAGAGTTTCGGCCTACCAGCTGACGGTCATAAGATTACACGTGTACATAGTAGATGTGCCATTCCTCGGGTAGGTGCCCGCAAGCCATAAAAAAAAGAACTTAAGCATAGAGTTGTTGTATACTACAGAGTAGGGTACATCCAACGTTCAGGGGGGATTTTGCGACCACGAAAATATCGAATAGATTTGCGTGGCCAACAAAATTCACCCAGCAGAAGAGGACGGCCACTCGTCTTCCGTGCATTTTACAAGACCGTCCCAACTATCGAGCCGACCATGTCGTGTCACGGTTTAAGCTCAGCCGAGAATATGTCTCGGGTCACGAGATCCTAGAGAAGAAAAAGACGGCCCATCTACGTGGGCATTCCCGGTTTCCAATTTGTCCGTATGCAGTACCTGCCCGTTGCCTTTAGACGGGGGTGTATGCCTCGTAGACATAGTAGATGGTTGGCTGGGGAGATGCGAAGTGAGATGAGGCTGGGGTAAACAGGGGAGCGAGCATGCCGAGAGCAGGTAACCTAAGAAAAATGGAAGGCGGCGACCCAGACTTATGTACAAGCCCCTTGTTTAGCGAACACCGGTAGTCAGCGGCAGTCTTCTTGCAAGGGCGCCTCGTCACGTTAGCATGGTATAGCGTGCATTCTTCTGCCGGGTCGACGGCTTGTGGTGGTGGTGGTGGTGGTGGTGGTGGTGGGAGTAGTGGTAGTAGTAGTGGTAGTAGTAATGATAGTGGTGGTGGTGGTAGTGGTAGTAGTAGTGGTGGTGGTGTGGATGGGTGGATTGATACTTATGTACGTATGTCTCGTCGGGTATGATGCAGAGATATGCGGGTGTGGGTGGACGGGCCCGGATGCAGGTATGCGCGTGCTGTCACACCCGCAGCGCCAGGAACAAACCCGTCTGAACGGCACCACCCACACCACTTGCCCATCATGTGTGTACTGTACCTACATGAGATCGCGAGGCCAATCCAGCACTTGGGTCCCGGTGGCCCCCAGAAGTCACTCTTCTCCACTACTGGAGGTTTTGGAGAGAGAGAGAGAGAGAGATGGGCAACCTAATCACCTTGTCACTAGTTCGTATAAAATGGACAGCGTCACGTTGTCATGCATGGCACACGACGCAAGAAGCTCAAGCAAGAGAAGGCTTGTATACCTATGTTTTCAGCGTCATTGGGCTGTAGATTTAACTCTTCGTAAGTTGTGCGGTCGTAACCTCGTCATCATTGCCATCATCATCATAGTCGTTATCTACCCTTGAGGGCAGCTCTGTATAAAAGAGGCCTGAGACAAAAAAGGAAAGGCGAACAGGCATCCTAGCCATGAACGTCCGTTGATCCTACTATAACTTCTTTGTTCGGTACGAGATGTCTTCCTTGTCGAAACAGTCTCCCGGCATCCGAGTGTTGTTTTAATATTCTCGGCTTGGAGACGATAATCTGTGGGACTTCGCCCCTCCCCTCTCTCAAAAGGAATAAAAAGAATCGTTAGAAAGCCTGGAATAATACTGCAGGTGACATGTAGGGGAGCATAAGCAGGTAGACAGATGTACTGGTTCTAATCTGGTCGTCCCCACCCTCCGGGCAAAGCAGGCTGAAATCTATCCATAAAGACAATGTTAAGGGCAGCTCATATCGCGTCCACGAGGCCACCAAGACTGCTATGGTCTCCGCTGTATTGCAAGGGTTTTGAATTTAGGAGTTTTTCCGAGGGGTTGCCATTTGGGCGCCTTGAGAACACGTCCAGAGAAATCCATCCTCACGAACCGGCCTGGTTCTGGAGCTTCCATGGGCTCATCTGTAACTGACACCAAATCTGGGAAGAAGAGAAAGTAGAATGTTAGGCAAGACCAAAGTATCCCGGGTGACGAAAAAGTACGAAAAGAGAGTCTTGGAAATTTCATCTCGAAGCAGTCGTAACATCGTCGATTTAAGTCGTAAGGTCGTGATTCGTCGTTATTTTATGCAAGTTTTGTGTCCGTTTCTCCCGTCGGGCTATGCTGAATGGGTATTTCGCGGAATATGCCTGAGGGATAAGCTGTGAAGCTTCACCACGTGTATATATCAATAATCCGACGCCTCGCGCTCATGTTTCTTGCTAGTACTCTTATTCTCGCTCTCTGTTTTGATCCGCTGGCTGTGGGGGAAACACCCAGCAGTAAGATTGGAAGGGTATAGGTCCGTTGGGGCATGCATTTGCTCCTCCCTCACTCGAAGGACACGGTTGAGCTGCTGCTCGAATGTCCAGACCTGTGGCCATGGCGGCTCTCTCGGTGGCTGTGGCCATGGGTATGACTGGCTGAGGCATGGCGGGATTTCTTGCGCCTGCCAGAATCATTGGCTGGAAGACCCTGGACGATGCCGTTACGGGCAAGCATGCCCCCATTAACGGAAAAGTTTCGGCACACCATAAAGGCCCTCATGGCTGCATTTTCCTGGGCCAGGGAGTTCGACTCGTATGCAAGATCTGTCTGGTACTCGCGGCCGTTCACCAGAACCAGGCATGTGTAGCCACTCGGGTCTCTGTAACACTCGTACGAAGGGTCTTGCCACCCACGACGTCGGCACAGACCTATCGGATACCCAGTCAGTCACTGATCCCGGAAATATTTTCATTCGATATCAAGCTCTATTAGCGCATAAAAACTGCAGCCCTGATGACGCGAGGAAGATCGAGGGTAATGGATATGCATGACAGCCTAACAGCGAACGCCCCCGACACAAGAGTAACTGCAGAACCCGGCTCGCACCTTGCAGAAAACGTGGGCTGGTCTAATTATTGTAAGGTACCAGCAGCTCAAGCAAGACACCCAGTCTGTTGCAGCAGGAACTTGATGGCAAGCTGCACGTGCTGGTGCCGCAGGGGCTTGCCTTGCTCACGTGTGTGAGACGACGAGCTCCCGTCGTCCAGCCCCACCGGGGCGGCATCATCATGGATAATTAGGGCGCCGTAATGAAAAGGCGACTGGTGTAGGGCCAAGCGAAGGACTTACTCTCAAGATACTGCATGTAATAGCCCGACATGGTGCTGACCAGTGCTCAGGGCGCTTCCCGTAAGGACCCGAAAAGAATATATTCCCAAGGTTAGGTAGAAAACCCCCACACACCAACGGAAGCCGAACGAATGCGGGTAATCCCAGGGGGGTGACAGTGCTGCGGGAAAAGGCGTGGTATAGAAGGTGGTTTGGACACTCTTGGAGTATGCAGTCGAGCCCAACCGTGGGGAAGTGGGCGACGAGGGATGAGACCGTCTAGACAGGTAAGGCGCCAGCGAGCGAAGATGGATGACTCTGTACTACGAGGCGAAGGTGTGATGTGGTGGTGTTGAAGAAGGAGGTTATGCTACGTATTCAGGGCTGTGGTGCAGAAAGACGAGCCATCGACGGCGAGACATGTGTGCTTTATTGCAGAAAGGAGCTGTTGGTGCGGGGCAGGGATATCAAGACGGAACAAAGGCAACAAGACAAAATAGGAACGTGTTTGTAAAGGGATAGGCTCCATGGACGCAGCAGTGATGCGGCTCTCAAGAGTGTGACCCCATCTTGATGTGTTGGCGCGAGTCGTTGCCATTTGATAAAACGTTTAGAGACTAGGCATCTCCCCACTACACATGGGGTGTGCATCCCTAGAGTCGACCATCTCTCAGACTCAGATAAGTTTTAACCAGATCCTCATAGTATCGTTGCTACCGCCATCACCGTTCGAGTTATGTTCCATACCCTGTCCGACAGGCACCGGGGGGAGGCTGGGTAAAGGAGACATTGGGTTATGCAAAGGGGAACGAGCAGGCATAGGGTAGTGGCAAAATGGAACTGGAGCCAATTCTGCGGCCAAAACACGTCCTCGGCGGGACCACGAGGAGGGGAAATAAGATAAAATTAAAATTGTAATATTGCGTATGGGACGGGGGACAATCATCAATACTCGTCTACGCTAGCTGTAGTTGTGTGCCCACTCGACCCGTGGCCAGTCACGTCTCGCCGTTCAGACGTATTGAGGAATCGACGAGAGGGATGTGCCTGGTTCATGGCTCGGGGGTACATCAACCAGAGGAAACGTTTAATCGTGCCTAGGTTGTTTTTGATGGCGACTAATACTGCAGCAAGCAAGCAACCCAGATGGATAGCCATGTACTAAGTGGAGGGGGAGACCGATCAAACCCGTCGAAATATCCAACGGTGGCACTAACGATACTTAGCCAGGTACATGCATGTTCATCTGTCATGCTACCACGATACTTGTCTGTAACCGTGATCGCATGTAGAGTCTGTGTACGATCCATGTACATTGCAGGATCGCGGCAGGAGATAAGAGAACACACGCTGTTATTGCAACAGCATGACAAGAAGTGGCCGTATTGCTCCCAATTCCGAGTCTGTTGGGCCATCGAGCCAATCTGACGGAATTCACGGTATTGGCTCGCAGAAGACAACCGCAACAAGAAGTCGATACGTAAATCGTAGATTGTGGGCCGGGCGGTAGTGAGCGATTTGCGAGCACTGGGTTCCCGTGCTGTAATCCGGCGTAAGCAGACGAGGCAAGCGGACAAATCAAGCGTTAGTGATATTGACCTAAAATACTGTGAAAATAGGGAGAGGCAGAGAGATGACCGGGTCATCATGTAATGTGCGGTGACGCAGCGCAGGGCTCGCTCTCTATACGCTATACGTGCAATACCACAGCAGACGCCCCAGGTCGTATGAAGTAGAGGGTCATCGGCGTGTGGCGGCTGTACCTCTGGCCGTGTGCGGCAATGTACTCCGCCTGAGGGGGCAGGTAGCATGCAGGCTGGCAGTCGAAGGACTCTTTTATTTATTTATTTGTTTTCTGGCCGAGTCGGGTCGTCCTGGACGTGCTCGCTCCCACGGCCAGCCAAACAGAGGGCGGGAGACGGGGGGGCAAGGTATGACTGGCAGGTCGCTGGCTCCCCAGCCGATTCAATCCTGGACGGGGCACGAACTAGACTAAGTACACTACATGGAGCAAGTCGTCGAGGCAGGTCAAGCCTAGTCTGGGCAGACTAGGTACTCGAATTCAGTCGGTGAACAGAAATGAGGTGCATGAACACACTGGAGGGTCCAGTGCTGGGGCAGCCTGGGCGACCCCGGTCCCCGTCCAAACCTGGTCAACCTGGTCGATGGCCTGGACGGCGATTGGGGGGAGCACGGGCACCCTGGCGACCCGACAGCAGCCACTGGGAGGTCTCTGGGCAATTGGCCAATGGGCGGCGGGCAGGGTGCAGAAGGGCGAGGCCACTAGCCAGAGACCAGACGCTTAACACCTCATGCAATGATGAGTTGGCATCGCCGCTGGATATTAAATCAAGATGGGCCCGAGTCTGGACGGTGTACGAGTACCGGCCGTCGGCGGCGCACCCAGCCCGGCCCAGAGGTACTGCTACCGGCGGCCACCTGCGACGCGCGCGAGGCCTGCACCACCAGTTGCACATGGGCGAATTAGCCGCCTTCAATGATGACGAGAACTCTGACCGAAAAACGACGAGGGCATCGTTGTATTTGCTGCGATCGAACGGGGCGAGACGCCGACGGTGGCCGCGGGGCTCCATCTCCACGGCCACGGCCACTGCCACTGCCACTGCCATCGCCATCTTCCATCTTCACGGCACGATCACGTACTTACGTTGGGTACTAGGGTACCGGATGTGTTGTAGCTTTCGGGTCCTCTGTTAGTGCGAGCCGTAGGCTGCAGGACTCGTCCCGCTGGGACATACGTGCGCGGCATGTTATGTCTACCTGCGTGCAGATACAGATCCATCATGATACCCAGAGGTACCACCCGACGCGGGCCGGTAGGTAGCAATTGGGACGCGAGGGGGTCGTTTGGTTCGGGGTGTCTCCCGGCCCCTCCAAGCAACCAGGAGACACGAGGGGCAAAAGACATCTGTCATGATGGATTTCCCTGGGAACCTGGGCACCTGGGCACCTGGGATGTAGAAAAAGGGAATCAACAGGAAGCCGTCAGGAAGAATAAAAGTGGGATGCTGCATACACGTCGCGTCCGATCTTGGACCCTTTCGGTACCCGGTACGCACCCACACGTTCAGCCTACACCACAGTAGGTACCATAGATGTATGTATGGAAGCTCGGCCGCAGTGAGAGCAAAGCTTAATAAGTCGCATGTGCCGTTGTCGATACCTAATCTACTTACATGGCAGATAGAAGAATCTAAACACAATTATTGTTGTCCTTGCTGCTGTTGTTACTGTTACCTACTTGTTGCTGTTTGTTGTTCGCTGCTGTATAACACCGGCTATTACTGCCAGACGACCTACCAACCTTTTCACCTTCTTACATCATCGGTAGAACACCAATTGGACAAGATACAGATCACAGCCGAGATAACCTCAATGGTTAAAATCCTTCGGTTTTGTATTCTGAGTAGATAAGCTGCCCCTACAGTATGTATGCATGTAGCATGGTCAAGCGTTAAGGCTGCATTCGTCGTATTGGAATCATATCTCACAAAGAAACCATTGCTGCATGGTGGCGTTCGAGTGAGGTTTGAGCCATTATCAGAGTACGTGTGAGACTGATCTACCTGACCACAGTACCACTGCAACACACACACACACACAACAACATGCCCCTTACTCACTTACTACTTATGTAGTGTAGCAGTTTGTGTGTACCCAGGTAGCTACTATGTATGATTGTGGAACTAGAAACAGTACCTGGGTAGTTGACAATAAGATTCGGGGAATAATAAGAAGTGGCCAGGCGCCTGTAGTACGGACTTATTATTATGCGGCCACTGGGACCAACTTTCCTAGCTGGCCGAGCATTTGTATTGTACCGACGGGCCGAGTTGCAGTCGAGGACCTTAATTTTTTATATTTTCGCTCTGTAACTCGGTACCTAGCATATACGTAGCCTCTATGGCGGCGGAGATGCCATATATCGGAGTCTGGTGGTTCCAGTCTTAAGTGACAAGAGACGTACATGTACATACATACGAACATACATACATGCATACACACATACCTACATGCATCCAAAAGATCCTCGGTACCTGTGAAATGTAACGTGCTTCTCTGTTATCATCGCCAGTCACCGGTCAACCTGCGTGCCCGACTTGCTGGAATTTCGCCGAGGTGAGCCATGATATCATCGTTGTTTAGTTGATAGCAACCGATTAGATGAGCGCTCGACACCCTCCTTGACCGCACCGCACGGCGGCGAACTGAAGATGGCCAATTTCCGGGGCCACATGTCCCATCGTTGCACACCTTGACTCCACCAAGCAAGGCGATGATGTCGTGCATGGAGCCTCGCCTACCTTGAATACATACTAGCATATGGTCCAGGGAATCTCAGCCATTGTTCCTAAGGTAGGGAATAGATAGCAGTGTCACCCAAAGAGACATCCCTCGCCCCGTACCGAGACTCGCGACTAGTACGAACCAGTCGGCCTGACCATATATTTGATCCTCGTCTGAAACTTTGCTGCCATGTCACGGGCGGCACTACACATGGTCGAGCGAATTAGATGAACATAACAATCCTCTCTATCGATATTCGAGCCACACTTTTGCCCTGTCCCCTTAGGTTATCTAAAGGCTAGAAGGTTTTGTTCGGGGCTTCAGAAAGTTTGCGAAGGTTTTATTGTGGTCTTGTCGTACAGCAGCTGATTCAAATCGCGCGCAGAGGGCTACATGCGGCCAACTGGGCTAGTCAATTTTATTCCTCGTTCATTCTCTTTACATCAATGGCTTATTTCTTCTTTCTAGAATGAAGTGTGGCCGCACGCCATGCGGCCTCTGATGGAGACTGCCACGTCAAAGAAGGTATTGTGCTCCTACTGATTTAGATATTGGGTCCTCCCGGTAAAACAACCGTAGTGTGTAGGTAACACAAAGTATATCGAGGCAACTTGCTCCGATCTTACAACTATTTGTCAAATAAGGGATATGACAAGGTAAGGTAACGCCTCGAACAGGTCGCCTAGACGGCAAAGCTCTCACATCAAACGACGGATGGTACTATGGGGTAACAAGCTTCATGCTTGGCAACATCTGCATGTTGCCGTCTGCATAAAAATTTCATGAGGATGTTAAAGCGAAAGTGGCGTCGGTTCGGATCCTGGACTACTCAAGGTGAGCCCAGTTTCCTCGAGTGACCTATTGCCCCGCAAGTCTGCAGTGGCTCGCAACCAACTGCTAGAGGAGGCCTGGGGTTATGCCGTGCGACGACATAACGTGCGGAGAAAACAGATGGGCGAAGACTGGTGAGATCCTATAGGACTGTTGTACTAGAGCCGGGCGAGCGACTCCCACTAGCATCGTCCTGCACAACTTCAACCTGTCGACTTAAAACCGTGTACGGGATCTGAAGGGGTTGGCCAAGGCTAAGAAGTATGGTGAAGTCTCCCGGAATTGGGCGGACCAATCTTCATTCTGACTCTTGTGGCGTGCTGCGGTTGATGTTCAACCGCAGGTTTACCTTGCCAGCAAGTACACAAGCGCTGTTACCTGTTATTTGAATTCATTACATCCAACATGCCCTTTCGGATGCACATATCTAGACAGACACTTCCCGACCAAAGATATGTGTTCTACGGCACCAGAGGTAGCTTAATCACAGGAAGCACTGGACCTAAACATGGAAAAGGTACCTTAGGTCTCTTTCAATAATGAGCTCAGCGAGTAACTGTAGGGCAGCACGGACCGGTCGAGTGTGTTTATAATGGCTTGGCGCGTTGTCATGTATGGCCTAATATGCGGCCACAGGCGGGTCAATACCCTTCAGAATCCCGGCCGGGAGGAGAAGTATGACATGATGTCCTTCCGTTTGCCCTCAGGGATAACGTAAACGGGATCAGTTGGGCTGACTCTATCTTCTTCATTATACACTTGTTTTTCATCAAGGTGAGGTAGGACCTCATATGTCCAGGGGGGCATCACCCCATCTCCATCAGAGGTTAAAATGCGGGTAACGTGCTGTGCTGAGGAAAGACCATTGAGTACATAACAAGTATGATACGCATCCGATGGTCTAAATTCACGAGCTTAGCCCTCACCTCGAGTCGTAGAGGAGTGGCTGTACTTACTGGTGCGGTTTATCCCTCATGCCACCTCGTTTTGTCTGGTCTTGTCCACAACAGAGAATGTAACGAACGAGACCCTCGCGGGAGTACAAATCATCAATATTAAAAGAGGGGGATTCAATGCTAGCCGCAATTGCTGGCCGATGAATGGCGGCTGCTATCAGGGGCCAGCATCCCCCGACCCAGTGGCTATAGCAGCCATCGACAAGTTTGTTGGTACGTCCGCTAAGACCACCCTCGGGGGCATATTGACGCGATGAGAGCCAAGAGATAAGGCGTGGCATGTCAAGGCACCTAATTGCGAAGGTTAGTGCAAAATGACTTGTTAGAAGTGCCGGCTGTCTGAGTGGGTAGAGGATAGTGCAAACGAACCTAGGAAAGATACGATGTGGAGCATCGAGGACGGCAAGGCATCCCAGGGCGCAGAATGCGTATGCGCCATGGGCCTCAGCGCCTGGTCTTGCCGAGATGCCGCCTTCAAAAGTTTGACCTACACAATCAGTATGTACGCACGATCTAAACGGGTCTGTCTTCGGGATGGCTTACAGCGGCGTACGTAGTCTGCTAAGCCAGTCAATAGATTTGGCTGTTCAGGTGCGTAGGATGGAGAATCGTATGGTAGGTCAAGGGGTAGCTTTAGTATCGTAATCAAAACTGCAGCGCAATAAGCACCCCTATATTCACGGTCAGGAGAGGCGGTTGGTTGGGAAGAAGCAAGACCTGCCTGACGTCGATCTCTCCCCCCAATGTCAAACGAAATCCTCCGTCCGGTTCCTTCAAGGTGCATAGCCATTTCCACATTGCTCGCCGGTCAATGACTTGATACGCAGATTCTCCGCCTACGATTGCTAGCGCTAACACCATGGCATATGTCGTTGCTAGGTGCGATTGCTGACCGAATCCGCCACCAAACCCACCGCTTTCATTCTGTATTGAACGCGCGGTTTCCACAAGGCCGTCGCGGTACTTGGAGACGTCGGCTCCTAACAGAACCAGGCCATTTAAGCACCAGTAGAAGATCCAAGGCCGGCTTGCATCTGCCGCTTGGTACATGGCCGGAAGTCTCCCCAAGTTTTTCTCTAGGAATCTAATATGTCGTTCCCGGCCGAGAGAAGGAACGCCATGACGGTTGACAGGAATGCCCTCCCGTGTACCCGCGAGGAACGTTCTACAATTGCTCTCCACGGAATTCTGACTCACCGACGTATCGGTAACAAGCGAATCCTTGATCGGGGGCTTGTTAGTGAAAAGATCCGGAACCAGGGGCGTCCGATGAGGTTCCCCGGGTGGAGGAGTGAAGGCCATCGCGTTCTCTCCACGGGCCGCTGAGTTGCCGCTTGCCGACATGTTGCGCCCCCTGTGTAGGACGGTTCTCTGCCGAGCCCGGGCCAGGCTGGTCTTTATTGGCATGAAAAGCGCAGTGGATTTGATTGCGGCTTGACGTCTCGATAGGACGCATGCGGCTGGGATGGAAGTGACCTCAATGCGCGACGAAACCGCGCCGGCGAAGTTTCAAGGGTGGACAACAGAAGTTGAGCTTCTTGGGTTCCACCCAGACACGGATTTGAATGAATCTTCAGGACTTAGGTGTAAGGTGTATAGCTTCAAGTTGCTCATGTCGGCCTTATCTGGGGCTCGCGTCGTTTTCCGAACCTGAAGCATATTGTTGCTGGAAGTGCCTACGAGTCTACCTAGGTACCGGTAGCCGGTAGCCGGTCTGATTGCCACCTGGGGATGGCCGGCAAGGCCCCGGCAAAACCTCTCCAAGTCAGATAGCGACTGGCGGATTATCCAAAACCATACTCACCCAGCTACAAGATACTAGGTACCTAGCCGGACTATTTGCCCTAATACCCAGGCGCAAGGCTACATCTGTTAAGAGAGGAGCGGTGCGGTTATCGTGTCCAGCCGGTGCTCTTTAGCATCTGACGTCTATGTCCCAGAACGCAACACAAGTCACGGAATTTCGGATCAATGCTAGCCGGAGCTGATGGGCGCTTACCTAAGTAGGTACGTACCATATTCAATATACCGTGCTCCTGACTGCGGCGTACAGTACACATACTGTAAGGGATCAGCAGTGGATGCCCTTTAGGAATAGTCAGCCTGCCCAGGCGATGAACTACTCCGTGCAGTATCCATTTAACTACAGTACTATTTTGGCAGCATGACCTCTATAGACCTTTGAAGGGGCCCATACACCCCTGCTAACAGAAGTGATATTATTAAAGCAGGTAGATGCCGACTTTTAATTAGCATATTAGCAGAACGTTTAACGTCCGCGAAAATTAAGTGGGAAACGAAGTGCCTTAAAATATATTAATTATTGGTTGCCAAAAGACTGAGCAAGTCGCGGTGCTAGAAGTAGTTAAAGGGATAATCCACACTAGCGTGAAGCCGTCATCTCGGCTTACATGATTTGGGAAGGTTAACTCTGCGTGATATGATGCATTCGGATCGCAAGCACGAAACGTTAATCGACATCCTTTGCTCAAACACGATTCCAGTGTAAGTCATTTCTCACCAAGGCGTAACTGCATATACAGCAATATCAAACATCGTGGTCCTTGTGCACGGATTTATTTTCTTTAAATTGAGGTGCTACCAGTGTACGTATAGAAACCAGCTGCAAGGGGCTACATCCAAACTCAGCCAAAAGAGCTTCAGCTTGAGCTGAGCTTCAGCTAACACTTTGTGGTCGGTATCTGCTGGACATGTGGTATGTGACTAAGTCCAAGGGGGTCTCAAGTACAGTACGAGCAGCTAGATTTTCTCGTGTTGCGCCTCGTCACTCCACTACCTACTTAACCTACTTAGGTACAGTACGACTGTCCGTACCTGGTAGCAACGGTGACACTACGGCCGTGATATAGAGATTTCCTTCAGACACGCCTATAAGGTGACATATATTTCATATTGCGCTAAACAAATACTCCTTTTCAATCGCTCGAATGCGATTCTTAGTTTATTGTTGTTCCGTGTACAGTAAGAACCTTATCCTTCACAGTAACCGACCATTTCGTGAGTGGGTTAGCTATCGAGATTACCGGGTGATACTGCTATGGGCTAGCATGGCCATGGTTTTTATCGGAAGCAAAAGTCGTAACGTGACTGTTCAAATGCGTCAACTATTGGCCATCGGGCTTGATCGAACAAATCATAGCCGGGTTGATACCACCCATCGGCTGTAAGTCACCACTCATTTTGACTGGGAAACCAGTAGGAAAGCTTGCTGCAACGGTTGGCTGATTGGATATCGCCTATCTCGGCCTACAGGTTGGGATCCCAAGGCAGAATGAATGGCGTCCGATGAACCAGCTACGCCTAGAGCCGGAGTTGTGAGCAAAGCCCGAATAGGATCGGGGGATGCAATAAATCGCGAGATGGTACACGGGAAATGAAAGCGACATTGTTAGATGTAGATAGCTGATGAGTGATATATGATGCAAGACGTATATCCCTACAGTTGTTGGCGAAGAGCATACACGACTTAGGATAGCACCCTAGAGGAATGTTACACCTACTTGTACATGCATAAGGGAGCACTACTGTTCAAAGGAGTCAAACCTTGCTCCGTGAGACGGGATGGCTTATCGTCGGTCCCGTGGACGTGGGCTCTTCCCTCACTGGGCCTGGTGTGCTGGTGATTGTAGAGCATATACAGTACAAATATACAGATGGACAACCGACACGCGAGTGCTATGGTACCGTCGGAAGATCGCTGAACCAATTTTCAGTTTCCGTGACTAGCTAACTAACTAACTACACGATACTAAGTTGAGGTCGTTTTCACTTCCACATGCTAAAATATTATCTGCTCCTATGGTTAGAGAGTCTTCCGGGGTGGATTAGGACGCCGCGAAAGTGCATCAGGAGATGCGTCCAAACAACGATATGACTGCGGCAGGTGGGCAGGGAGACTATTTATGCTGAAGGCGGGGTTGGTGGCAATATGTTGTATCGGGGGGAAAAGAAGCGTAGCCTGACGTGACCTCACGTTGAACTTCAGGTGGTCTTATCACACCATTTCGCCATCTCCTGCATTCATGGTTTACTCCAAGTAGAACTTCAAGGGACTTTGCTATACGTAGTATGCTGATCGGCAGACGGGTGGCATAAATGGTGCATAGTAGCAGTCTTATTTCGTATACTGTCGAGGAACCTTGGACCCGTTTGCGCGCCTCCTTAGCCTTCTTGGCTTCACTACCTTACCTATCCGGGATAGCCGGGGATGTTCATGCTGTGTTCTCCTTGATCCAGATGCCTTTTTGAAGCTTCGCTCATACTATGTACGATAGCTACTTTAGTAAGGTGTTGCACAAGCCTGGCTTGTGAGGTCCGGAATAACTTAATGTTCCACTCAGATTTTTGCCCGTACTGACCAAGAATTTACCATGATTCAGATGTGCCTATCCAATGGTTTCATCCTCATTTACATTATTGTTACTAGGAAAGAGTAATTGAGCTTGAACGAGGATTGCCCTTGGCAGACCCGCTGGATCTGCGTCTGAGCTTCTGTCCGTGTCGTGTGCATGGTGTATAAGTACGCAAGGGTTACAGGTTATGCTTATGTAGATTGCTGTGGGTCTATAACCAGGACCAGATGTTACAAAACTTAACCGCTCGTCTATGGTATTGTCGATGCAGGAGCACGAAAACGTTGAGAAAGCCCCTATCTGCACCTCCAGAAAGGTTGGTACGGTGCGGGGAAGAAGGGTAAGCTTCTATGAGATTGGGCAAGCCCAAGCCATAGTGGACGTTTGAAAGTGGCACAAGATAAAGACGGTTTTGGATAGCTCTCCACCGTTAGACTACCGGTACTGGAGGCGCGCGCAAAACCATCGCTTGTTGCTCGTACTCTGTCCGCCCACAGGGTCCAGGCCTGCTGCTGATTGGCGGGGCTGCCTTGGTAGGCCAAGTACCGCGTACAGTGCCCGGTGGCAGGATCAGACTGTCGACGCGGCTGCGGCTTGGTCCGGGACGCTGGCAGGTGGCACGTTTGGGAATACGGCGAGCCGTGATTGGCCCGGGTTAGAAGCATAGGCTAGCTGCTGACCACAACGTCTTAGGTAGCATCTGCCAACCACCCTCCGCAAATCGTGACGGATGGTCCCCTGTCTGCACCACCTAGCACTACCCTAGCACTAGGTACCCTGGGTCTCGCCCAGCCCCACGATGCCGATTCAAGTGGGCGGCGGTGGTGCTGAGTGGACGGCGAGTGGCCGAATGCTGGGAGAGGTGGGCTGGGCAGCCGGGCGTCTATTGGGCGGCCAGCAGGAGCCATGCAGCGACGTGCAGCGTGCAGGTGGGACTGCGACGCCAGCGAATGCGCTTCTCACCGCCAGTTTCCCGTCTGGCCTCGCACAACTGGACTGCCTCTCTGTTCAGTCCATCGCCCGCCGGAGACGCCCTTCCCCCCCAAAGCCTCCCGTCCCACCCTCGATCTCACTCGACCACGGCCGTACAATCTCACCTCCTCCACATCCAACTTCCCCTTCTCTCCCTCCAACGGTCGAGAGGGATCTCAACGAAAGAGCGGTGTCCCCTCTTCCAGGCTCATAATACTAGCGGCACTCTCCTCCAATCCTCCCACTCACTCTTCCTCCCTTTTCCTGTGTTCTGTGACTACAATGACCCTCGAATTCAATGCCGCGGGGGGAGATGCGCTGCTGGACATGACTTCATTCGACCACCGGGACCGTTATCCGTACACCACTACCCGGACCACCAATCCCGCCATATCGGCCGCCACTATGCCTCCAACTCGGCATCCCAACCCTTGGGCTATGGGACTCGACATGGCGGCCGCGGCCGCTGCTGCCGCTGCTGCGAGCCAGAACACCATGTCGAGCAACGTTTCGAATGCGTCCTCGCCAGGCGAGTCTCCTCACTCGCAGCACTCGCACGTACACTCGCACTCGCACTCGCAGACACAGTCACCCACACAGGTGCACTCAAGTCCCTTACAACACTCGCCCTACCAGGGGGCTGTTACGCAACCGGGTCCCTCCACAGCTCTTTTGACTGACTGGACCCTCCTTCAACACCAGCAACAGCATCCACCCGTGCAGGATCTATCACCCTTTATCCAAGAGGGTGCTTTGATGCCCTTCCCCTTTGGTACAGGCTTCCAAACCAATGCAATTGACTATCTACCGGCAGCCACACAGGCCGCCTTGGAGTCCGGACTTGCCATGGATCACAGCTTCAGTAACGTATCGCCGATAGAAGACGGGCGCACGATGCAGCAGCAATGGGATGGGGGAATGAGCATGGGGAATTGGCAAGATTTTGGGACGTCGTTGCAGTTTCCTGCAGATGGTCTCCCTAGGTTTCCCAACAGTATGGGTAGCCAGTCACCGACAGGCACTTATTTAGAGGTTCTATCGCTACCCGGATCAAGCGATAACGGCTGGTCTCAAGTTGAGATGTACCAAAATTACGAGACCTACCAACAGACACAGGCTCAGGCTTCGGCTCAGAATCCCGCCGCGATATTTAACCCCAGTCAGACGCTTCATTTGCGTACCAGCTCCGATGCCTCACGTTCTGACGGAGCTCGCCAACCTGCCGACTTCGGCGGTAGCTACGAGGATATTTCGTTCGGCTATTCACCATTCTCGCCTGAGTCTGATACGTATTCGGACCCCGCAAATCATCGGAATTGCTTCCATGGCGAAACCCCACACTCTCACGAGATTATTAGCCCTGCTGCCGCTGTTGCTCCTGTCCCGATCAAGGCGGCAACGAACCCCACGCGCCCTAATCACGCCAGCGGCTCCGGTGTTGCATCACCACCTCATAACAACGCGGCGCGGAGGAATTCCGGTCCCAAGAAGAGCCCCATAGCCAAGTCCACAAAGTCAGTTATCCGGCGGACATCGAACGGGAAGAAGGATGGTACAGTAGAGAAGAAGGTCGGGCGTAGAAAGGGCCCATTGCTTCCGGAACAACGCAAACAAGCCAGTGAGATTAGAAAGCTCCGAGCTTGTCTCCGATGCAAGTTTCTCAAGAAAACTTGCGACAAAGGCGAACCTTGTGGTGGCTGTCAGCCGTCGCACGCCCGTCTTTGGCAAGTACCATGTACTCGTATCGACATCAAAGACATTGGCTACTTCATGAAGGATTGGAAGGCTGACTATGAGCGACATCTCGGCCGTGGCGTTTCCGTCTATAACGTAAAGGGCTTTGCTCAGAAGGAAACGTTGATGTGGATTACTCACGGCTACGGCTTTTGTCTGCCTGTTATGGTCCGCGAAGTATACGTGGCCGATGATAGCTGTTTCCAAGTTGATTGGGTCGAGTCATATCAAATGGACCAAGAGCCTATTGAGTTTGAGCTGAAGACCGAGAAGCTTGACGTCGGTGAAGGAGGCATCAACATGGAGGCTCTGGCCGAATATCTTGACAAGCATATTGAAAGTGGCTTTGAAAACTTTATCGACGACCACTTTGAGGGCACCCCATTCCTCACGGAGATTTTCAAGACGGCATACCGATTTTATAACAAAGAGAAATCCCCGGTCATCCGCAAGGCTCTAAAGCTTGTTCTGGCTTACAATCTGACCATGCACATCACGTTGGTTGAACAGCAAGGCTCTGAACAGACAATGGAGGGCCAGATTGACGACGAGGACTCCAAGTACTACGGCAAATACGTTGCTCCCGTGATGATCAACTTCCAGATCAAGTGTGCTATGGCGGACATGTGGCGCGAGCTTCAGAAAGACATTCTCGAGGAGCTCTCGGCTCTGTACTCTAGCGTGTACAGTGGCGACCGTCTCAAAAATTGGCCTACTATCTTCATGCTCGCCTGTATCCTTTTGGCTGTTTGGGAGGAGATGCAATTTGATTGCCACTATCGAGTTCCTGATCCTATTGCGGTGGAGAAATTCTGTTCGGATATGGAGTCAACGCCCGTTGGTGTGATCACCGGCCTCTTCCACGCCATATCTCAGAAACTTCCAGCCTTGATTGACTGGGACACCCAGCGACATGGTCACGTATTGAATAACAACCCTGCTGTTTGTGAAGCCATGACAGAAGTGCGACAGCACGTCCAGAAGCACGGTATGTCTAACAATCATTACAAGATGGGTATAAACTAACCCTGAGACAGAAACTTATCTCCGATCAAGAAATACATCCAAGTTCGACAGATACGACTTTGACTCATTAGCGAACAAGTTTCTGTCCAAGCTAGTCATCAAGTCGAACTGATGCGATGACATATCTGATTGAGATTTCTTGCGTTCGAGAACATTCTTTCCTTTGTTTGCCTCGTTATTACGTTTCCGTATGTGCAATGAGCTCGATACATTTAGCGACGGCGTTTTATGCGGACATGATCATTTCATGACGACTATCATACTACCTGTCGATTCAACGTACCTACCTTTTAAAACTAGCACTCTCGTCTTTCGGGTGGCCACCGTTAACGCATGCGATGTTTTATGCCAATGTCATTCACGAATGCAAGCGACATGAATCCCATGTTGCTCCGAATTTACGACCACCATGATGGCTTATTCAACGATTGTATGAACTGGAATTTTCGTCGAATTTTTTATTACTACAACGCGCAAGCGCGAAAAAAGAGTTTCTGTTACGATGGGGTTCATGGCTTATGATTTGAACATTGATGGGACCAGACACATATATGCAAGCGGAAGCGTTCTAAGATGCATAGATTAAACAGAGCCTACTCGGGCTTTTTCGGCGGGCAGGCCAAGGATGGCCCTCACAGCCCTGATGAAGTACTGTTGGACGGACGGACAGAGATGGTTGATGATTTGATCTTCGAGATAGAGAATAGTTTTCTCTAATTGATAGCTGGTTCTATTCAGCGCGTATGCCAGACACAACCTACAATGCGATATAATCAAACCATATCATTAGCCACGAAGATTCTGCGTTTCATGCGCTACTGTGCCACCTGATCACATATGCGATGGTCGTTTTTCTGTGGCTAAATCCTACGTTGGTGAGAATTTGTAAAGCGCACGTGTAAGATATTGCAACCCACCATATGCATCAAAGTCGAATCGGAGATAAGTGCGGTGAGAGATCAGAAGGTTTATTGTCGAGCATCTCCTTGTTCTCAGGCGCTAAGGGAAGATTGGGTAACAGTGCTGGTTTATAATCATGTTACTTTAAGCTGGGTAGTAAGACCCGGTCTTCTTTCGGTTTCACGCAGGACATCACGACCGCCGATGATGAGCTTACAGAACTCAGGCACATACACCTATACCCGTGTAGTCGGGTTTCGGGGTTGATAGATAGGTAGGTGCCGCAGTTGGCGGGTGTGCTACCTCCTACCGCAGCAAGTGCCAGCGATCCCGGTACTTATCGGAATGCCCGTGTTGGGATCGTGTGCTTGTGGCATGTCCATTTCCGTGTGTGTGGACGTACTATGTATGGTATTGGAGTTGGTGCGTGTAAGATTCTACGGTACTGATAGCCTACTTCGTCGCTATGCCCGGCTTGGATATTGCAAGATTCGGCTTTGTGGAATGTTACATTTACTCGGCCAGGGGCTGCAATTCCGATCTGGTCAAACCCCAGGAATCTATACTAAGTAGGAAAGCCGTGGTACATACTTGTGCATTCTGACAGCGCAAAATGTCGGTGTGAAATCGTCTGATGGATGTATCCTTGGCCTTGGCCATCTCTGACCGCTCGGTTTAGGTCTGTACGTAGGTGCAAGCTTTAGACTAGGGGATACAACTAACTATCTCTCGAGTGTAGGTAATTAGGTAAGATTAGCTTACCTACAAGTAGTGCCAAGATGGGGGGAGGTTTCTGAGATGCAGTTATGTTGTTACTGATGTCTAGGTTTTTGCATTGCTTCAATCTGGCTGGGGTATATACGATGGTATTAGCAAAGGTTGTTAACACACCTGTTCTGTTTTCCAATCATGTTGCAGATGGATGGGTGTGTTTATGCCCGCTAACCGCTCTGCCCTCCGAAGCCCCTGAGCACTTGCATGTGCAGGACTGCTTATGCCAAAGGCTGATAACTGGATTTCGTGGAATGCAACATCAAAACTTCCGCAATGCACAACTGGGGAAATGGGATGGCCTTAGTACCTAAGTGTGTCGTCATTGTTGTTTCGGTGGTGAATGGGTAATTTTGCTATTCCATATACCTGCCTCTACCGACAAGTTGAAACCCGGCGAATATGACGTAAGGGTGTTGAATACGGAGACCTCTCGAACGGGCTGCTATTCCTTAGCTACCACTGTGGAGATAAGAACAGCTTACGCATAGTCGTATTTACACTACACGTGTAGGGGCGGGTCTGGCAGCCAGGCCAGCCGGCTGCCAGCCTGTAACGTGCTTGCTTGTTGGTGATGCATTTCAACCTGGCCATTCAATAATACTAACAGGCCAAATTATTCCGATATTGTTTTATGATTTAACTAGAGGTTGGTTTACATTATAATGTTAATACTCGTTCCTATTGGGAACAAATTAGGTGAAGACTTAAGATATCTCCAGTATTGAACTAGAAACGGGGTCTGTTAGTATAGAATGGGACATAATAATGGAACGAATACCAAGCAGTGAAGATGAAGCTATGCCACCTATTATATGTCCTGTACTACTCCGTGAGAATACGGTCCCGTGATCATTCAAGGCGTCGTGTGAAACGGGCTTCCAGGAACAGGCATAGTCTGGTTTAGATTTGGTTCCTGTCTGGTTTACAGATCGGCGGCCAATCTTGAGGCTCGGCTGTGTCGGTATGCACAGCCGAACCACGAGTACCTAGAATAGGTACTTATATCACTTCGGCTGGTAAGTGATGTGCCGCTTCAAAATCATTTATAACACCACTGTACTCAATACGTACTGTAGGAAGACAACAACCTGAAGCTTCGCTGTGAGTAACGTTGAGCTTGCGGGGAAGGTACTATGTTCTTAGAGCCGTAGGAGCGCTGAGTATTAGTAGCTACTATGTACTTAGCCGGAGGTACCTGCTAGACATAGGAAACTTTTCTGTCATCCGCGTTAATATTTATTGCTAGAAGAATTAGGGGTTGGAATGGATGAAATACCTGGTAGAGCATTAGCATTCAAGCGTCGCATAGTGCCAAACAGTACCTCTGGACTGAGCAATAGTTAAGCTACCTAAGTAGGTTAGCGTTATCGCAAAAGACTCCACTGGAGGACACATGACGTCTGTCAACATAGCACCATCATCCATCGGTCGCCCTCAGTGTTCGGTCTACATCTACCTCTGGAACAATGCAAGAAGCCTGAAAACAAAATTTGGAGAGCATTCCTCAGAATCAGAAACACCATGCCAAAATACCCGTGTGGCTTGAAAGTTTATTTGGCTCCCTTTGTCAGTCTGGTACGCCTTGTCCCGCATTAACTTTGCCTCCTACTATGTACCTTAGGTACCAGTTACTAGTAGGGTCCAGCCTCTTCGCGCCGTTTCCCCCGCTATTATCTGTCGTTTAGCGCTGCCAGTTGCCCCCGAACACCCCGGTCGGCCTCAGGGATTCACTAATGCTGATGAATCACTCCGGGAATCTTCGGCTGTGATTGGCCCGCCCTCAAGGTATCTCCCCACCCTTCCTACATGTACCTATTCCTAAGGCTTCTGCCGGAACAAACAGACTGCGCCTCCCCTCCCGCCCCTTCCTCAGGTCAGTTTGCACTGAGAGCCTACCTATATTTACCTGCCCTACACCTTCGTCAACCATTTCGTCTTTTCTTCCTCTCCCTCCCACCTATCTTCTCAACACCGCACCTCCATCATACATCTGCCACTCTATCCATCAACTATCATCTCCAGAGTCATCCACACACACTTGCAACACAACCGCCATCATGCAGATCTTTGTTAAGACTCTCACTGGCAAGACCATCACTTTGGAGGTTGAGTCCTCTGACACGATCGACAATGTCAAGTCCAAGATCCAGGACAAGGAGGGCATTCCTCCTGACCAACAGCGATTGATTTTCGCTGGTAAGCAACTGGAGGATGGTCGTACTCTGTCCGACTACAACATCCAGAAGGAGTCCACTCTCCACCTGGTCCTGCGTCTGCGAGGTGGCATGCAGATCTGTAAGTGCACTCTAATCACGAATTAGAATGGCATACTAATACCCTGCTAGTCGTCAAGACTCTCACTGGAAAGACCATCACACTCGAGGTCGAGTCTTCTGACACGATCGACAACGTCAAGTCTAAGATTCAGGACAAGGAAGGCATCCCCCCGGACCAGCAACGCTTGATTTTTGCCGGCAAGCAGCTTGAAGATGGCCGTACCCTCAGCGACTACAATATTCAGAAGGAGTCTACTCTTCATCTAGTCCTACGTCTTCGTGGTGGCATGCAAATCTTCGTCAAGACCCTCACTGGAAAAACGATCACCCTCGAAGTCGAGTCTTCAGACACCATCGATAACGTAAAGAGCAAGATTCAGGACAAGGAAGGCATACCTCCCGACCAGCAGCGACTTATCTTTGCTGGTAAGCAGCTGGAAGATGGCCGTACCCTGAGCGATTACAATATCCAGAAGGAGTCGACATTGCACTTGGTGCTTCGTCTGCGTGGTGGTATGCAGATTTTCGTCAAGACATTGACGGGAAAGACCATTACTCTGGAAGTGGAGTCGTCAGATACTATTGACAACGTAAAGAGCAAGATCCAAGACAAGGAAGGCATTCCCCCAGATCAACAGCGTCTCATCTTTGCTGGTAAGCAGCTCGAAGACGGTCGCACTCTAAGCGACTACAACATCCAGAAAGAATCGACGCTGCATCTAGTGCTCCGTCTTCGTGGCGGTCAGTAATGCAGTCACTAAGGTGATGATGACGATATACCCGCACGACATGATATGGCGTTAATGGATTTGGCCCTGGGACAGACAGGGTCGTTTGATTGTATTACATAGGAATTACGGCCGCCTACGGACGTAGGAGGCATCACGAAATATGACGCTCTCATTCGATCAATAAAGACGATCTGAATTGATATAACATAACACTGAAGTTTTTCCTACGTGACATGATCTAGTAGCTGTAACGTGTGGGTGAATATTGATGTGGTAGAAGAGATGGAGTGGAATACATGGAAGCCTCCGTGAGGGGTAGTCATACACTGAGCCGTACCTTCCCTAACAGAGCCATATCAAGTCTGAAGACCAGAGCTTATCCACTAATTATCCTATTGCCCGTGAAGCTGAGGTGTACTAAAATGAATTGCGAGTGATATTGATGTTCTCAAAAGTAGCAGAGCCCCATGACCCGGAATCCGGCGTGAGGGGTCCAGGAATGCCTTGCCTAAGTACCTACTTTTAGGTAGTCCCCCCACCGCGCCCCACGACGTCGCGTTCCATCAAAGTAGCCCCGCTGAAAATCAGCTACTTGCCCCACGTTGTCTTGCAGGTGCTACTCACCAGCACCTGGGTTAGTAGCCTCCGTATAGCCTGGTAGGTAGAATATCATCCTTTTCGTCCTGTTTAAGCTCTGGTGACCATGCCGCCGAGGTGTACAAATACAAATACTCTAGAAAAGGGCGCGTCCTCCCGCGATTCTCTTGCCTCCTTGATACTGTCACCCACGAGCCCTTCAGCTCGAGCGGTGGTATGCAGCCTGCCAAACCCCCTTCAGCTTTGCACGCACAGCATCGGATACGTAGGCTATGCCTTCATACTTCTATCACTTGAAATTTGAACTCTACCCTACTCCCCCGTCTGAGTCCGGAGCAGACGCGAACAACTGGGCGTCTTGCCACGGTGCAGTTTGGCTTCCAGAAAGGAGTTCGAGCATCTTCGACGAGCTTCCCTCGCACCCCCGAAATCCTTCGGCCTCGCCGAACAACCACCTACGGAAATCACAAACGCCACGTCCCCGAGGGTCTGCGGCTACATCTCGCCCAGGCGTAGATAGCAGTGTCATCGATTGCGGGGCGCTGAGGCCGGCCCAAGTTCGCGACGACCGGTACATCGTCCTACTCAGTGAGGCGCAGCACCGACGACGAACACTGAGCGTCCCCCCGCCACCGCCGTCTGCGGCCCTTAATCCGCAGACTGCCGTGAAGGATTGGCGATTTGGGCAGATACATGTGGAGAGTATCAACATCGACGGCCACACAAGCGACGGCACTATGCAGGAATCGCACGCTACTACCGCTGCCGCTGCTACCGTCGGCCCGTCGATGGGTGCCGCGGGCAAAGCTACGAAGGCACTGTATCTGCCCCTGGCAACAGCTAAGAATACGAATATCGGCTGGGGCATCGTACATTTGTATCGCGAGGGGAACGCCACACCCGAGCTCCGTCTCCCGCCTCGACAAGAGCTTCAAGACGAGCAAGACCACGCTGAGATCGACTGTACGACCGTGTGCATCCCAGCGGTTCCTAGCTACCTCTCTCCCAGTGATTTCCTCGGCTTCATAGGAGATAAGTGGAGAGAACACATTAGTCATTATCGCATGATTATGACTGGTTGGATGAACAGATATCTGGTCCTCATGAAATTTCGCGATAGCAAACAGGCGAGGCTGTTTGGGCAAGAATTCGATGGTCGGGTGTTCAACCATATCGAGGTACGGCTGTCGCCCATCTACATACAATGACGAGAGCGAAGCTGACCTTACAACAGCCAGAGACGTGCAATGTTGCGTTTATCAGGTCCATCAGCTTCGATACGCCTACGGCACCCAACGCCAGTTTTCCAGACCTCAACCATGATCCCTTCAAGCCGTCTACCGTGCCTGAGTATGGTTCGCTGAAGCCATTTCCACCGCCAACGCCTGACTTAGTCGAACTCCCCACCTGCCCTGTATGTCTTGAGCGAATGGATGACACTACGGGGCTACTCACGATACTCTGTCAGCACGTTTTCCATTGTTCGTGCCTTCAGAAGTGGCAGGGCTCAGGGTGCCCGGTTTGTCGGCATACGAATATGTCGAACAATCTCACGAGTCCATATCTGCCCTCTAACTCGACATCTACAACTTCACACGATCCAGAGAAGCTATCTACGCAGCCGTTTGGGTCTAACGTTTCCAACCTCTGTTCTGTATGCGACTGTACCGAGGACCTTTGGATCTGTCTCATCTGTGGTAATGTGGGTTGTGGTAGATACAAACGTGGACATGCTAAAGACCACTGGAAGAACACGGCACACACATTCTCACTAGAGCTCTCCACCCAGCATGTATGGGACTACGCAGGCGATATGTGGGTTCACCGCTTGATTAGGGATAAGGGTGACGGCAAACTGGTTGATCTCCCAGGACACCAAGAAATAGGGGCTGGAAACCAAGGCGAGGATGTGGTGCCCAGGGCTAAGTTGGAAAATATTGGTATGGAGTATACCCACCTCCTTACTAGTCAATTGGAAAGTCAACGTCTCTACTTTGAGGAGATGTTATCAAAAGCAGTCGACAAGGCAGCAAAGGCATCAACTGCAGCCGAGAGGGCGACGACCCAAGCCTCCGATGCGCAGAGAGAGTTACGAGAGGTCAAAGCGGAGCAACAAAAGATGCGCACTGAGATCATCCCGTCGCTCGAGAAGGACTTGGGGCGTGAGCGCACACGCGCAGCTAAGTCAACGGAATTGGCCCGGAACTTAGGAAAGAGTCTCCAAGAGGAGAAGAAGGTTTCAGAAGGGCTAATGAAGCGCATCGAACATCTCAACAAGGAGGTCCAGAGTCTCAACAAGCGACACGCAGCACTTGAACTGGAGAATACCGATCTGAAGGACCAAAATCATGACTTGACCATGTTCATCTCGGGCCAAGAAAAGTTGAAGCAGATGGAGGCCGAGGGACAGTTGGAGGAAGGAGAGATCCAGGAAGGTAGTGTTGCCATACCCGAGGACAAGAAACGGCGGAAAGGAAAGGGGAAGGCCGGTAAGTGAAAGGGCCGCGAAGCTAAGGCAGAACGACCGTACTGGCAGACACCGCTGTGTACAAGGCTACCGATTCCTCTACAAGCGGAAAAAAAGCTTATTTAGGGAGTTCCGTATGGCGCCATTCCGTATTATACCTTAGTCAGTGATTTACATCTTTAGGTCGGGACTTGTTTGTACTGTTGGAGACACATCTCCTAGAAGACATCCAGAGCTGGTGCCTCACAGGCGTCCAAAGGCTTTTGTTTATGAGAAGATTGGCACGGAGGTCCAGGCCAAAATTGACCATTATCTTTGGCAATGGCCCACAGTGCAAGCCGGCAACAATTGCTAGACCGCCGACAGCCCGACTTAACGTTGACACAATGTCAGGTGCGAAGGTCAATGGACCCACTGCCACTGCAGGTAGCCATAAGTAGCACAGTGTCTGCAGGACACCCCTAGACTTAGGAAATACAACAACATTCAGACCTTTAGAAGCAGACCCCTGACAATTTAATAGCTAGCGATTGTTGAGATTAATCTCCTTCGCGTTTGTTTTTTCCGTTAGATCGATCGGACAGCACTATTTCTGCCTAATTTAGTAATATTTAACGATAACGACCGATTTTCGTCCCGTTAGGCGAAAACTACGTTAAAACATTTTTATAGCTTTTTTAGGATATTTGCGGAAACAGAACTATCTGCTAAACAATTAATATAGTTTTTTTAAACAGTTTATTTTTATATTATACGTATTTAAAACAAAAATATTTGCTTTGTTTATTTTTTAGTTTTTATATTTATTTTAAAAAACTTTATTTTATATTTAATCGAGTAGCTAGAATTTTTTTAATTGTTTTAAACGTTTTTATATTGTTAACGTTAAAAATATATAGTTTTTATTATATTATTTAAATATTAGTTAAAAAATTATATTTAAAAAGTTGTAAAAAGTACTACTAAATTATTTACTGCGCTTTTTTTACTTTTTATTATATTTTTTTTAAGTTAAGCAAATAATATAAAAAATAAAAAAAAACATTTTTTGTTTATATTATATAAAAAACTTTAATTTAGTTTTTTATGTTTTTTTTATTATAAAAGTAATTTAAAAACTTTTTTTATTTAATATATATTTTATAAAAAAAAACATTTATTTTTTTTTATTTAAAAACGTTTATTTTTTTTTTATTAATAAAAAATAAGTTTAATTAAAATATTTTAGCAAATATATAATTTTTTAACTTATTATATAGTTTTAATTTAAGCTTTTTTAATATATTAAATTTTTAAAATAACTTTTATACTTTTTATTTTTTAAATTATTTATTAAATATTAATAATTTTTTTTAAACAATTTTTTAGACTATAATATAATAATAGTTTTAATAATAGTAAAACAAATTGTAAAAATTATTGCTTGCTTTATTATAGCTATAATAAAAGCTTTTTATAAAAATTCCGGATTAAATAAAAAAAATACTTTTAAACTATTTAATAATAATAGATTTTTTAAGCTAAATAATATTAAATATTTTAACTTAAGTATTAAAAACCTAAAAAAATATAACGTTATTGCTAGCAAATAAATTATTATATATATTAATATTTATATTTTTATTTATAAACTAAAATATTTAATATTTATTAAAAAAAAATAAGTTGTTAAAAAAATATAAAGTTTATATTTTTAAAAAACTACTTTTTATTAATATACTATTAAACTTTTAAATTTTAAACAAACTATATTATTTAAAAAGCTATTAAATAAAATATATACTACTTTAAAAAATAAATTTAAAAAAATTAAATTTAATATTTTAAAATTATTAAATAAATATATTTTTATTTTATTTAACTTATTTTAAAAAAAAAATATAAAAATATTTATTTAATAAATAATCGTAAACGTTAAATTTTATAATTTATTTATAAAAGCTTAATTTTTTTAAGCGTTTAAATTATTTAATAATAAGATCTAAAAACAATTAATTAAACTTAAAGCTAATTTTATATTAAAATTTTTTTTTAAATAATTAAACTAATAAAAAAATATACTTATTAATTAAGTAAATAAAAAATATTATAAATAATAAAGGTTTTTTTTATAAATACTACTTATTGTTATTTTTTATAGCAAATATTATAATAATTTTTTTTTTATTACTTATAAAATAATTAATTTTATAAAAAACTAAGCTGTTTATATACTAACTAAAAATAGCTTTATAGCAATAATTAATAGCAAAATTAATAATAAAACCGCAATTTTTTAAGCTTATATTAAAACTAGGCTAATTATTAATAAAGCGAATATTAGGAAATAATAAACTTTTTATAAAACTAACCTATTAAATATTTTTAATAAAACTAAACTAAAAAATATTTAAACGTTTAATAAAATAGCAAATAGCTAAACTAAAAATAAAAACAGCAAAAATTTCTTAAAATATTACCGCTATAAACGCTTAGTTAACAACTATATTTTTTAAACAATCGTTTTTAAATATATTAAAAAAATAATTACAGATAAAAAAAAATTATAAACGTTTTTTATAATAAAGTTATTTTATAAAAAAAAACTAAAACTAAAGATTTAAATATAACAATTTTAATTAATATAATAAAAAAATAAATAATTTATAGTAAAAAAAATATAGACCTAGTTTAAAAAAAAAGTATAAAATATTTAAACTTTTTAAAAAACCGCAGGAAAAAATAATTTAATTTAAAATAGTTGTTAATTTATTAAACTAATATATATATTATTGCTGCAAATATTTTTTCGCTAGCAATAATAAATTATATAAATATATCCGTAAAATATATTTAAAAAATAACATATAATAAAGCTATCAATTAAATATTTATATAAAAACTATATATATTATTTAAACCTTTAAAATCCTTAAAAATATAAATTTTTATATATTAATATTAAAAATGCTAAATAAACCTACTTAATAATTAAATATAAACTTTTTATAAAAGCTATATTATTTAAAGATTATAAAATTATTAGTAAACGTACGTCTTAATATTAATATAAAATATAGTTTAAAATTTTAGTTATATTTTAAATTCTTTATTATAGTATTATTAAATATAATATAAAAAAAAAATATTATAACAAATACTAAATGTTTTAAAACTTTTAAAAACAGCGAATAGTTAGCTAAATATTATTTATATATTAAAATCTATAAAAAGGCTACTTTAATAATCGTTAAAAAAATTAATAATTTTTTTTATATATTATTTAATTATATTATTATTTAAATATATTTTAAAAAATAAAATAAATATAGCTAACTAGCTATTGCTTTATAAAAACAAAAAGTTACTATTATAAAAAACCTATAAGCTAATATATTGCTAAAAATAAACGTTTTAAGTCCGGAAAAAATTAATATTTTTTTTTTAAAAAAATATATAACTATTAAGTTATATAAAAATATTTAAATATTAATAAATTTTAAAATTTAAAAAAAAACAATATAAAAATATTTAGGTATAAACTATATAATACGTTTTTTTTTAACTAAATATAATAACTACAATCTTTATAATATATAAAATATTAAAAAATAAACAAAATTTATTGTTTAAACTAATATTTTAAAATAAATTTAGCTATTTTATAGTATTTATTAATATAAATATATAATATATTTTTATTTAAAATAAATTTAATTATATTATTTAAATCTTAGTAAATATAAACGTTAAATTATTATTATTTATTAATAAAGTATATAATATATATTAAGTTATAAAACCGTAAGCTAAAGAATTTATTATTTAAAAGCTATATTAAAATAGCTTACTAAAATAACCCGGTTAAAAAATTATACCGAATAATATAGTTACTTATTTAACTTAAATAGCAAACAAAGTCTTTTATTTAACGGGGGTATATATTTATAACTATAAAAATAATTTAAAAGTTATACTTTATATTAGCTAACTTTTTATAAAATATAAA
>MU383162.1:0-206386 GCA_022495125.1 Xylaria acuta | reverse complement strand
AAAGTTAATAATAAAGCTTTTTTAATGCTTTAATTGCTTTAACTATTATAGCTAGTTATTAGTTATAGCTAAAATTATATTATTATAAATAGTTTTAAAAGTTTTATAACTTTTTTAACAAATTAAATATTTATATATATATATATACTTGCTTTTATATTTTTAAAAAATTTATTTATAGTTAAAAAAAATCTATTACTACTTATAATATAAATATATAAAAAAAGCTTTTTTTTTAAATATTTGTTTATTAGGTTTATTTTATTAACGACGTTTTTTAAAAATATTTTCCTTAAATAAAAGTTTATTTTACCTAGGGTTATTTTTTTTTTTTTTTTTTTAAAATAATATTTTTAACTAAGTTTTAAAAACTAAACTTAGCTATAATAGCAGCAACTTATACTTTATAATTAACAGTTATTTTATTTTTTAAAAAATAGTTTTAAATAATATATCCTTGTTAACAACAATTAAAATATTTACTTTTTAGTATTAATTTTTATATTTTATTAAAAGTAAGCTTAAAATATTAAGGTTTTTTAAACAAAAAAATAAAAATATTTATATTATTATAACAAAATATTTATATATTGTTATAACTATTATTAAACAAATTTAGTTTTTATATATTTTTTGCTTTATAAATAATATTATATTTTTAATCGTTAATATAAAAACTATAAGCTATTTATATATAATATTTAACAAATTTATTAAAAATAATAGATTTTTTAATATATTTAAAAAAAACTTTAATTTTTAAACATATAAACAATTTATTTTTAAGAAAAAAATTTTATTTATTTTTATTAAAGCGCGTTTTTTTTATAAATTAAATAAAGTTAGCTTTAAACTTAAAAAATTATATAAATTTATACGTTTTAAACTTTAGTTCGCGTTATTTAACTTTTATTTTTTTTAATATATTTATATTAAAATAGTTTTTTTTTAAATATTAAAACAATTTATTAAAAATTATTAATACGTTAAAATATATATTAGTAAAATAAAACAATAACTATTCGGCAACTTTACTACTTAAATATAATTTAATATTTATTATTTTTGCTTTGTTTTAAACAAACTAATTTTAGTTAGTTAATAATTAATTTTTTATTTTTTAAAGCTAAACTTTAAATTTAACATTATTTTTTTTTTTTATTATAAAAAGTAAATATAATTATTTTTATAAACTTGCAAGTTTTACTTTTAGTATAAATTAAAACAAAAGTATTACTTTAATAACTTAAAAAGTTTATTATATATTAATTAAACTTTTTTAGTTATTTTTAAATATAGTTATAATTTTTAATAATATTTTTAAATTTTTTTAAAAATTTATTAACCGTAAATTTATTATTTAAATAAAAACTACTTAGTTTAGTTTTAATAGTTATATTAGTTAATATTTTAATTTTTTTTATTATAACTTTTTTAAATTTTTTAGCTTATTTAATAAAAAAATTAACTTAACTATTAATATATATAAATAAAAAATATAAATTTATAATATATTAACAATAAACTATTATAAGCAAAAATTTAACTTTAAACTTTTAAAATATAGCTTTAAAAAATTTTGCTATAATAACATTAAATTTTTTTTTATTTATAAGTTTATTAGTTTTAAAAAATACTTGCTTGCTATTTTTAATAATAAATATAAAAAAAAAACAAAATAACTTTTTTTTATAAATATAGCAATATAGTTTTTTATAAAAATACCTATAGTTATAAAAAAAGCTTTGCTATTTTTTTAGAACTTTATAGCCTTAAAGTTAAAAAAATTAATCTAGTTTTAAAATATACAAATAAAATTAACTAAAGTTAATTTTTTATTATTACTATAGCCTTTTATAATAATATTATTATAATATAATTTTTTTAACTTAAAAATAAGTTGTTATTTTAGTTTTATATTACTATTAAAAATCCGATTTTCGCATATTATAAAATTTTAAAAATTAGCAAAATTAAAATATACTTGCTTATAAGCTTTTGCTTTGTTTTTAGTACGCTTTTTTTTAAATCGAAATATTTTAACGTTTACTTTTACTAATATAATCTTTTTTTTTATATTAATAAAAAATATTAAAAAGCAGTCCTAATACTTTATTAAATTAATAAATAATTTATAAATTGTTATATTAGTTACACTATTAAAAACAAAGCTTTTACAATATATAGTATATTATACGAAAAATCTACAAAAAAAAAGAAAAAAAAAAAAAAGAACAAAAGCTAGCTGTATAAAATCTACCTAAGTATGTATATAGGGTAGGGCTGCCTTAGTAGGGCTGTAGGTGCAGTAGCTAGTATATAGGCGCAGCCACCGGTCGAGCCACACAGGCCACTAATCTATAACTAAAACTAACGTTTTAAATTTTATACTAAAATATATTTTATTTTAAAAAAAACAACAATAATAAATTATATTTTATTACGTTTTATTTTTAAAAGCTAATGCTAACAAAAATAAATTATAAAATATATAATAAAAAGTTGTTAATAATCGTAGATTATTTCGCTAAATAAAAATATTATTTTAAAAGTATTAAATATTATATTAAAATATATTTTAACTATTAAAACTTAGTATATTTTATTATAGCTAAACTATTAAATCGAAAATAAACTAAATAAATATAACAACTATTTAATTATTAGTTTATTATTAACTACTGTTTAAAGCAACTTAATATTAAAATTATTATAATATTATTTTTAAAAAAAACTAGCCGATTATTTTAGTTTTATAAAAAAAACACTTTTTTTACTTAAAAAAAATAATATTTATAGCTTTTATAGCAATATTATTAAGCTTAGAATAGCTATATAGCTTAATTATATTTTGTTAAACTTTTAATTTTATAGAAAAAATTAAGTCCGCAAAGTAAAAAAACCTAAATTATTAAATATAAAAGGTTAACCTAAGCAAAAATATAAAAAAATAGGACAAATTACTTTATTATAAAGGTTAGTTATAAATATTTGCTATATTTTAAAAAAAAGTTATAAAATTAAAATATAATATTATAATAGCAAGCTATATAAATATAAATAAAACTATAAAGCTAGTTATTTATAATTTTTAATAGTTTAATTTAAAAATAGTTATATAAAAATATATAAACAAATATTATAAATATTAAAAAAATAAGAATTTTTATTATATACTTTATATACTATTTTAACTTATAAAGCTTTATTATAAGCTATAGTAAACAATAACTATAAATTTTATTATAAATTTATTATTATTAAATAAATATAACTTTATTTAAATTATAGTTAACTTTTTTATTAAAATAGTATATTTTACGCTTTTAAAAATTAAAAAAATAAAAACTAAAAGTTTTATTAAAATTATTGTTAAATTTTATTAAAAAAATATATAATATTTTTTTAAATATTATATTTAACTAAATTTTTAAGTTTATTGTTTATTTATAATAGGATTTTTTTAAGCTTATAAATATTAAAAGCTAGATAAATATAATATTTTATTTTTAAACTAATAAACAAACTAAACAAATTAATTAAATTTTAAAAATTTATTTATAAACTTTTATTAATTATAAAATGTTTAACTAAAAAAACTGATTATTTACTATAAAATTTGTTTATAATAATACTTTTTTAACTTTTATTTATATAACGCTTTTTTTTATTAACTATAGTTATTATTTTATAGCTTATAACTTTTTATATAAAATAGTTTAAAATTTAAATAGTTAGCTATATATATATTAAATAATATAAATATATAAAAATATTAAAAAATATTTAAAAAAAACTAATAACAAATAAAAAAATAAACTAATAAGTAAAAAAAAAAAAGCTTTTATATATAAAAAAAATTAGTTAATAATATTTAACGTTAAAAATATTAAAACTAAATATTTTATAAAAAAGTTAAACAAAAAAATATTAAACCTTTTTAAAGTTTAAAAAGTTATTTTATTTATTACTATTAAATTTATATTTTTAAAAAAATTAAAAATTTATAATTTATTTTATATTTTATTTATTAAACTTTTTTGCGCTAATAATTAAAAACTTTTTAACTTTAATTAAATTTTATATAAAACAGCTTTAATAAAAATAAAAAAATATTAAATAAATATAATTATAAATTTTATTAAAACTAAAAAATATATAAAATATTTAGTTATATAACAAAAATAGCTTATTAAAAAATATTAAATATAAAAACTTTTTAACTATTTTAATAACAACGGAGCTAAAGCTAAAACTAAACAATTTTATTAAAAATTTTAAATAAACTTGTTAATTTATAAGTATTTTAATAATAGCTTAAAAACAAGCATAAAAAAAATATAATATTATATAAACTTAATAAGTTAAATTTAATATTATATATATAATTATATAAGTAAAAAACTATATTAAAGCTTTTACTTATAATTAAAGCTTTTATTTACGTTTGTTTAATTAAACATATAACTTAGCTAAGACCTAACAAGTTAACAATTTTAGTTAACAATTGTTTATAAAAGTTAATAACTATACGCAAGGCTATTTAAATATAAAAAACCCTAGGTTTCTTACTGGCTAAAAAGGGGGACAAGACCTTTATAACCCCTTTGATACCCTAAATAATTATTATAATTTGAAGACTATTCCAAGCCCTTGATTTAAGCCCTTGTTATAGTAAGAGCTAGAAGTTCAAATTAACAGCGTCTTTGTTGCCGATGTCCTTGACCATGTAGTGCTGGATATCTGAGATCAAAGCTGTCGGCAGTGGGTCCGGTTTAGGTGCATCCTTGCCTTGACGACTGTTTAACTACATAGCGACGACGTTGGGTCCTCGATAGACAAGGTCTTTGTTCTATCCCGCAGACGGGATGTTGCGTATAAGCTTGCCTTTCCGTTGTATCTATGGAATCTTTTCTTTGAAGACGTTATCTCCTTCGTATTCGGTAGAGTCGGCGATCTTAATTACTTCCGTTGTCGCTATCGAAGCCGACGTATTGCGATAGTAATCCAACCAATATTCTAAGACTTTGGCTACGTTATCTAGCAGCGCCAAAAAGGTAAGTCCCGTACGCGTTAATAGAGGTATTCGATTATGTTCGGAAGGGTTCCGAAGCCATGTTCAGCACTTCCGAATATTCGCGGAGCTTCTACTGCTTCCTTGCGAGGCAAGTCCAGTTTCGTAGTCGGGGGCGTATAATCGTTGTCCTCCCAGATCTGCGCGATAGCCTCGAGTTATCTTTTCACAGTCTAGTGTCAGCCAAAACAGCCTTAGTATCCCTATCATACATACCTCTTCTTCTTGCTGCCTGAGAATGCACCGAAAGATACATGGGTTACTGCCTGTACTTGTTGTTAATTGGGACTTTCAAACAGTACCTACATGTAAGTAGGTACACATACATAGTGCCGGGTAACTGGGTTATATGCACCTGCTGGACACGCTCCTTCCCAGCCAATTCAGCGCAAATTTTTTCAATCTTCTGTTTGCCTATGTACTTACCTAGATACTTACTTACTTACATAAGGTAAGGTAGGTACGATGGTAGGTACTGCCACTGCTTCAAGTTCGATTGTTCTCTTCCAATCCCCTCCTCCCGCACCAGCAACCCCTTCCTCTTGCCCTACTAGGTAGCAGTCTCACTTAGGTTGTCAACTACCTACTTAGGCACTACCTAGGTGGGTTTGCGTTGTCCTTGAGTAAAAGGTGGAAGTCACACATAAACACAACGTTTGATCGCCCGCCGCTCCCAAGAGAAGCAAGAGAAGCAACACCTTGTCACTTACGCATATTCATAGCACCTTTTCGCCCTTGCAGTACGTCAACACAAGCAAGTTGCAGCACGCTCGAGGGTGCTAGCTCCCCCTTCTAACCGGCAACCTCGTACTCAGCCGCCACGATGCAGCCGTGTCGGCATTATATGACAGCCGGTGGTTGCCGGAAAGGCGAGTCTTGCAAACTCCCCCATCTCGATCCCAACACTCACAACGCACAACTGAATCGACAGAATGTTGGGTCAGCGGACAGAAAGCCCCTAAGCCAATCTAAAACGAGCAATGAGGCCGACCAGCGCTTCTACCAATGGCGCAGGATGATCCCACGAGAGCCCGCTCATCCAAGCGCATCTTTTAGTCAGAGACTCGCAAGGTTCTTTCAGCTTGGCCTCACCCTCGTAGGCGGCGATCTCGGCGTATTGCAAGAGACGGTAAAGTTGTTAGCCAGCGAGGGAGGGCTACTCTCCATACGCGAGTTAATCGAGCGCCACATCCCACTGTGCCGATCCAACACTCATAGGCTTGAATTCTGGAGGGCATATGTTCGTCCACTGTTTTCCATGATGGCTGAGGCGAGAGTAACACGTTCTACTTTGTTGGAATTCTATACGGGCGCCATCTATAATGCCATCCTTGGCTATAATGCTTCTCGACTTCAGCCCTTATACGACTTCCTTCTCTCTATCTCCGATAACTGGCGTGCACCAATCATCAGCGACAAGGACGGCCCGAAGAGCGAATTCCTGGAGCTCTGCACATCGACATTAGCCAAAATTGTGGACTGTAACACTCAAGCGCTGGTGAATGATGCAATTCCTCCGATTGTTGAGCGTTTCAAGGCATCACTGGATAGTCTCAAATCTGACGGCTCCGACTTCTGGATCTTACAGACAGACAAGAACATTGAATACATTCGAAAACGTCTCTCTGTTATAAAAGGAGTAGCTCAGCCTCAATTAGTACCTGTACATTCTTTTTCTCGTGCTACTTTCGTACTCCGCAGAGATCTACCAGGAGAGCTGTCGGCCGAGGGGTCGCGACACGACAATGACCATGCCGATTGTACAAAGATCAGGATTTTGCCAACAATGTCTGAGATAATGTCAACACGTCAGGACTATCGCCCACCCTATGACCCTTCTCAATGGCACCTGCCAGGGGTGCAAGGTCTTATTGACCGACATTTCCGCCTTCTACGCGATGATACAGTCGGTCAACTGAAAGAGTCCATCAGTTATGAGCTCGACCGACTTAACAACCATCAAATTCAATCAATAGAAAAGCGTGGAGCTCGCACACACTCCTACAACATTAGTGCTATCATTGACGTCACTTGTAACAGGCGCCACGGGTTAGAATTCCACTTCGAAATCGAGCAGCCATTTCGCCCCAGTCCGCACTCAACAATGGACTGTGAGGAGTATTGGGCTGTCAGCCGGCGACTCGAAAGGGGCGCACTTGTTTGCGTCTTGCAGAAAGCAACCGCTATATTTTGCGTCGTTTCCGAGTCGACAATACGTCCTGATCCGAACCGACCAAAAACCCGAAAAAGGGATGAAAGAACACAAGCCAGCACAAGACGCGATCTATATAGCCACAAAGACTTCAGCTATGTGAAACTGTCCCTTGCCGAGCCTCAGGAAGCAGACGTCCAAGCGATGATTCGAGCTTACAAGTCAGGACTATCTAGTGAACGAGTCTTGGTAGAATTCCCCGGGGTCATTTTACCCTCATTTGAGTCTACTCTGGTCGCACTCCAAAAAATATACAAGACTGCAGACCTACCTTTTAGTGAAATTCTGGCACATGACGAAAATAGTAGCGACGTGACAATCCCGCCACCATTATACTCAACGAAAGCAGGGTTTGCCTTTAACCTCAAGTCGATTACAAACAAAGGCGAGGACCTTTTGTACTCGTCACAAGCACGCCCAGACCCTGAATTACTTGCTAGTAAATCTCAACTTGACTATGGGCAAGCTGTGGCGTGCTTGAATACACTGCGGCGCTCTTTCCAAGTGATTCAGGGACCACCTGGGACAGGGAAAAGCTGGACTGGAGAGGCAAGTAGATTCTGCTCTTTGATACTACAAACCCAAGGCTAATATATGCTGTGGATAGGCCATTCTCAAAGTTCTTATTGATAATGGAAGCCGTGCGTCCATTGGCCCAATCCTCTGTGTTTGTTACACAAACCATGCCCTGGACCAATTATTAGAGCACCTTTGGCATCGCGGTATTACACAGATCATTCGTATCGGTAGTCGTTCAAAATCGGCACTTCTCGAAGGCGTCAAATTGAAGAAGGTGGCGAAAGAAATTGAGCGTACTAAGGCAGAGAAATGGGAGGCCTACACACATGGGACCAAACTCACCAACGTTGAAAAAGAGATCAAGTCGTGCTTGGAACAAATGAAAACTACAACTTCAGCGACTGCCATAAAAGGATATCTAGTTGAATGCGGCGAGTCCACATTCCATAATGCTATATTCGGTGCCGAGGCAGAGCAAGGATGGACAAAAGTCACCTACACGGATGAGAACGAGCCGTTAAATGCGTGGGTTTCTGCCGGTGCAAGCGTACCAGATATGCCACGCCCTATAAACGCATTGAAAACACAATCTCCCGATAACTTAAGCCGACAGGAGCGACAAGTTCTCTGTCACAGTTGGGCCAGAGAGCTGATGGAAGAGCGTGTTGAGGAATTTGTGTCCCTGGAGGCAGATCATCGCAAGGCAAAAAGTGACTTCGAAACCGTGCATCACGAAATCGATCTACGTGTTCTTTCTCAGTGTAAAATCGTCGGTGTGACCACTACGGGCCTTGCAAAGAATCTCGAGCTGCTTCGGAAACTAAATTCCAAGGTTCTACTCTGTGAGGAAGCAGGTGAGGTGTTGGAAAGCCACATCCTCGCGGCCTTGCTTCCTTCGCTAGAGCACGTTATTCTGATCGGCGATCATCTGCAACTGCGCCCTCAAGTCACAAATTACGAGCTCTCTATTAGCAATCCGTTAGGGGAACAATACTCATTGGATGTTTCGCTATTTGAGCGGCTGGTAAAGCCGGTCCATCTGACCCAACCAAAGGTAGCATTTGACACATTAACAGTACAACGAAGGATGCATCCATCTATATCGAATCTCATTCGAGAAACAATATATTCTGATCTCGAGGATTCTACTCATTTATCAGACTATCCGGAAGTCGTTGGTATGCGAAAACGCTTGTTTTGGTTCGACCACATCAACCCGGAGAGCAAATTAGATCCCATGCAACCCTTGAGCACTTCTCACACGAATGACTTCGAAGTAGATATGGTATCTACGATGGTTTCGCACCTTGTCCGGCAAGGCGTCTACGCACATGATCAGATTGCGGTATTGACACCATATCTGGGACAACTACATAAGCTGAGGAAGAGGCTACGCGATTCTTTTGAAATTGTATTGGGAGATCGGGACATCGATGAACTTGGCAAACAAGGCCTTGAATTCGATGCGGAAAACGCACCTGAAATCCAAAAGAAATCTCTAGGGAAATGTTTGACGTTGGCTACAGTCGACAATTTCCAAGGAGAAGAGGCGGACGTGGTCGTGATATCTCTCGTGCGTAGCAACCCAGATGGTCGATGTGGATTTTTGAAAACATCGAACCGCATCAATGTATTACTGTCACGTGCAAAACACGGCATGTATATCTTTGGGAATGCCGCAACCTATTCCCGAGTTCAAATGTGGTCGGACGTTATTGGCATGCTGAAGTCCGAAGGCAACTTTGGCACCAAACTGCCACTTCGATGTCCGCGCCATGATAAGGCCATTGAAGTAGGAAGCCTCGATGATTTCGGAAGATTGTCTCCCGAAGCAGGCTGCGACGTTCAATGTCTTCGGCGGCTTTCTTGTGGTCACACATGCACCAGTCCATGCCATTCGTCAACCTTGCATAAAGCAGTGAGATGTCTCGAACCTTGTCTGCGATCACGGCCCTTCTGTGATCACCCCTGCCCAAATGTCTGTGGGGGTCCGTGTGAGGAAAAGTGCTCAACCGCTCTCACAGGACAAGAATTAGTATTACCTTGCGGTCATACTATGACCTCTCCTCGGTGTTGGCAAGCCCGCGAGCCTAGTTCGATCACGTGTACGGCGATCACTGAAAAGACTGTACCTGGTTGCGGCCATAAGGTTAAGACGCCTTGCCATGAGGATATAACCAAGAATTTGTATAAGTGCAAGGCTAAATGCGGCTACCCCCTTCCATGTGGACATTCATGTTCTCGATCATGCGAGACATGCAGGACACGAGTCGATGGCAAAGTGACTATCGAATTTCACCCGCCATGTACCAATCCTTGTCAGCGGGATTATAGCACATGTGCACACTCATGTTCGAGACGATGTCATCCGGGTGAAGAGTGTTCGCCTTGCGACAAGCCTTGCGAGATACAATGCGAACACAGCCGCTGCGGCAAAAAGTGCTCGGAACCCTGCGCGCCTTGTGCTGTAGAAATATGCTGTTCTGCATGTCCTCACAGCCAGTGCACGATGCCGTAAGTATTGACATTATACAATCTATTCGAGGGTCTACTGCTAATAAGAATTCAGATGTGCTGCCCCGTGTAATTGGAGTCCTTGCTCGATGCGCTGCACTCAACGGTTAGCATGTGGTCACCAATGTATGTCTTCCGTAATCACATCTGTCATTCCCACTAACATTTCTAGGCCCATCACTTTGTGGAGAAATCTGCCCTGAACCCGAATACTGTCAAATCTGTGCTCCTAGAGAGATCAGAGCAATGACTGTTGACACGGTAAACATGAAAGAATACCACGAGATCGATCTTGACGTTGAGCCATGCATCTTCCCCGACTGCATGCATGTCCTTACGGTCACAAGCATGGATGGTCAGCTAGGGATGTCTGAGCATTATCATACTGCAGTCGACGGCCACGTTAATGGGATTAAAGAACCAGAAGATCCCACGCAACTAAAATCCTGTCCAACTTGCCGTGGCAGTTTGCGCAACATCTCTCGGTACGGCCGACTTGTCCGACAATTCCTTCTTGAAGAATCAACTAAAAAGTTTATCACTTGGTCGCACAGAAAATCAGTAAACTTTGAGAAGCGTCTGCTGGATCAGCAAGAGCGACTGGAGAGCCCAACAATCGCGAAGGGTATACTGGCAACAATTGGGCGCCCAGGACAGCTTCTCATAGCCGGGCAACGCCTTCAACAAGTGAGGGCCATTGCAGAATGGGTTGGGTATGGTCGTTATGATCCCCTTATACGACTGTATTGTGAAATTGCCGGATATGTTTACCATGTTGCAATTGAGGAACAGCCATATCAGCGAGTCCATGATCTTGTTGAGCATGCTCGCCGTCGTGGAACTGGCACTGGCCAGTTCCTGCTGAACACATCTATACTTGAGACTAGAGGCTTGCTCTTGGCAGGCAGCCTCCTTCTCCGTTGTGATCTCTTGATCCTAGGGGACTTCGTGGCTCTCCGCCGTCAGGCGGTTGAGAAGCTGACGATGATTACGCTTGATCTTACGACGACCCTAAACGACTGTAACGAGCTTATCCGAATGGCTAGGGAGAAGAGATATGTCCGTCATGAAGTGGAAGGGCATATTTACTTTATCCAGTTCGTGGCCCTGGCTCGACTCCTGTATCTCGAGAAGCAATGGCCAACTACAGAAGAGACAGAAGATATGGATTGGCTAAAAGCACATGGCGAAGAGCATCTAGCCGAGGTTCGTGATCTTCTGAGTCTCTACAAGGGATCGACATCATACTTGGTCAAAGAGCTTGAGACCGCAGAATTGATGCTCAACGACTTCCGGTACGCTCCTATTAGCGTAGAAGAGAAGCGCGCCGTTTGGCTCGCGGTGTCTAGGGAGCTTCGAGGGACAGGTCACTGGTATGCCTGCCAAAATGGACACCCCTTTACCGTAGGCGAGTGCGGCATGCCTATGGAGGAGACGCGTTGCCCTGAATGTGGCGCAGCGGCTGGAGGAACTCATCACCAGGTATCCCAAGGCGTACAGCATGATGCTAACATGGACGCTATCGGTGCTGCTACTGACGCTCTACAACTTTGAGAACATCTTGGGATATGCGGAATGTGGTCCAGTAAATCTATCTAATTGCTGGGAAGTTTGGCTTTGCTACTTACTATCTTGCTTTTAGGCTAAAAATTCCCGTAGACAATGAAATCCTCTGTTTTGATGGGAGCATGTGACATGCCTACAAGTACAATCAGTGGGCTCAAAAAATCGTGATCAGTTTTATACTGACCTCGGCTAAATATACACATTTTAGAAGACGATAGATAACCTATTTTGAAATCAATAGCTTAAAAAGTACCTGCATAATCACTGGGTCGTTTTTACTGAATAGCTTTTTCCTATTATTTCTTGTTAATCATGGGATCACGGCGTATATCATATGCCGCCCGGCCCGACAATGCAGGGGGAACATCCGCAAAAGCCAGCAGCTATGCTCTCGCTGATGAACCTTTCCATTTATTCATAGCGCCAGAAGGGCTTTCGATAGAGACTCGAAACACTGGATCTGTTTATGGCTTAAGCTTGAGATGCATCTTGTTGCGTCAACTCCAGCGGATTAGGAATCAGTATTCGATTGAGAGGAAAGCAACGGTCTTGCATCCACAGAATGTTCCTGAGGGCGGGTCTTCCTCATCTGCCTTCATAGCGGCAGGGTAAACTTCAGGATCATCCAATGACTCGACTTACACTAATTTGACAGCACGATCATTCATATCTCCGAATCTCATAGCAACTGTCCCCGCAACATCGCTAGTAGCCGGGCTGGCTGTCTGCGGGGTGGGCTGGAGTTGGTAGCTATTTGAGGAAGCGCTGGAGGCGAGAAATGAAGCACTCTCTAGATCTATTAGTAGTATTGTAACAATTTCAATATTTCGCCTTTACCTACTTGCTACATAGAACCCAGCGGATATCGTATGTAGATATCTTCGTGTAACGCGTGTTCAAACCCGTCTCTACATCACAGGCCACGACGATCGAAATTCCAGGTCAGAATATTCATATTAAACTCTCGAGCTCTTTTCCTGTTCGTCATACATTGGCGTTTTCTCGTCCCTTGCTCTTTCATGATAGCGAAGTGGTGCAGGTGGCTTTCGGGTAGCGTTGGCTAATTAGGAGTTGTTCCCCTTTTTCCCTTTTTTTCCTTCTTCTGATGCGTACTAAGAGTATAAAGAGGAACAAGGGAATCCGAAATCCGCCACTTCTTCTGTACACCTATCTGCATTCATTTCCGATAAATCGTTTCGTTCGGTCAAAGAGTTACTCGTCCAATTATATTGAGTGTGTTTTGCCTTGGATTTGTCTAAGCTAGACTACCTACTTGAGCACAGATAGGAGAACCTATTAGGCATTCTGTCCAATTTTAGGAAAAACTACAAGGAGAGAACCATAGAAGAACGCTTGTTGGACTATAATTGATAACGGCATGAAGCTGAACGCTAGGAAGAATTTCAACAAACCAGAGCTATGATAATGATTATGCGAAATGTGTCCTTGATCCGTCTTTTAGGTGTTTCCAACAAACTTCTTTTCCGCCCCAGTTCAACGATCCCCGCGAAGGAGTCGGAGTCGCTGAAAGGCCCTTTCGCTATTCCAATGCTCGCCGTCGTAAGGGTTCTCCTCGAGCAGGGGGTGGCGTTGCGTCATAACCGGGAGACCAAACTGCTCCATCGCAAAGCTAGCAGCAACCGCACCATGCTTGCAAGAGTCTTCCACGTTGCCGCTAACTAAAAAGGCGATAGTGAAAGCTCCCAGGAACGCACTCCCCGCGCCGGTAAAGTCGACTATAGATTCGAGGATGTAATATTGACTGTAACCCTTTACCCACCCTTTTTCGTTGCGAATCCTGTAAAAATAGCCGATCGGTTCACAGCGAACTATCATCAAGCCATTGCCTTGGTAGCCGAGAGATGCTTGAGGGATTCTCTCGGATAGTTCCTCGACATTTTTGCGCGCATCCCAGTCGTCTGAGGGCATGGGGGTCCCCAGTCCCCCCACGATATCTTTCAACTCTTGGTAGCTCAGCGAAAAAACGTCTACTTGTGGTAGTACCTCGAGGTAAGATTTCAGGTATTCCTCGAAACCCATCTCTTCCGGGTCTTCCGGGTCTCTTGACGCAGCTTTTACATAAGCAGGCTGCCACACTATTAAAGCGCTCTCTCTGATTCCATAGCGCAGCCGTAAGCCGTTTATGGAGCGTATCTGTCGTCTTACTTCGGCAAACCCACATGAGAGATGAAACGAAGCGGCGGTGAAGAGGACGGTACCCCGTAGGCTACCGACCATCGGCTTGAAGGGCGGTTCGTGGTACGATAACGTTCGCCCTATAAAACATTAGTCTCGGACACATGAACAGTCATTATAATGGAGCACTTACAAAAATATCTTTGATTTCCATATTTCACATGAGTCCTGTTAACCGGTCGGTTGTAGCACTCATGGGCAACAGCCGTCACGTCCCATGATACTAGCGTTTCGTACAACTCATCGGGATAGGGATAGTCTCTCCTACTGACAACGAGACACCCGACCTCCTTCGACAGCCGCCTAGGCTTGAACAGTCGGGCACCGAATGTGGCTAGATCAAAGAGTAAACAACTGCCCGAGTGCCAAAGTGAGATGGAAAAAATGAAATATACTCGTACCCCATAGTCCCTCTCCTCCTAAAACGGATTGTTTCGACTTTTCGGGGTACTCTATGTCGTCGAGTGCAATCATGCCCAAAGAGACAAATAATAGTCTTTCATATTTGCGGCCCTCGACATCAAGGTTGCGATCCTCGACTTCAGGGTCGTGGTCCTCGACTTCAGGGTTGCGATCCTTGACTTCAGATTCGCGGCCCTCGACTTCAGGGTTGCGGCCCCCGATGTCAGGGTTGCGATCCTCGACATCAGGGTTGCGGCCCTCGACATTAGGGTTGTGGCCCTCGACTTCAGGGTTGCGATCCTCGACATTAGAGTTGCGATCGTTGATTTCAGATTCGCGGTCATCGATCACAGATTCGCGGCCTCTGACGCCAAATTTGCGACGCTTGATCTTACTGATTTTTTGGCCCATGACGATTGTGATGATGTATAAAGGGCGTAGTTTCTGGTTGGAATCAATATATGTAGCGACAAAGCAGCCGAATAGATAAAATCAAGCTAGGAATCCGGTCTCGACGGGTTCTTTAGCCTACGAAGAGTCGAGGAATCATATGCTGGAAAAGTTGAGAACCCTCGAGAACTTGGACACTCGCTCGTAGCTGCACTTTAGATATGTTGGCACCACGGCTCTGCCTCCCCTCTGCCTGTGTTGTGATATAGTCTGACGCTTGCCGGAATGCTGAAGCGCAAACAACTTAAGGAGTCGCGGAAGGCCGAGAAGCGGCAATCGAGGGCGTTGGGAATTCCTGCCAGACATGCCTTTCAGCATTTGTCCGATAATATCCGGGTTCTTACTCTCCCCCAACAACATGAACGCGGCTCGTCTTACCCGCTCTCGGTTTCCAATGTCATCGAAATTATCTGATCATGAGTCCGTCGCCATAGGGATGTGAATGCAGCTGCGCAGACAGGAATATCTGCCAACGCACCCAAGTTTCTACGGCAGCGACTTCCTTGGGCATTGTGTCAGAATCTCGCTGGTGAGTCAACCAGGGGGTGACCAGGTAGGCGAAGATCATCGCCGTTGCGCAAAGGGATTGAACAGCGGAAGTGGTAGGTATATCGATGTTGTAGATGGAATGAAGTAATAACCACTTACCAAAAGGAATCCGTCGTAGGGGTAGTCTCAGGTGCACAGTGTACACGTCCATCGTTCCCTCCCACAGGGTCGTAAAACAACCTCGTAGGCTACATATGTAGCTCTGACTGCCCATATTCGTTTTGGTGCTTCGTTTATTCTACCGGAGCGGTGTCCCCAAATGCCCACAACTACTTTTCCTGAACATGACGGTCAAACAGGATGACCAGCAACTCAAGTTTGAAAAGAATCGGAGAATGGTAATTGAGTATGTTGATGGAGACGCGATGTCGAGAAAGGTGCAACCAAAAACATATATAGAATAGAAGTGAAGACACTACCTAGGTAGTCGAAACGATAGTTGTAACTCCGAGGCACAGGTAAGAAGGCGGGTGTCTGCGAGGGGCGAGTAATACGAATCAAAACATGTCCATGATATTCGGCGCTCCATATATTCATTACTCATTATACAGCCTACGAGATAGGTCACTTCCGCCGACGAAATCGGCTGCCAAACCCGGGTCCACCCTTTGATCCTGTGTTTCTCAGCTTCAGACGCTTGAAGTTTGCGTGTGCCAGCTCGTTAACTTTTCTGGCCACTTTCTGCACTTTGCCCTCTTTCTTCTCTACGTTCGCTGTCTTCTTGGGCTGCTTCCTTTCTGGAACTTCGTCCTCGGCATCCAAAGCATTGAAGTCCGAATCTGAATCGATCTCGGGCAGGCCTTCTATGGACTTGTTCGGATAAAATTGCGTTTCTGGGACGACCTCTCTGTCCTCGTCGCCTTGTCCGATCTCGCTTCCAGTGTTATCCTTCATCGGAGCCTGTGGCCGTTTGGCTCTCGTAGGCCTCATGTTGACTCGCCGGGTTGTTCTCTTCTGACCCTTCTTCTTGTACACCCTCAGAGGCTGCCCGTCACGCCCCTTCACCTCCTCTGTCGGGCTGTCGTATAGAGCTTCGTCATCGAACCCTCCCAGAAGCTGAGGTCCCTGACTATCAGGCTCCAAGATTTCCAGTGATGCTTTTGATGCCGGTATTGCAGGTTTCGGGACGCCGGATGAGTTTGTCTCATCCTCCATTTCGTGTAGGGCCTCCAATTCATCATCGAGCTTTTCCTCCTCGAGCTTCCTCAGGCCCGCAACCACACTGCTGAGGCTGCGACCAAGGGGTTTCCGAGGAAGTCGCAGCGGCGCCGGTGGCGACATGCATTCCCCATCCTCGTTGACGGTCGGCATTGGCGCTCTCCTCAGGAAGGCAGGCGTGGCCAGATGAAGCTTCGAGACGGAACTGGGTGTCCTCGCTCCCAGGGGGTTGTCCTCCTTTCGCTTGCTCGGTGTCATGAAAGCATTGAGCATGTTGCGCTTAGACGACGACATGGGCGTCCTCCCAAGTTTCAGGTCATCCATCTCGCCAGCCGGTCTCTTGCTAGGAGTAGCTTGTAATCTGTGATTCTTTCCCGCCGCATCGTCGTTGGGAGGCTGGTTCTCGTTATTCTCCTCGAGAAGATCAAACATGCCCAGGATCCGCCCGTTCTTCTGCGGCGTCGGACCAATCGAAGTAGGCATGACGGGACTGAAGAGCGTCCGGGCCGAGGGCGTCTGGAAGATGCCATCGTCCACATCGGCCGTGCGGACTCCCGACGGGGTCCACGCAGACTTGGGGCGTTTCGAGGGCGTCTGCGACAGATCGTTCTCGGACGTGCGCTTGTGAGGCCGCGGCGGGGTTGCTGGGAGCTTTCCGGCGAGGACGTCTCGGACGTGGTTGTATTTTTTGTATTTGGAGGCTGGCGCGGAACCGTTAGCGCCCACCGCACCGAGCACGACACACAAGGAATGCGCGTCTGTAGTTACCTATGCCGGGGTTCTGCTTGATATCGTGACGGCCGGGTTTCTTGCCGCCGTTGCGACTTGCCCAGTCGGCCTCGAACTGCTTCAGCTCGATGCGCAGCTGCGACGACTTCGCCTCGTATCGACGTCTGACATCCTCGTCCACAGATACCTCCATGATTTCTACAAACGAAACGACAATAATCAATAAAACAAATAACCACGCTGTTTGATGATGTCGTAGCTCATGCCAAAGATGCAGATGTGGTCGTGGACAAAGTGGCTTTGCGGGGGTGCGCATTTGTGCCTACCTAGGTAGGTACTCATGTAGGACGCGCCTCACGCGACAACCCTTTAAATTGATATCTGTGTACGCGACGTGACGTGATGCCGTTGCTGGTGGGGCTTCCACTATGAGATGCCCCGCCATACTGCACAGTAAGGTACCACCTTTACTCCGTATGCACTTTTGTGGGGTAAATTCGCTAGTCTGTCTACTCTGCCGTCCGCGGACAGCCGGCAGCCGGACAGTAAGGCCCAGGATCCCCTTTCCCATTGCCACCTCCCCCTTGGAAAGCCATGCAATTCATACTCTGACGACCGCGACTGCGACATCTTCGGTGCCAAAATCTCCGCCTCCGTCGCTCTATGGATGCTGAGGGTGTCTCAAACGATCTCCAGTCAAAAGTCCTTCAAAACACTCTTGCAGAAGTGGCGGCTAGGAGCGAACCGACCAACCAAGGACAGCTGAACGAGCCATGTTGCGTCATCTGTCTCGATAGCATCACAGAAGCCTGCGAGGCGAGGCCTTGCAGGCATCGAAACTTCGACTACGTCTGTCTGTTGAATTGGCTTGAGCGTCTATCGAAATGTCCTCTGTGCAAAAGCAGGATACACGAGGTAGGACACGACTTTGGTTACGAGGGTCCTGGAACGAGTCGTGTGTACCTAGTGCCACAGGTGACAAACGACCCTCCGCAGAATGAGCAGGCCCAGCCCCAACCACCTCGGCCACGGTGGGCAGCCGAACGGCCAAACAGGCGTCGATATGAGCATTTTCAGCATCGGCCAGTGGCCCAGGACCGGGCCATTGTTTGTCGCCAGCAAATCTATCGGAATCGCCTCTACTCGTTACACGTAGGGTCCAACCCCAGTTCCCGCTACAGAGACATAACGCCTGCTCTGTTTGAATCGGAACCGGAGCTGGTCTCACGCGCACGAGCTTGGCTGAGACGAGAATTGCAGGTTTTCGCGTTTCTTCGCACGCCAAGCAGTCCACAAAGCAGCGACGATGCCATGACGAGGCGCCGTGCAAATAATGCCGAGTTCTTACTGGAATACATCATTGCTATCTTGAAAACAGTCGATATCCAGGGCAGTCAGGGCGCCGCAGAAGATATGCTCTCGGAGTTTCTTGGCCGCGAAAACACGAGATTGCTTCTTCACGAGTTGCGAAATTTTATACGCAGTCCCTGGTCAATAGAAGCATGGGACCGTAAAGTTCAGTATCCATCTTCAACTGTGGATCCAGTCAAATGCGAAGATGAAGATGCCGAGCACCGCCGAGGTGGTCCTTCGGGAGGCGGGCCTATCCGCGACCACAGCCGACTAGGCCAAGGACGGATGAGAGGTGATTCTTATCGCCCATCTTACTCTAGGAGTCCGTATGACCGCCACAACATTCCCCGTCACAGGAGTCCAGGCTGAAAAGGGATACATGATACATAAACTATAAACCATGAACACTGTTCAATGAACCCCAAGGGATGTAGTCTCCCATGCGGTTGATACAACACAACCAATCACCCTAGAAGGTGAAGAGGGATTATCTGATCAATAACCGTCCGTGATCTCATCCCAATTAGAAGACAATTTAGAATCGAGTCAGCCGACGAGCGGGATGAATGCCGACAATAAAAAGTTTGCATTCGCCCTAACATCCCAACCGCGACTAACTCAAAGCACCAGAGTGTCTATTGACATCTGAAAGAAGCGGTTAGTGTCAATTATTGTGATGAGGCAGTCTTACACATGCATAGCTTCTAGGTTAAGTATATATAGTCAAGATAATCATAACCCGAATTTCCGTCGGCAATGATCCCAACCAAGAGGAGCCAGCTCAAGCGTGGTTGTCATCCACACACCCAGCCATTTCGGTACTCCACAGCTCGTTACTAGTCCTTAAGATAGACACATATACGTTACCATACCGATGGCCTCCCCCTCAAAAATCGCCCGTTGTCATGTGGAACGCTACCGAAAACAGGGTGCAGCAGCCATTCAGAACGATGTGACACTACTTAGACTATCAGATTACCTACGTCCCAGTTCCCCTACCCTTAGTAGGCGACTACCTCAAGCCCATTACCGCATAACTACGACACATATGGTTTCAACTGTTCCAAACTACACGATGTCTTCCCATATATTTGTGCATCGCTGAGCTCTTGTCAATATCTCTGAACTATCGAACTCGGCCGTGACTTCCTCTCCAACTCACAGGCTTTCCTCAGTCACCAGAACGCGTCCGTCAGATTTACCTCAATTTGAGCAGCAGGAGTGCAAACCACTGACGCTGTATCTTTTTCAAGCACGTGACAGGGTGGTCGATTGATCCGGACTGGTTAACCCGACCTTCTACTTTTTCCCGAGTAGGCCCAATCTGGATAAATACACGAAGGTTTCTACAGCCCATGTGAATGCTGCTGGCTATTGGGTGTTACTCTTCGCGCGCCCAGGTGTCGAACTACCCAGCTCATCATCAAGCCGGCTAGATGGCCACGGCAAGGCCATCCATGCTACATCGGCAGTTGGGCCTGCGGCTTGGCAGACGAACTGTCGCGTTGCGGTGCGAGATAAAACCTACGATGCATACCCGCTGTGTGAAGAGACAACGGTCTCCCCTGTGTTGCATCGAGGATTGGCATTCCATTGTTTCTGGTTCAGGTGTCCCTTCGCTTACCGCCCAGCAATATCACCGAAGTCAAGTCAAGTCAAGCCACGATGTATTGGCGCACTCTCCTTGCGGCTGCGGCTGTTGCCCCCGCCGTGGACGCTGCTGCGACTCTTCGCTTTTCATGCTCACAGCTTGTGGTCGATCGACTTGATCCGTGGGTCGACATCTCACTCCATACGAAAAGGTTTTGAAAGGCTAAAGAACAATAGTCTCGTCAACCCTGGCGCGCTGCCCTCTCCCCACCTTCACCAGATTGTCGGCGGGAATGCCTTCAACTCTACGATGGATCCAGCAGTACACGATTTGCCGTCAACGGCGACGTGCACATCGTGCACGCCCGTGGAAGATTTCAGTAACTATTGGACGGTAGGCGGCGTTATTTTCTTCTTATCTTGGTGGATTTTACAGTATAAAGCTTCCTTTTCAGGCCGAGACTCTGTCGAGAAGCTTCCGAAAACCTCACAATAATGCTCTAAATGGCAATAGCTGACTCCGAGTGTTCTAGGCGACCGTGTTTTTCCGGTATGAGACGCCAATCTATAACGATGATGTCCAGGCTCTGCTTACTGACGTGTTTATTCAGCGCACGGAACGGGACACTTCACCGCGTCAACACATTCGGCAACGAGCTCGGCTTTACCGGCGCCACTGGAGGCCAGACCGTCTACTACCTTTCACAAGGTTAGTGATCTGAAACTTCTTTATTCCCCCTTCCAAATCTTAGAATCTTTAATCAAGCGTAAATGACTGACACCTATTTTGGGGTAGGCAAGGTGACAGCTTTCAAGCCTGGCTTCCGGATGACTGTGGGAGACCCCAACTTCCGCACTGCAGCGGAGCTGCAAGCGAAGTACAAGTATATGGACTTCACTGTGAGTTACCGCTAGAGTCATTTTCTTCCCTTTCTAGTAACTTGAGGGCTCCCGAAATGGCTCAGGAGCATGTTTCGAGAGCACCAGAACTGCTTAAAAGAGTAATTACTGACTCCAGCGGCTATAGTGTCTACAAAGCTCCATGACAAGAGGCGGTCAGACTCTCAATTTTCCTACGAAACCCTGCGCGGCCGGTATCATGATTAGCATACGCTTCCCTACATGCTGGGATGGCAAGAACACGGATAGCCCGGATCATCAGAGCCACGTCGCATATCCCAACGGCAATGCTTGCCCCGCGAGCCATCCCGTCACTGTTCCTCAGGTATTCTACGAGACGTGAGTATATCCAATCAAGGTCTGCAGGTTATCACGCTAACTTTAATCTGAAAGCTACTGGGACACCCGCCCATTCAACAACCAGGCTGAATGGCCGACCGACGGCTCCCAACCCTTCGTATGGTCGTTTGGTGACAAAACAGGTACGCATCTCCCTCCCACCCTCCAACCATAAAGGTAATCACCGTGACTGACGGAGTCCTAAAAAAGGATATGGAATCCACGGGGATTACGTCTTCGGGTGGAAGGGCGACGCCCTGCAACGTGCGATGGACCAAAACTGCAATAGCGACTTATTCCAAAACAAGATAAACTGCAACACGCTGAAGACGCAGTCCTTGGCTGACGCCAACAAGTGCACTATCACCAGGAAGGTCAGTGAGAATCTTGACGGCTGGCTCACTTCCCTACCGGGTAACATGCCTATCATGTAATCCTGGGGTTTAGATTGCGAAATTTGCTTTCATAGGGGCCATCTTGGTGAAGTGTTTGTTGTACTACAGTCTACCTTTTAGATTGTAATCAATGACTATGCTTGACATTGGGGTCATTTGTCTGCACGTCTTGTAGTGTAGTGTTGCGGGGGCTGTGGCCTGTGGCCTGTCTGGCCCTGGTGCTGTTTGCGTTTAACTCAGCATACTATATTAACGTATAAAGCTTACACTACATAGAATCGAAGTGCATTGCTTTACCACTAGCTGGTTTATGACACGGTGCTAGATCTTACTGGCTCAAGCGTTCTGATCTCCTTACTGCGCCGTCTTTGAAGCAGGGTTTTCGTACGTATTAGTTGATGTACTGAATCTTAAGTTCTATATATACCGCTGTATGGTACCCCCAGAAATCACAATTGGCAAGCATTTAAAGGTTACGTAATTAAACCTACACATTCAGATGTATCATTACAGGCATTGGGGACGTGGCAGCACTCCTGATTGGTTTAAAATAACGTACTCACTTGTACCATGTAGCTGACGGGTGTGGGCTGATCCGCCGTGTTGAGCCTCAAGATCAACCTCTCTCTGGTACTGGATTTGGATTAAGCCACTCAGGTTATAGAATCAGAACAATCAAGTTAAATAGAGTTTTGCAATAAAATAATTACATAGCTACATAGGAACAAACTGGTCAGGATCAAGTCTTAATATCAAACATCCTTCACCTACGGAACTCAATACAAGCCAATCGTATCGCAGGATCAGTAAAATCAAAGAGATGCAAATCAGAAATGCAGTCATTGAGCTCGTGGCGAACAAGCTCTATTGGTCGCACAGGCACTGATTTAATTGAATTCAAACCTTGGTGCATATATTCACTACACCTTAGCTTGTATCAACCAACCGCATCACAGGATCAAAGTACATTAACAGAGACTTAATATTCACTGCAGCAACTATCTGCAAAACCGAATAATCATTGATCGCGAATACAATCAGTAACTTCCTATCTTTTGTGTCTATATAAGGCCCTTCTTCCTCCCGCCTTTCCTTTCCTTTCCACTTCCCTCCTCCTTCCTTTCTTTCTTCAACTCGTTTCGTAGTTGTTCTTCGCGCTCGACCTTCTCCCACCCACGCCTGTTGCTTCTAAATTTGCTCTCCTTACTTTGCTCACTACCGGCTCCTCTAACCTGGCCTCCATGTTGCTCTTCTGCTTTGCTCACATCTTGCTTGCTCCCTATCTTCCCCTCTCCACCGCGCCTCTTCCATCAGGATAAGTATGCCCTCCCTGTCCTATGTCATCTGTCAACTCATTCCTTTCTTTTCTATCTTCTACCTTTGCATCACCAATTCAACTTCCTAACCTGCCAGGCGATTTGCCACATCCACCCTTGGGTAAGAGTGTATCGTCACAATCCATATCCGTTCCATTTTACATTTGGTCTCCTGTCCATCCCGCTGCCACCACCTTTCTACTTGATTATCCTGGTACCTTCTCTGCAGCAGCCACTCTTCCCACCACCACAACCGCACACACGTACTTGCACATATAGGCAACCTCTTCCCACTTCCCTTTCTCAAAACTGCCTCTGTTTCTTTCACACACAGGTATCACAAAGGTGTCCATCTGACACATCTGCCTCTGCACAGACGTTCCTCTTCCTCCTCTCATCACCGTCCCGGGCAAGACATAAAACTACCCCGGACACAATCCTCCGCCCCGACCGAGACCGCCGTATCAACCGACGAGATACACACGCCAAGGCCGCCTCCCGACCCGCGTCGACTGAGGTAATCGTCGCTCATCACCATCTTTTTTTTCCGGCAAGATGACGCGGGATGAAGCGAATCGAATCGACGACAAGCGATTACCTCCTGGCTGGCGATCAGGACACCCCCAACCTCGCGATGAGACCACCCATGAAATTCCGACGATCGGCCCAAGGACATGGTTCGCCTCAACTGCACCGGGCAGCGGTTTGTTCTTCCCCCTTTCACCTCCATGGGGATTTGGACAAAAGACAATGTGTCTTCGGAAGACTCTTGTTGTTAAAATCATCCATTATTATCATGGTAGATTAACCTCTTCTTCGGAAGGGATGGAAGGTGGCTGATTACAGAGATGGGATGGACCATTAATACCACTACATCCAAGTCCCACGCCAGTTTAACCCTACAAATCATAGTTTTCGGACCTTGAGATCCATTCTCCTGGTGTTCTTTCCCTTTGGCGCCCCCTGTGGGATTGAACACAAGTCCAAACATAACTATTTTAGATGAATGATGGAGCCTAGGCTGAAATACCTTTGGTAATTCATGATGGGATAAAAGCTTACCCAGCTTCTTCTCACAGGCCAAATCCTCCTACACAAATCCCTAGACTAGAGTCTTAGATATCATGTATTCTTTCTTTCCCTTTTCTTCATAGCTTATAGCTTTATGTCAATATAATACTGTTGGAATGTTGCACTCTGCAATTTAGCATGGCTTGGTGATTGTCCCTAACTGGTGTTGTCCTCTATGGTGTTCACTTGGGAAGCCAAGTACTTAGATAACCTACTTACTCAGCTATATAAGTAAGGTAGGTAACTTTGTTGTAAACATAACTTTACTCGTAATCTAAGGGATATTTGCCTACTTTAGAACAATACACAATATTCTTTTTACCCATGTCTAGTAAGTCAGACTCTCCGGCTCAACCGCTTCTCTTGTCTTACTCCCATGCCCCGGGTGTTGCAGATAGGTAATATCAAACTATTCCGCACCTGCAGGCGCGACTCCTACCTCTGCGCACCGATGGGATGCTGACTTTGTCACCTCATTGTAGCCGCCATCCCTCCCTTCAGCATCGAGCATCAGAGCCGCGAATTCCCCAGCGATACTACGAAAATTCATGACGCATATTCACCCTCGTCCCCGCTCCCGCGAAGCAGACACTGTAGGTACCTAGATACTGGATAATCCCGACTGGACGGTATGGACTCCGTGAAGAGCGGGTCAGCGAGTCTGTTATTGAAGCGCATAGGTATGCGCAGCATCTCAGAAACGGCGAAGCGAATTTGATGTCGTGTGTACCGTCACCTCGCTGGCACTATTGTAGTAGATGATGATACGGGTACATATTTGTGGCTCATGCGTCGGCGATATATACGGTAGATGTCTCTTCCGATTCGCGATGAAAATCAACTATATCCTTCATATCCTGAGGTTCGAGCACTCCCCCCCCCCCGCCTTCGAAGCGGTCACCCTTTACGACCCAGCGTTCACCCGTGTTATCCACACCGCTAAGTTAGGGCCTTGCCGGACGGTACGGTACCTTCGTCAACGCATCGCGTCGTCCAAAATACGTACAAATCAAGTCCCAAGCGTGCCGCATTGAGCACTAGGAGTGTGATTGATTGAGAAGGTGAGCGCTCAGCGGGGACCCGCGCTGTGTGTAAAGGTAGTCTTGTTTCGGAGTAGTGGGGGGCGACAAGGGAGGTCTCGGGTTAGGGGACTTACTCGGCGGAATTCGAACACGGGAATGGGTGGAGTTACGGAAGGTGTTATTCTCTCTTTGCTATTTGTAGTGTAGATAGATCCTCTCCGATCTGCCGGGATCTCGTGTTGTTAACCGTTGAGTGAAGTGAGTTGGTTGGATGCAACGGAGCAGTTGGTTACCTACCGATTGTCATGTGAGACTGTTGGAAGTTGTCCGATGGAGACCGACTTCGACAATCATTCTCCCGAGGACCCTTCGACGACAAACGCCAAGCGCTTTGTATTTGCAGACGCGGTGCAGACTACCGAGTGGTGACATTTCTATGCGAGTAAATGGAAGGGTCATGGAAGTGTACAAGTATGTCTGTCATAGATCTATGTGCGATGGTATCAAACTATGTACTTGCGAAAGCGAATTTAAAAGATAAGCATACCCATCCCCTTTCTACCTACTGGACAAAGGCTTTCTGGCATAAACGGACATTCTATGAAATAAAGCAGCGCGGGGCAACAGTTAGCTTCAAAGTTCCGTGCCAAGGGGGGCGGAATCAATCGACTGATGTCGATAAATCCGAGGGAGAAAGAAAAAACAGAGTGGCGAACTCACATAGGGTAATAAAAGTGAATATTCCGATTCATCAAGTCCTTGCGAACGTCGACCAGCAGAGTCTCGACAGCCTGGGGGGTCATGCCTAGAAACTTCGTAAAGAGGCTAATACTAATACCGTAGAGACCCTCGAGTATGTTCTCCATCTGCAGGGCGCCAAGCTGTTTTTGTTCCTCGCCCTTGGCCCAGGGATTCCCGGGGACGGCGAAGACTTCTTCCCGCACGTCCTCGAAGCCGGCCTCACGCAGCCAGCGCCGATAGTTTACTGTATTGAGCCCGCTGCGGCCCGTGAACGTCAGCGCATGGTTCAGCATGTGGTTCCATCGCTGTAGTGCGGTTCCGTCCAGCGTCCCGTCGATCGACTGTAGCTTTACGTAGTAGTCCTGGAGCTCGACCCACCCGCCGGGGTTCAGGTTTGCGTAGATGGAGGCGAATAGCTTGGGAAAGTCTGTTACCGAGCCCACCATGTGCCGCCCGTGGATGTAGTCGAACTTTGAAGAGAATATCCACTCGTCTTCTATGTCGTCGATTTCGAATCTGCAGTTCGGCGGTACGCTATTGCGTCGATAGTATAGTCAGCTTCGGTCCTAGCAGAATAGCTTTGCGCTTGTTTCATTCTGGGCGTCCTGCGGACTACGTGCGCACTCACTATTCTGGCTGTATGGGACTGAGATCCGTGCCTAAAACATCGGATCCTGGGTGTTGGATGGCTAACACAAGTAAGTCAGGCAGTCCGCTTCGGCTATTGCCAAGTTGTGGGAGACAAGATACCGAATTCTATCGCCCATGTTCCAGTTCCCGTGCCGAAATCCAACACTCTAGCCGGCTTGTCCACGGGGGCAAGGGCAAGTCGGTTGCCGAATACTTTAAGACATATCAAATGTTGTAAATCTGTCATGCCACGTCAACGAGGCGCCATTTGCTTATGGGGTCCGACGGGCCTTGGCGTTGGGAGTGTCTCGTACCTAAACGTTCTTGTTCTCTCTGCAGCATTTGATGAGTATTAGGTTGTCCGATACCGTTTCCCGGTAATCACTCACTCCATCGTTAGGCATCCAATATTCTGCACATCAATTGAAGGTGAGCCAAGACATCAACGGACATCATCTCTGAGACTTGCGGGAACTCACTCCCTTCTTTATATCGGTGATAGGTCCGTCCGTGCTCTTGAACGAAATCGTATACACTGGATGTCACGGACGTGCTTGATTGCCTAAATAGAACGAATCAAGACTGTACATGTGGGCAGGTATTTAAACGCCACAGTAGAGGGTCTTCACTCACGCCTGGTTGACATCAAAGACGGCCGAGTCGACGTCTCCATCATCATCATCATCACCATCACCAACCTGAAATATCGCAAAATCAGTTCCGCGCACATACAATGTCCAAGAGAGGCACACGCACACTTAACCCCGTAGAGAAGTCGCCGAACGAGCGCGACGAGGGTGTGTCGCTATGCGCCACGCTTGGGACCTGGTTAAGGTTCGGGAGGTGGTCGCGCGACGAGACCGGGTCCGAGCCAGAAGGTTCGCGTTTAGAGTCGGGCGTGCGGCCCTCGTTTGGTTGTGCCGAAGACATGTACTGTACCTATTTATGCCGGGTCGGAAAATGCGTCTCGATGCCTCAGGCCGGATCTCGGAGACGGACACACACGTTAAGGTGCGCGGACCTTTGGTGGTACCGATGTATGTTATGCGCAAAGTGAGTCCGCAAGCTGGGAGGTACTATACATACCTAGGTAGTAGGTACTACCCAGCCCTGTCCGTGGCCCGGTCCTCCCCGCACGGTGATGGTTACGGGCAAACTGGCTGGCTGGCTGCCACGTGCGCGCCTGTCGCTGCTGTAGAATGACGCACCGATCAAAACAGCGATGCGATCGATCCCGTCCCCAGCAAATTCAAAGCCCGTGCGTGCACCATGCGTACAGCAGACGACACGAACAAATTACCTAACTACGGTAGGTAGATTTGGATCTCGGATGGGCAGCACAAGTCAATTGCAAGACGGAAAATCCCCATTGCAGCACAGCAGTACCACTGAGAGACACCATGCATGTACCGTAGGTCAACCCATGGGTCTGCCATGGGATTTGCAGAGTCCAGTACCAGGGCTCTGGGCCCCCTTTTTCCCCACTTTGGGCTTGTGGGTACGGTGGACTAGATCCCCTTAAGTTAGAGCCTTATCCTCCAGAGGGTGCTTATCTCGGTTCGAACTCTCTTTTTTAAAGAGTCTCCTGCGATACCTACCTATATTTGTTATCTCCGGGACTGTGCTTCGCCAAAGGTAACCATAATAAACGGCCTAAGTGTTACGAAGAGAATATCTCGCCTGGTGTCCAACTGTTTCCAAGGCAGCCTTGTCTTACCCCCTAGGTTGTACCAAGTAGGCATCACGACGTTTGGTGGAGCTGTCTTCTACTCCTCGTAGAATGAGGATGAAGCGCGCGAAACGTCGGCATATCCTCACTAAATGGTTAATTCAGGACCTAAGCCTCCTTTCGTTCACTCGAATAAGTCTCTGGCCAGAGTTGTCTTCAGCTTCTCAATTAAATAATCAAAGATGGAACGAGTTGTCAGCCCGGCCATCTGCTCACATGGCTCCAAAAAGCACGTTCAGTCTGCCCTATATGCTGACATCTTATGAGGGTATCTTCCCTTCTTTCTCCTTAATCTTCACCCCCTAGGTTCATCTTCGCGACCTAACGTGCTCTCCCATCGTGTCTATGCTCCTCCCATCTCTCCTCTCCTTTCTAATGCGTTTATCGTCAAATGTATGCCGTCCAACCTGATAATCAGGTTGAGGCTCTAGCCAGAGCTGACCTTCTGATTACTGGGAGACGCAGGGGGGGTTGGGGGATCAGGCGGAGGGCTAGGCGGTGGCGTATCCTTCTCGTTCACCATGATTGATGAGAGAGTGCGTGCGTCTAGGACTATGTTAGTACTGGTCTGGGACTGGACGAAGAAGCCGATATTCTTACAACGCGGTGTTGCTTTCTCCATGTCTCTTGCGAGTGGGAGATGCTCTGTATCGCCAACCGCGCCACCCCGTGAGATGCGTGCGTCCATCACCTCGGACAGTTGAGTAATTTGCTGTACCGTGAAATCACCGAATTCGGTGACCAAATGCGTAGCACTGCCAGGGTGTGATGTCGTACCCTTCCGTTAGACCACTGCACAGAGACCAGGCGCATAGCCAGGTATTGAAAAGGCTCTCGAATGAGGTATGAAACCAGTAAGTAGCAAATGAGTCGCTTCCCAGCTTATCAAATCCAGGAGAGTGCTTAATGATTGCCCTTCTTTGCTAGGCGTGATGCCAAATACCGGCCAAGTACGTACGTGAGACACTTATGATAAAGGATCATATATAGGTAGACTTAGCCGCACACTACTCACATCCGGGCAACTTTGTCCTGAAAACATAGCGTGGAACCTTTCGCAGATACTCCTGGGATATGTCATTCTGGTAGTCACGGTCCCCATCAAGCTATCACTCGACAACGAAATCCGTTGCCTATGTCACCCGCCAACAGCAACATCACCTATAGTTCTCAAGTTCCTGCTTAACTTCTCCATCGGGGCTTCCACTAAGAACACTTGTAATGCCGATCTCCCTTCATGGTATCACACACATAGTTCTACCTGATAAACGATCTTGCCCTTGCTTTGCTCTTATCCTTCTTCATAAGGTTCCGCTGCGCTCGTCGTTGCGGGACAACATTCTAGAGCTATAACCCTTGAAAAAGAGCTTCCATAATAGAGATTATATCTACTCGACTAGCTTCTAGTGTTGATGTTGTTTATAATAACCCTCGGGTATCGTTGCCCAACCGTGTGGAAGTAACTGCGTTTGTTAGCTTAGCTAAGGTGCTTTGAATATACACAAGGCAGCCAGGTACTAAGTGCCTAAGGTAGGGAAGGTTGCAAGAATCAATAAGAGCGCGGTTCCTTCAGCAGACATTCCCACAACAAACCACCTTGGGCGGCTCAGTAGTAAAGGAGTCGGCAGGACAAACTCTGGTGTCAGAGACAGGGCCGTAGGCATTCAAGGGGTTTCCGGTCCGCGGATGTTGCCTCGCCTTAAGCCACAGGATTATTTTTATCAATTTATAACTTTCACGACTCCTGTTCGATTTGGGCTTGTGCTGCTGTACTTTTCTGCACCATTGTTTTGTCCTCTTCGTTACGAGTTCATACCATTTCGGAATAGGCCGACTGCTTCTTAGCCCAAATCATAATACACTAACCTAAATGTTCTCATAGCATTGCATGTTGGTTCTGAAGCATCGAATCCTGTTTTAGAGTATATTAAAGCAGACCAAGAGCTCCCGTAGTTGTAGCATTGCGGTCCCAAGATCGTTTGCAGAAAAGATCCCAAATAGACATCTCAACTCAAGCGGTCATAACAAACTTTACAAGACATTGCAATAGGCAATCACACGGCGATTGATCGGTACCCGGACGAATAACATCGGGCACCACTCAGGTCGACGTCTCCGCCCGACGGTGCGAGTACATTGTAAGTGGTTGTAGGTGCGGAGAAGTATGTCAGCCGCGGCCTGTCTCGGAGTGCTTACCTAAAGCTCATGCCCCTCGCTGCACAAAACCAACGAGACTAGGTAGGTAGGTAGACGTAGAAGCAACTCATGTCCGGACCCCCGTTTCCAAGCTTCATCTCCAGAAATCATTCAAAGTTGGCCACAACAGTTAATCAAGAGCTATGGCTATTTACCACATCGTCCTGTTTAAATTCAAGGCACTTCTCCCGCCGGACGAGGTGCAAGCGGTGAGTAGTCTGCTCAGCCGGTCGCGGCATTTTGGCTGGCTGACGATGTATGGGTAGATGTGCGATGGAATGCTCGCGCTGGGCGAGAAGTGCGTGCATCCCACCACCAATGCGCCATACGTGAAGACGCTGGGTGGCGGGAAGGATAACAGCATAGAAGGTCGACAGGTGCGTCCACCCCATCCGGAATTCAGGAGCAGAGACTGATGAACAAGGATAGAATGGATTCACGCATTGCTTCGTCTCCAAGTTCGACAACGAGGAGGACAGGAAGTATTACGTCGAAAGCGATCCTGCCCATCGCGCGTTCGTTACAGACCTACTCGACAAGGTCGATGGGGTTCAGGTTGTAGACTTTACACCTGGAGAGTTCTAGATGCCTACCTAGTATAGGTGATGGGTGTGTGCACCTACAACTACCAGGTAGGTAGTATTGGGTTCACGTAAACGCCGGTCGGTGAAGGATGAGGAAGCGCACATGCGCAGCAGACACGGCCGGCCGTGATGGATTCGGGAGACTCGAGATTTATATGACAAGCAGAGCCTTTTTCTTAAAGGGGCAGCGGCCAGTCTATGTAGGATGACCAGTGAGCAAGCTAATTCAATTTCACGATACGATTCTCCCCAAGACACTCCACCAGTACCTAGGATTAGGTAGGGTGGGTTGTTGCCTCGAATTTAGGTGCTACTGTACCTCTAAGTACAGCAGGTAGATACAGTACTTAGGTATGTAGGTACCTACCTACCTACCTAAGGTAGAGAAATCCATGTGTGAGAAAAGACATGCGTCGCGGAACCCCGCACCGCGCTACGGCGGACGGGCGTGCTGAAACTCCACCGAAAATCCTTACTACTTGCGTAGCGATACGTCATTTCCCGCTTGACTCACCTCAAGCTACCTACCTACTATGTAGGTATTCAATTCGTCTGATTGGAACGCGTGTAGGAGCTTCCTCCCGCCCAAGCGCGCTATACGGTGTAACCACCTACTACCTAGTATCTACCTGACTTGGGTAGGTGGATAGACAGACGAACTCCAGAACCTTAGGTGCCAGGTCCAGTAGATACAACACTTGCAGCCTGAAGTTGGACAGACACTTGACGTAGAAGCCATCCATGTGATACCTGATACCTACCGCCGCCGGCGCACGCGTTCTCGCTACCAACTTTACACATTTGCATTCACGATTGCAATCATCATACCACACACTTGTTCGAGGATCACACCAACGCCCGCATAATCTATCACGTCTTATAGGGACGCCCAGCACCCCGGCTGCATCCATCGATAGCACCCACACACCCCTCGTCTTAGTCTTCTTGAGTCTTGTTCCTCGCCGCATTGCGTCCAGCAGACGCTTTTTGTTTCCCGGCCGTGTCCTGCTTTGTTCCGATACCCTCCCGCGCGCTAGACGCTGGATCGAGTCGCTCAAAGCTCGCGACGCCTCCGACGAGACCGTGTTTATCACATACATCATCCTCTTCAAGAGCCTGACGCACCAACGGAAAGTCTGATTTGAAGACGCCCATCATTGCCGACCACCAGCCATGCCGCCACAGCAAGCCGGCCCCATGCTCATCAACATCCCTCCTCCGTCCTCCAATCCGGAGACGCCCAGCGACATGCCGTACGTGATCCCTCCCCCCGCCACCTTGCGTGTCTGGCGCAGCCACAAGGAAGCTGACTACCGTTGCTGTCCACCACAGCGGCACACCCAACAGCGGCACCACATCCATGTCCGCCCTCTCGACCACGGCCATCAAAGACGGCCATCGCGGCCATGCCCATCTCGCTCTCGGCGGCCCCAATGGCCATGGCCATCACCCATCCACCAACAGCCTGGAAGCCGAACGCGCCGATCGAATTAGCCGTCTTGCCGGCCTCGAGCGTGTCTCGACCATCCGTGCGGCGAATCAACAACATGCTGCCAATGCCAGTTCTCCGCAAACAACTCCGACGTCGACGGGCTTCCCGGTCCAGAACATACCCACCGCCTTGACCCCGGCGTATTTCGACGCAAACGGTCAGCCCACGGCAGTAACCAAGATGAGCACAGTCGGTACCGCCTCTGCGACGGGCAGCGTTGGTGCGCGGACCACGACAGAGTCTGCTGAACGCTTCGAGGCAGATCTGACCGAGGTCGACGAGGACGGCATGAGCACAGATACAAACTACCGCCCCATGGACGTGGACTCCACTTCGGGCGCTATTGACCCTGTCGATGAGGACTTGGCCAACCGCTCCGTCGGCGGATTCGAAGATCGCATGAGCGACGACGGGACCGCAAGTCTTGTCGGCTTCGGAGAGGGCGCCAACAGCACGGTCAGCGGCCCCATTTACATCCGCAAGCAGCATCCCGGCCCCGGCCCCGGCGGTAGTTGGGGACTGGAGAGAACCAGCTCAGGCTTGAGTCAAGAAGCCATGTCTAGACACCGAGAGATGCGAGACGTCCCAAGTAGCGACACCCCTGTGAGCTCGACGGCTGTTGCCGAGAGACGCGAGGCTAAATATGTCGATGGCGTTGCGATGGAAGCCGGACGTGTGGGCACGGCAGATGACGATGTGTTCGTCGATACGACTACGCGCGGCCCGGTCCCCATCCAACCCGGTCAGCACCAGACGAGCGCTCTCCGAGAGGGCGTCGGTGGGCCGGCCACTCGCGAAGCCGCGGAGCGCATAGTCCGGGAGCGACTCGAGCAGGGAGGAGAGGCCCAAGGACCCGTCCTAGGCAGTTCGCAGGGCGGTGAAAAGCTTGGCAAGTTTTATTTCGAAGACAAGAAATGAGGCGGCTCATGACCCTTTCCCCCCCGCATGTAGCAGTTTTCTCTTGGGGTTGTCTTTTGTCCTGGCGTTTTCACGGTCGGAAAGGAATATGATAGTTGGTTTGGCTCTCTACTGATATGGGTTTATTCAGTAGATTTGGGGGGCAGGCACGTTCGCTATAATGAACAAACTAGGAGCACGGAGTAGGGGTTGCTTTGTGGGTTTGCGATTGATTGAATAATCGATCGACTAAACTAACACGCTGGTTGAGTGTACAATCAATTAAGGGGCGCGACGCGGTGGCCGTGCTCAGTCTGTCTTACATTATCTAGGTATCTATCTATACTAGTGGTTTGGAACAGTTCAGCTTTGGTTAGGTGCGCATATGTTGTGCCATTTTATTAAAAAACGCGCCGGCGGCAAATGAAGGCTTGAGTGTCTTAACCAAAGAGTTCGGGTTATATATATACAATTATAAATGATTGTGTGGTGCAACATGAGGCTCTTGGTGCTTGCTTGGGTTGTATTTCGATAATAACATTTCGAGAAATGTCTTGAGGGATACTTGTATAGTGTATGGATGATACGGCAGGGTCGGCAAGCTACCTAGTATTGTAGAATCATAAATATTTTCCAAATAAGGGCCTGTCAGCACTGGTTGAATAGGTAAGAGGCTGGCAGATGAGCAAGTGAAGACTCGTACGTGTTATAAATAAAGTGGTATGTCTCATGGAGAATATTCATGATAGGCACCCAATAGGTCGAACTAGTACAAACACTAAACACATAGTTCGTGACATACTGAATAATGATTCCTCGCATTACACAGAACTTCTTAGCTTGCAGCTCACAATCATCCAGTCACATCATGAATGCGTGAGACATCTGTCTCACCTAAGCTTGTACCCTCACAATTGCGAGATACCTTACCTAACATGTGCGATGGAGAATGAGGAACGAGGACTCGGTATCCGCCTGAAACGCGAGGACTCATAAACAGACCGAGATACCAATAATATTTTCCCCTGCCGTACCTGGTCCTAGCGTAGTATACCCATCATGCGTTCATTGACTTCCGTTAGACCTGTCCTCGTAGCAACGTGAATGGCGGCCATGCGGTGCTCCTCGTGTCTTCTCACGTCTACTACAGTCACTCGAGACGCCGAGGGAATTTACGTGTCATGAGTACTCGGCATCGTTCAGATAGGCATCAATAGTGGCGTCCGGTTTTGCCAGATCGCGGTTCCGATTATATAACGAGACAGCAGAGGCGGGCATCACATTGGCGCATGAAGGCGTTCCCCGTTCTCACTTATTCCCAGGCATCATGTGTCTCTCTTCACTTATCTCCAGATTTCAATGTGAATGAGCAGAGAAGATTTCCCGCCACCCTTCGTCATCGAAACACAGGAAGCTAGGTGCTGAGGGGAGGGAGAGTGAGTTGAGCAGGTTTCCCGACATCTATACGAACCCCCGTGGTTCGCCGAATATGGATCCTCCAACTGCAGCCTTAATCGCAAGATTGACGAGCGAGTAGCGTACGATGCCGAAGAACCGATCAATTACCACATAGCTAATAAAAGACACCGGTGCTGTGAGCGTGCGTCGTATTGAAATAATAGGCGACGCAATGGTACAGCGCAGTCAATGTAACGCTCGCAGTACTGTAATGTGACCATACTGGTTGTATTAGGATCCGATGGCGGTCGCTATTAACTGTGCTTCTTCACTTTGCTTGCTTCGGGTGCTTCGGTTCAGTTCTTGACTCGATCGTCTCGTCATTGCCCATGATGTTCCCCCCGGCATGGCATATAGCAGCTGGTTCGGTGTCTCGCTGAGAGAGCAATCGTCGTCTCACGTCCAAGTCTATGCACGCAAGTAATTCACTAAATAGTTGGATGTGTAGCACATCAGTTCCGGCGATGGGTATATGCCGTCATATGTTGCGCGTCAGGTTAAGATTACGTCCCAGTATGCAGCCATTCATTATTCGCATGTTGAGTGCTCCGGGCCCGGCCAGGATCCGGCTTCTCAAGTCCACTATAATAGTGCACCTACGCAAATCTTGCTAAGTGTTTGGCGGTTCATGTTGTGGTCATGAATGATATCGTATCGCGCATTTGGTGGAAATCCTCGGAAATTGGTTTGGTTTGACCAAAAGAAAAAGACATCACAGACAAGTCGGGCTATTGTTAGTTATAGTTAGTATGAACCAAAGCAAATAGCATTAGCGAGCCCCCCGACGGCTGAGGCTGCAGGTAATAGTCGGGCCCCACGAGTTACAATTAGGTAACTATCCAGGAAAAGGTGATAAGATGCGACATTGATGACTCGAACAGGGGCCAAGTTCGGGCACCAGGGGAGCCAGTGGGTAAAAAGGGGGGAAAGCCAATAGCAGATCGCTCGTTTGTGCGGCAAATCATGCGTGGAAATTGCGACAACTGTTTTCAGTGACTGTGCCAGCGGTGTGGCGTCGAGCTGCAATATGCTCCCATAGTGTTCTCGTACTCCTAAATTGAAGGTTAGATCTCGCCCCGTCAGCCCGTGTCGAAGTAATTCCTACACTACAATACGTGTACATGGGAGTCCGATGTCGATCGCGATTGCATTGACGAGATCCAGCCCACCGGCCCATTCTTATCGAGGTATAATTATCAATACGGTAGGTGTCCAGTTTTATGCCTCGAAACAACCAAAAAATTTTACCAGGGTAGGTTTCCAGAAACGGTAGAGAGTATAGATCGTGGGAGTGGTGAATCATCAGTGAGATTAAGAACAATTGCAAGGGAAGAGACCATCGTAGGCAAATAGGCGTCGACGCGTCAGTACAGAGGTAAGCAGTGTATATGTGCAAATAAAACATACCAAGCAATCAGGAGTGTCGTTTGATTCCCCCGTAATCCTGCGCCGTATTTGAATTTGTCCGACAGCATGTCAGAGGGGCAGGTGTGAGGCAATACTATGAACATAGTACGTCTAGTATTGATGATTTGACATATACTAGCAAAATCCCAAAACAAATGGGACCGAGAAGCACACCGACAAGAACCTGGGTTCTGTCGTGGTCAGGGGTAAGCGTTCGGTATGGGTAGAAGATCTGCTTTGGTCGCTGGGCCAAGGATCGCAAGTGGCTCCCGATTAAGATTGGCTGTCTTGGCTCGTCTCCGCTCTTTACGCCAGGTTGGAAGGTCGTGCAGAAAGATGCCCCGTACCTTGCAGGAGTGAGAACGCAGGTCCCGGGACAGCGAATAAGCAACACGGCATACACTACTTAGTCACAACTAGACGAGGCACAGCATCGGCACAGGCTTAGTGTAGTCTCATTGGGGGCTGGCTGAATTGGCTGGCGGGTATCCGACGCCGGCCAACGTCCACCAACAAACAGAGAGAAGCAGTAGTGCGACGGTCGGTCCAGGTGGACGAGGACGAGGGCCGCTATGCTGTGACGGGCGTTCGCCGGCGGCTGCGCAATGCGGGCGGCACGATGCACTAGACCGAGCTGGTAGGCTTGGTGGAGATTCCGATCTGGTCCGATCTGGACTACACCACTACCTGGGTAGTATAGCGCGTGCTGACCTGCAACGAAAATACGGCGGCCGACTATCGACCGTCGAAAAAGTCTGGATTTTCAGTTTTTGGCAAGGCTCCCTCCGGCTAATAACAGGAGCATTGGCGATGAGTTGATGCAAAGTTAGAACAGGATTGGAAGTTCGGCTCTTGGAAGAAGTGGATAATAAGGGTTCCCACATGCAGTCCCACATGAACTGGAGCGAATGGCCCATACAGCGTGGTGATGTACGGATAGATGGATGGCTTCCATGGGTTAGCGCGATGTGGGCCCCGCCAGTAAGATGCTAAATGGGGAGACTGGATTGGTTGAAACGGTGGGGAAGAGGGGCCCCTGGGTGTTGAATTTCTCGTGTCATCTAGGGAGGCAGGGCTCGAATGTAGTGGTAATTTTGAGGACATCCAATTGGAAGCTCCTCCGCAAGGGCGCGGTGCCCTAACTGTGCCTAGCACGCGCCACGCCTACCTTAGTGTACAAGCCATAAGTAGGTATTGTACACTACCTAGGTAGGTACTCGTACAGCTGTAAGTAGGTACTGTAGCACGGTGTCCTGCTGTAGGTACAGCACACCACACAGCTACGACAGCACACCATCCGCCCTCTGCCAGGCTGGCTATCGGTCTGCTGGACCATTCCCAGCTCGGCGTTCGCGCCCAAGCCTGGCCTTGCCAAGCCTCGGGTCCGCCGCTGGGTCGCGATGGGTCCTGGGCGAACCACACGCCCCCCCCTTTTCCCTCTCTTCCTTCCGCCAGCTCCTGCCTGTCCACCATCGCCATGCAGCGACGCAACCGCACCAAGACGTTACATTGGGCTTAGCCATCTAATCTCGCCAATGTTGCATGGACCCGGTCCTGGCCCAGCCGACCCAGAGTGGGAGACTGGGGGAAATGAGGAAGGAGACGCTAAGATATATAAGCAGATGATCACTCCTCCGTCGCATTGTTCTTTTTCTCCTTTCCTCACCCATCCAAAACTGTAAATACAGTCCAGTCGCTCGCTTGGTATAATCTTGTCGCTTTCTCACTTTCAGTCTTTCGCTTCAGACAATAATACCTGTCACCCTCGACACATCTTAAGTAATATCTAATACTTCCAACCAAAAAAACTCAACAAAATGCGTACCGCTGCTGTTGCCCTTGCTCTGGCCGGCCTTGCCGCTGCCACCTACGACTCTTACCCCGTTAACGGCGGTTATCCCGTCAACGGTGGCTACCCCGTCGAGTCCAGCTCAGCCGTCGCCACCTACCCTGCCGAGACCCCTTCCAGCTCTGCTCCTGGCTACCCCGTTGAGACTCCTACCTCTGAGGCCTACCCCACCAGCACTCCTGCTGAATACCCCTCGAGCTCTGCTCCCGGCTACCCCGTTGAGACTCCCAGCTACCCGGCCGAGACCCCCAGCTATCCTGCTGAGACTCCCTCGTACCCTGCTGAGACCCCCAGCTACCCAGTCGAGACTCCCACCAGCTACCCTGCTGGTGGCAACGGTTACCCTACCTACCCCGTCTCTACTCCCAGCGGCCCCGTTGAGACCTACCCGGTCGAGACTTACCCCGCCGAGACTCCCAGCTACCCGGTCGAGACTCCTGCTCCCTACCCTACTCAGAGCTACCCCGTCACTCTGACCACCTCTGTCGGCACCGTCTCGGCTCCCGGCTACCCTACCAGCACCCCCATCCCCACCGGTGGCGCTGGCCGTGTTGCCGCCTCTTTCGGTGTCATTGGTGCTGCTCTCGCTGCCTACCTTCTATAAGCGGTGTCTTTCGGGATATCGTTGATGGGACATGATGGCGCCCCGGCGTGATGGAGTTACTCCGAAAAAGGTCTACAGGCCGCCCTCTCAGGCGGTAGGGGTTGAGATATAAGTTGGTTTGGATGTATTCTAATTCTTGAGTCGTCGATCATGAGCTCATGATGATGATGGATAGACCTTTAAATAATGATATTTTGAGATGTGTCATAAACCATATTCGCATCGTTCATCATCAATGTGTGCCTCACGTGATATTCAACTGTGGTTTTGTCAGTGCTTTAAATCTGGGAGTCTCTTGATAGGTATACGTATTTCTCCCCTTATCATCCTCATGCCTATCATCTGTTAATAAGTTTTATTGTAATTTAGTAGAAACGTTCTGTTAATTCTACTTGTAAGCCTGATGATAGTACCAACTTAGTTGAAGAACTGTCTGCTCAGGCCGTGTTGGTGCGGTGTGCCAACCCTTAGTGTCCCACAATGACTGATAGTAGGCTCATCAGATCGAAGCAGATAAGAGGTTGTCGGGTTCGGTATTCATCCCATGTTCAATATTGCAGTCATTATCATCAAGTTTCTCATTTCAGGCGTAACGTTTTCATGGCACCGTCATCATATGTAGTCAGACATACCAAAAATACTTAGTGATCGGTTAATAAGTTGGTGCTCACTCATCCTGGATACAGCTAATCTTTGTACTATCACGCATCGCTCCTATAACCTAATAGATGTAAGAGAAATATCTTTTGAATCTGATGGGTGCGCGTGTGTGGCGGGGCGTCGTCGCATTTGAGTTCGCAGATCGCCCTGATCGCCCGGGTTACTGGAATGCAAGGCAAACGACCTTGAAATAGCCTGCAGATCTGGTGCTGGGCGGGACGGGATACCCTGTAATGGAGTGCACACCTCGCTTTTTTCCTTATCGGATGATAAAAATGTCGCATATTGCTGTATAATATTAGATGAGAATGACTAAGTTCATGTTATTGAACTGAGTTGAGATGTGAATTCAATTACACGCCAAGCCTGGCCATTTTTTTGATCTTGATTCATAAATGGCTGTTTTTACTACAGCATGTTATACTTCAGTCTGATTAGCCCTTCACTTTGCACCAGCCAACACCACCGGCTATATAGACAAATATATCCAGTATCTCGCCACGTACTAACACAGTTTATACGAGGGAATCTAGATGGTCAAAAAGACCAGAGCAATAAAATAACTACGGACGGGTTTTCGAACAGTATCATTCTAACTCCCAGGGCCATATATTAATCTATACACGGGACCATAGACGGGAATCTGTCGCATTCATCGCCATAAAAATGCTCTATGTCGAGATCGACATACCACAATACTCATGAGACTTCAACATACCTTGTAGAGCTACATATAGACGACCGCCAAGGCTGGCAACTCAGCACCCTGACTGAGCTAGTTCATGGACTTGTCTTGGAATCTTGCAGGTCTATTCTTATTACAGTATATACCCACCATGTCGATCTAAGGTAAATGCCGTGTTTAACCCCATATTAGGCCCTGGGTACCGAGGTAGTTAAGGGCTTGTCCTTCCAAAGGATCTTCCCTGGGCTTTTAATCCCAGTTGAGCTAATCATTTTAGATATCGGATGGTGAGGATACGTTATCTTATTCCGTGTCTCGAACCGTTCCCTATTGTGTGTGTTATTGTGGTATGGACTTAGTAGGTAGATTGCCTACATTCTCACACTTTACGTGAAATTTTGGCTTTTTCACTGTTGGTATTGAATTTTAGAAGATCGTACAAGTCTTAGCACCTAGTTTATGAGTCTTTATATTTCCAGTTCTCCATAATAAGCCGACATAGAATCAAAATAGCTTACGCTTATAAAACGATCGCTCGTTCGTGATGCCTCATAACATGACTATATTCATGAATAACGCAAAGGGGCCTGTTTTCGTCCTTCTGTCAGAGCATCATGCTACTTCTCAGAAACGTGCGGGATGGCCAAGTTCCTCCATTAATATGTTAGTTAGCATCGGCTCTTGCAGACGATACAGGACTTCGGCGCGTTTTCATGACGATAGACCCTGTTGGCCAAGAATAGCCGTTGTGCGTGCTGTATAGAAGGATGATGTTTATCCGAGGGTAGGAAATGAGAACGAGGGGGATATCCAACTTCGAACCCATGTTAAGCAGTCGTGTTTGAAGAACAACGGGAGGCCATAGAAGTTGGGAGTACGTAGCGACGTGTCCTTGAAACCCGTTTCTTGTTGACGTGATTGAGACTAAGCCTTGGAAGGGGCTGTGTCTAATGATAATCGCTACCACTATGCTAGCCGCTCCTTTTCCACTTATCTCATAGTTGAATTTTTCGCTTTTCCGATTTTTTATGAATGCAAGTATCGAAGAACATAATACGATTATGGGCTGGAAATTGGGTTATACATTATTATATAGGAGCTTATGACAGGCGGTTAACTTTTTCGGTCAAGTCATCAGACGCAAACCTTCGCCGACAAACTTGGGAAAAGAGTCGAAGAACGGAGTCTTAATGTTAGGTACGTAGAATATGAATTACAAAGTAGTACGTGACATAAGAACGCCCCTCCTGTTACTGACAATTTGTCGCCATCCTTTGCCACCTCCCACACTGAATTGAACAATTACGAACACGAATTTTGCGGTTATCGGATACCATTTCTAGGGGTTCAGTCACATCTTGTCCGCATACGTACGGCGACTAGGCATGAATAGCCGTCTGTACCTGTGGGTATACACGCACCATGGCGTCGTATAAGTCAGGATGATTCTGCATCATTTTCGCTGGCTCCCAAGCGGTGGCCACAAAGATGGTGTCCACCCCGGAAGCAAGAGGTGTAGTGAAGACGTTGCAGATTTGCAGGCCGATGAGAAAAGCGAATGCGTCCACCACTGCGTAAGGAGATGGTTAGCACACGTCCAACGATTGATGTTATTATCTGCCTACCAGGTGTGTAAGTGCCATTGGTGTTGTATGCTGGAGCCGTGAATTCCTAGAAGCACAGTATGGTAAGCCTTGCGCTGCATCAAGGTTCGTGGAAGAAGGGATGTATATGGTCTTACCAAATACAAGTGTGCCAACAGGGCGCAAGCGAACCCGACAAATGTCGCTCCCATTGAAAACACTGGACCAAGAAGGCACTCATTGATTAGAGCATCAATTCCGCGTTGCTTGATCATGGTCCAAGTGTCTTTGGCCGCGGCAAAATAGGCTTTTCCATACAGGGCAATATACGAGAATGCGTATCGGTTGAGAAACTGGACAGCCCAATCCAGAAGGCCAATGAGGCAACCGAGAACCAGGAATAGGATTGAAGCAACGATGTTGCCTTGAGCCATTTCATTTTGCCGGGCGATAGAACAGAGCTGGCGCAGAAGGTTGATGATGGCTACCAATAGCGACCCGAGCGAAATGGATCCAAAAGAGTAGGTGAGGGATCGTTTTAAAGCTCCTCGGGTAACTGCTCTTGGTTGTTCTGAAGGATTAAAGAAATACCAGGATCCAAAGACCCCGGAGACAGTCGTGTGCGTCACATTCTTGAGAACTTCTGAAATCCACTGAGTGAGAATTGGGTTAGCCCGCGAATGATTTCAAGGGAGGACGATTTCTAGTAATGCTCTTGGCTCATGACACTATACTGTCATGCAGTTCCAGGCTTCGGGCGCGGGCTGCATCTGACAACTTACATAAGAAGCGAATGTGATGAAGACTAAAAGACCCGTCACTTTACCAGTGCTGCAACCACCGCCCCCGGCTGAACACGCGGGGTTACCACCGTTGGGGCTGTACTTAGCATAAACGGCGACGAAAGTAACCGAGTAGTATGCTGCAAAGGCGGTCCCAAGTATCCCGGCCAAGAAGCTCACCAAAAACACATGGCCGTAGCTTTTAGAAACGTCCACGGTTGTCTTGAGCATGAGAGCGCTGAAAGGAATACGAGGAATCCATGTCTATATCATGTAAGCTGTGGCACAGTCATATATAGGAAATGAACTAACAATGAATGCGAAGGTCCAGAACGCAGTGAATATAAGGAATACAATGCCGCCTGACCAGTAATGCCGGTAAAGCATATAGATGGCCGTGACTAGACCGAAAATAATATTGAGGATACCTGCAGGCTGTTGAGCAGAATCCCGCGAGGGTTTGGCCCGAATGTACGCATACCTGTAACCCAGATGAAGGCGCGGGGGAAAGTTCTGGCGAGAAGGACATAACTATAGCTGAAGACGACGGCGACGGCCAGGACGAAAGCAAATAGGACAATGGTGTTCGTGTTCAACCCGGCACGGGAATTGGAGTCGTAGATTCCATTACCATACGTGCCCTTTTCGGAAGCTATGGGAGAGTTAGCATGTGCAAATAGGGATGTTTTCCTTTGGCGCCGATCGAGACCCAATCGTGAATTGAATCAAGGTACGAGATTTACGTAGTAGTGGGCATACCGTAGCCATGAATTGCGAGACCAGACACGGCAACAAAGCCGGCGCAAACGAGAAGGAAGAGGATAGCAGCCCAGAGATCGTTGTACTTGGGTCTCTCTAACTTGAATGCCTGATCAAACATGGGCTTTTCTGAATACTGGGGTGGTGGTGCGCCGTATTGTTGCTGTTGCGGCTGCTGCGAATATCCATATGGATTCGCGGGTTCCGGGGCGTTATTATAGTACCCGGCAGCTTCGCCGTGGGGCTGGTGTTGGGCGGACATCATGAAAAAGATATGCTACTGCGAAGAACACGGCCACGAAGCCGTAACAGAGCTTTGAGGTTGACCACCAGCCAGCATCGACGTGGGGTCTGATTGAGTGTTTGATGTTTTGATGCAGCAACGATGTTTTCGGTTTTGCGAAGGTGGAATGCACAACGGTGTTATGGTGTGGCGCTCATGCGCCCGGTGGTGCCTACTATGTACCTACCTAAGGTACCTATTAAGGTTAATAGATTACATATATATGTCTGGTATGGCACGGTGGTACGTCTAGTCGAAGCTTATGAGAAGCTGATGTGTAGCTTTTCCCTGATGAGCATAAACGTTATTGGATGGCGCCGCTGCTATTGGCCGCTTGTGCATCATAACGTCACTGATCTCTGGTTGTAGCTGTTCCACCGGACGGAAGTCGGCAAAAAGAAAAGGGAAAAGGGGAAATTATGCCATCTTGGCGAAGGTGAAATGAATGTCACAGCAAACATGTCTTAATCATTTGGTACGACTCTACCATACAGTAGTATTTACCTACCTACTGGGACATGTGTGGATCTCAGCCTAGTCTGATGTTCCAAAAGACACACCATGCACAAAGATAGATGAGCGATGACGCAATGTATGGGCTGCCGTAGAAAGAAACCTGGATGCCATAATACCACAATGTCGCCATCAAAGGTGCCCCTACAAGTGACCCGAGGGTTTTCACCATCATCACAATAGATAAGACGCGACTCTGCGCGTCACTCCCGTCGGACCCGCCGCTTTGTGCACGCGCCCACATGTTTGGTGAGTTTGCGAGCGACAACGTAAAGACGGACAGCGGCACGCCAAGGGCGTATATCGCAAGGCTGGGGATTAGCTCCCAGATGACGCTCGAAACACCGATGGCGAAAGCACCCAACACGGATGATACCAGACAAAACCGTGCGTAGCGGACATTGGCACCATCAGAGAGAGACTGAGATGCCCCTTGGGTGGTCAGGAACAACGGAACCACAAACGTTAATAAAACGAAGTTGACTACGGCTTTTGCTGAGAGTAGGTATCCTGCTGATGCGAAGGTCCAATGGTACCTTTTTGATATGTATTGGGCAAGTAGTTTCGTGTCTGCGCTTGCAAGACTGGTGAGGAGCATTGATAAAAGTAACAACGCGAGTTGAAAATTTGCTACGGCAGATACTAGAGAATGTACGCGATCAACAACAGAAGCAATGAGTGACGTGCGAGAAGCCTGAGCCTTCAAGGTCGGCGAGGAGATCAATGGACGTCGCGCTTCAGCCGTGTCATCTGCTACATCATCGTCGGCCGGCAGTAGTAATATGGACGGAATCGCCAGCAAGAGGAAGATAATTCCCAGCCAGAACGGAAGAGACAGCTCTATCGTCATGGCGGCTGCTGCTATTGCCGGGCTGAGGAAGCCGACTACAGAAGTCAAAGCTGTCATTCTACTGAAGTAGATTGCTCTGGGAAGTGGAAGACATTAGCTGCGGACACGGATGTCGAGTCAAGTCACAAACCGAGTTACGCCATCCTCCGTTATTCTGGCTGCAAGTCCGTAGATGAGAGAATTGAATACTGTATCACCGCCAAGCACAGAAAGGGAAGCGCCGGCAATGGCAGCTCGTGGGGGAAGATAGTCTTCAAAATAGGCGACGCCAAGAGTCCAGAACAACATGAACAATCGGGGGGTGAGGTTCAACAACAAAACCCTCTTTCGACCGTATCTTTCAGACAGGAAAGTGAGCGGTATCGTCATCACAAAGTCTTCAGCACATTAGCGTCGGCCCTGTTAGAAGAGACGTGCACTTGTTGGAATGCGCATCTCGCTTACCACCGACAATCCAAAGGGTTTCGAAAGCGCCCATGATCCAGGCCAGGTCTTGCTGTACGCTATCTACCTCTTTGCAAAGCGCCTCATCTACATCGTGATCGGAGTCATAATATGTCCGACAGAGGCGCCTCTCGAGGAGCCGGTTCAGCGGAATATTGGAGATGCCATTTGTAAGGTTGACGAGGAGCAAGAGGAAGAGAACGAGCCAGATTGCATGGCGTGAAGGTCGAGGGGCATGGGTAACAGTCCGTCGGCGTCTATCTAGTATAGCGCTATGAGGACCAAAGGCCGGGTTCTGGATGGTATCGTGTTCATCCATTCTTAAAACCTAATGCAGCATGTAATGGACTCGGCACTACACTGGTCTAGCATATAGGTGAATCTCACAGGGAGGCCTCTGGTGTTCCCTTACAAGTTGGGGACAGGAGGGGACGACGGCGAATCACGGGTCCGTGCAGGCAGGGGCGCGGGTGAGAACCCCGATACCTTCTTACCGAACTTTAAATGCCCCAATAGATGCATTTTCAGCTCTGGTGTGGCTAGGTCCACGGGTAGGCCGGCCCCGCTCTCCCAACAGAGTCCGAAACCATAAAAATCAAGAGCATCTGCCATCTACCATCTGCCCGTGGTGGTTGCATCACTTGTAGAACCCCTCCCAAGCGGTAGGTTTCGTTCATCAGAAGTAACCATGCCTAAGACCGACATGTACGAAGACGCGGATCTGGGCGTCCTAGAAGACAAGACAGAGGACCTGACTCTCCGTTCAAAGCGCACGGAGCGTGCTCGGAAGAAGCAAACGAAGAAAGCCAGCAAAGCAAAAGATTCCGCTCATGGCTTTTTGAGCATATTACCCTATGAGCTGGTCATGGAGATCTTCTCTCTTCTCCAGCCCAGTGACCTCTTCAGACTGCAACGGACAAGCAAGCCGTGGAGCTCTTTCATCGCCCAGGAAGAGACTCGGATTGCCCGGGCCGTGACGATATTGCGTTATTCGTGTTTGGAGCAGTGCTTCCGACTGCCGGTGCTGCTTGCAAACGTCGACCCGGCAATCCATCATTACCTGCAGACGCCAGAGCGCCAAGAAATCCTAACGATCCACAGAAAACCATATCAACATATAAGAACCCCAGACCCTACAGAAGTGTGCACGTGCCTCACCTGCACGCTGAGATGGTTTGCGCTCGCTATCATCGTTGACTTCGCCTACTGGCAGGAACATCTCGACGAAGGGGAACCTATTCCCATGGTGCCTAGAGGAAAGTTTCCGGAATGGAACCAGACTATCATTAATGCCCAAGAGACTATCGTACGAAAGGCACTGTATAGTCCCCTGTGGTATGCTCGCTTGCTGGAAGCTCACCTTGATTCAACCACAAGGTCAATCCGTCGCCATGCCGCAAACAAGGGCAATAAGCGGCGGCGGTTTCGGATGACCCAGGAAGATGTCAATTCAGGAACAGATGCTTTCCTTGCTCGGAGCGGGCCGCCTTCGCTCGACTTCCCATACCATCGAGATAATTATGTGCGTAATCTTTCGAGCTATTCTCTTCCTGTTCTGCTTCACTTTTATCATATAAAGGCCATTTTTAGGCTAGAATCATGTCTTGGAAGCCTCCCACCCTTCTGGCAGATCTTGCAGATACTCTGAAATTGGCCGTAGCTGACTCTAAGTTCCAGTACTTACTCGAGACCTTCATGCCAAATCGTAGCTGGAGTGAGGAATTTTCCCGATGGCTCTTTGTCCCAGCCTCCCAACATGATAGAGATATTGAGTTTATCGTTATGTGGGCGGAACGTCGAAAGAGAGCTGAGCAACAGGCTTTAGAGGACAGAGCGACGGAACAGGCGTCAGGGTGACTGGCCCATTTGGAATCTCGCACATCATTCTAATTGCTCTTCGAAGCCTTTAGACATGCGTCTTAGCTTCACGGCAGCTTCAATTCTCGCCAATACAGACCTCCGTTTGCGCCACCTCATCCTCCTGAGTGCCTTCATTCCTCCACGTGTTGCCGGCTGTTTTTATTTATGGTGTGGCTGGTGATCGTGTCTCGCGATGAAATCTAGCCCTATTTAGTGGACGGTGACGCACATGACAGGTTTCCCTTGACAACTCTCGGTTACTATGCCATCCACTTTCGGTCTCGTCTGTTTAGTCAATGAGACCTTCCGCAGCTTCTCACATGTCTTTGTCTCGAATCCGTCAGCATTTGGAGATTCGAAAATCAAGGCATGAAATCCGGGGGAAGGAATGAGGCAGAGTTCACAATCATGTGAGAGTCCTTCCGGGCTCCCCTCACCTACTACGCTCGAAACGACGCTCAGACGATACGATATTGGGTAAGCTCATTGTTGTCAAGTGGGGTAAGTTGTCAATGCGACCCCTGTAACCCTGTATAAATTCCAAGCAGTTTAGATGTGAGAACGCATTTAGACCGCATTATCATGCTACCGGCACTATTCTAGTCCTGTCGTGTTCGTAGGGCGGTGTGGGTGTCGGTGGTATTACTGTTGATCCGACTAAGAAGCCGGTCGACGCGCGCTGCCGCAGTAGGCGTCGTACACACCATGCGCCGGTTACGGTAAATGATTCGGATGTCTACACAGAAAGGAATTTCGGCCTCTTCATCTTTTCACGGGCCAGCTTGGGGCTAGAGGCGGTGGCACATAACATGACCGGCTGGATAACGCGAGAACAAATTTCTGATGGGCGCATCCCGTTCCATTTCCTAGGGATCGCTTAAGCTTTAGGAAGCACGTTAACGCAGATTTACTTTGAACTGGCTATCACAACGGCCCTTGTGTTCTCAATGTGGCCTATGATGTGATTTCGAAATATGACATGCCTGGGTATAATTGAATTCCCTTCACCGTTGCTATCAATCCTTCATCTAGCAAACTATCTACAGTGGGTTCGAATGTGGTGGGGTAGATAATTGGTTGAGTTCAACGGGGTTGGGGTCAAGCAAGGATGGGGAGATCTGCAGTCTCGGACCCGTTCAGATTAATCTCACCTAATACACCTAATTAGTAAGTTAATCAACAACTGCCGGTAAGGGTATGGGTTAGGTATCATCGCGCGCATTGCATAAGGCTCACCTTCTATCTGTATATTCCTTCGAGAAGTTTCATGTTCTTCGAGAAACCCTTGTCTGGGCCTATTTATATATCGCGATGAAGAGGTTCAAACAGATGATCTCCGGTGAAAGTCATCTCAATCATGAGGAATTCTGTCATCTGAAACTGTTCCGGAAGGGTGAAAAAATATGGAGGGAACTAGTGTAGGGTCCTAAACTTGGGGGATTTAAAGTGATATTGCCGATCTTATAGGCAACGCCATGTTGATCATGCTCGAAGCTGACCGCCTCCTCTAGCCCCAACATGGTGCAGGGATTATGAATGGTAACGTGTAAGTGAAAGCCCATGGTGAGCGCATCTTTAATTATCCCGGGAGCGTAGGAAGCTCGCAATGTAACATATGGCTCTGGCCTGACTGGGAGCCCTTGCACAATACTCTGAAGAAGGCCTAGGAGAGGAATAAACTGCTCTAAGAATGAGTCGGTGCCGAGGGGCACCAGATTACACCATAAGAAGAACATAAGCCCATATTTAGATGCCTAGATCCGCATAGTTAGAAGTCAATTGTTCTCGCTCAGCGGTAGCCGGATCGAGGTTGATTTATACGTATCAAAGAACGATGGCGACCGTCCTCGTCCACAGAAACCCGGCAAGTAAGGAGAGCCTCGTGGCGCGGGCGAGCCCAATCGACGACATACCTGCTCTGGGAGCACCAAGGGAGGAGGCACGGCTTATGTTCCCGCGGAGCAACGACTTCGATAAAGAGGTGGTTGCAACCCAAGTATGTTCGGCCTTCATCACAGCAACTAGAACATGAAGCTCAATGCGACGATAGCCTAGCGTCTTCGATGACCCCGATACTGCAGAGAAATATCACCCTCGGCATGATTGGTTCGTGTTTCACGGCATTGAGGTTCTTCTGTCGAATCTAAACACGATAATAGGGAGAACTACCACCGTTTCGACACGCGAGCTCGCTGGACGTGGGCCGAGGAATATCAAGTTATTCGTAAAATTGATGCGCGTATCATGATCTGGGTTTGTATTATGGCAGTGTACGTATACGTTCCCTTGGCATCCATTGGCCTGACCTTCACATTCGATATAATGAGCGGGCGAATTTACGCTTTACAATGCCCCCGGCGATCCTATAAAACACTTGCTGATTATTTGACAGTGCCCTCGAATTTGATCGCATGAACCTCATCGTAGCTTTGGCGGATAATCTTCTCGGGGATCTAAAACTATCAACAAATGGTGTGTATTATGTTCATATCTATCTGGTAGACACTGGTTAACATCTAAATGGATTATAACATGGGCAATACGGTCTTCAAGGCGGCTTTCCTTGTCGCCGAGCTGCCGGCCCAACTTCTCTCCAAACGGATCGGCCCCGACCGGATGATTCCAGTACAGCTCACCCTATGGAGTATTGTGACGGCGGCCCAATTCGGGCTGAGCGGGAACAGCTCATTCTTGGCTACCCGTGCTCTTCTAGGGATATTACAAGGAGGTTTCATCCCTAATGTGAGTCGTGCGTAGCTCTAAGCCATGAATAGCTACTCATAATTCTGTTGTTCAGGTCATATTATACTTATCCTACTTCTATAAGCATAATGAGACGACTGTTCGCCTCGGATTCTTCTGGGGCGCGGGGGCTACAGGTCAGATCGTCGCTAATCTTATAGGAGTTGGGCTGCTAGAGCTACGAGGACGTTTGGGATATGCCGGTTGGAGGTGGTTGTTCTTGGTCGAGGTGAGATCATAACAACCTAGCTTTTGCACCTCTGTTCCAACTGGTATTTAGGGACTCCTTACAATGCTCATCGGGCTCTTCTCTTTCGTTCTCCTGCCTGCCGGGCCATGCCAGACGGCCAGTTGGTTTCGCGGTAAGGCGGGCTGGTTTAACGAACGGGAAGAAACGATCATGGTGAACCGCATCATTCGAGATGATCCAAGTAAAAGCGATATGCACAACCGAGAGCCGATTACGCTCGGACTTCTTTGGAAGTGTCTCACGGATTTTGATCTCTGGTACGGACAAGAGATTGGGTCGCACAGTAATGTGATTGATTCGCTGACATACAGTCAAAAGGCCGATATACTTGATAGGGTTGACGCACCAGATACCTGTTACGCCCCCTGCGAATTACTTCACCCTAGTGCTCAGATCGTTGAATTTCACGACGCTGCAGACTAATCTCATAGCCATTCCCGCCGCCGCCCTGCACGGTATGTCTATATGAACCCTCGTATTGTTTGAGAACACTGACTAAGACGTGTAGTATTCACACTTTTGGGCTTGACGTTTCTCGCCGAATATATTGGAGAGCTGTCTTTAACTGCGCTTCTTGGTCAGATATGGGTATGTGATTTCTATCGGCCCTTACATCGCCTGATGCGGCGCGTCTGGGGATAAGCAGTGACTCAATGGAGCGAGTCACTCTGCTCCTGTTGCCATCGGGTGTTGCAATGAACATCTCACCGATTATCATAAATGGCGGCTACTAACAACTGAAATATGAAGGCGCTGCCGTTCTTGGTTTGGCTAGCCGTCACAGACCTTGAGCACACTAACAGATGGCTGCAATGGTCCCTTACAACACTCCTTTTGGGCTATCCACTCGGTGCGTCGAACTCAGCAATCCCATTCCCCCACGGCACCGTGACTGATAACAGGAAAAGCACATGCCATCCAAGTAGGCTGGGCCTCGAGGAACTCCAACTCGGTGCGGTTGCGAGCCGTGTCGGCGGCGCTGTACAACATCTTCGTACAAGCCTCGGCGATCATCGGATCCAACATCTACCGCGAGGACGACGCGCCGTACTACCATCGCGGAAACAAGCAGCTGCTGGCAATATTGGGCGCGAACATCGTCATTTACGTATTGACTAAGTTGTACTACATGTATAGGAACAGGCAACGTGATCTGAAGTGGCAAGCGATGAGTGCGGAACAGCAGCTGGAGTATCTCTCCACGACGACCGATGAGGGCAACAAGAGATTAGATTTCCGGTTTAAGCATTGAGTGAGTGGTGGAGTAATGAGATTGATGACGACGAAAGAAAGCGAAGGGAAAGGTGTCGTTTATTCTCGGATTGTGATGGATCGCTGCAGCTGCAATCTGGCTACGGTGCAGCCGGCTGCTGTAGTTGAGCGGAGGGACTTGGGGCGAGGGAAAATACCTGGACATAGACGATGGTTGAAAAATAGGTGCTCGTTTGCGCAAAGGACTCGGAACTGCAGCTGCCAACCTGGACTTTCCAGCTGTGGGCCACCGTACTGTGCGTAGGAATCTGATGTTCATGACCTTGCCGCATCAATATCCCGCTTCCGATGGGGCCACTTCCGTCTACAGTACAACATGTGCCTGCAGCGGGCGCGCGTCACAAGGGGGGTTCTGGGTTTAAGGTACCTACCTAACACACATGTGCACGTATGCAGGTACGAAGGTCGGTTCAATGACATGTGATGGACTCAGCTTCGACTCGCCAACATACCACTACGTAGATGTCTCAAGAGCTGCTCTGTGCTTACTTTTTAGTAAGCAGAAGCTGGCGAAGTCCGAAGCTCTTTGCGAATCGAGGCATCTTGTGATTGGCTTGTCTCGCGATAAGCCTACATCTGTCGTAGGATTTCCGTCCGGCGGCATGGGATCTCGTAGCCCTTCACTCACACTCATCCGCTCACTTAATTACCGAGGTCAGCATATTCCCATCTCCATCCTACCCCGTTTTCTTCCACCCCAAAATCGCCAGACTCGGTCGACCGAACCATGGCTGGCACCGACACAACAACCCTGCACCACCCACGCATCCTCTGCCTGCATGGGGGCGGCACCAATGCGCGCATCTTCCGCGCGCAATGCCGCGTGCTCTCGCGCGGGCTGGAGCCGCACTTCCGGCTCGTCTACGCCGAGGCACCGTACGCGTCGGCACCGGGACCCGACGTCGTCGCCGTGTACGCGGGCGACGGTCCGTTCAAGCGGTGGCTGCGGTGGCTGCCGACACACGAGGCGCTCGAGGACGAGGCCGCCGTGCGCGATATCGACCGCGTGACCAGAGAGGCGATGGATGCCGATGACGCCGACGGCGCCGACGGGCCGTGGGTGGGTCTTCTGGGGTTTAGCCAGGGCGCCAAGTTGGCCGTGAGCCTGCTCTTCCGACAACAGCAGCGCGCGCTCCGGCGGGCGGAAGGCGGGAGGGGAGACCAGCAACGAAATGGGGGATGGGGCGACGATGGGATCTACGACGGCTGGAAATTCGCGGTCGCGCTTGCGGGGCGCGCGCCGTTGGTGAATCTCGAGCCCGGCGTCTTCAAGTCCTCCTTGCTGAGCAATCCCTCGGAGATCGGTCTTAGCGGGCCCCCGGACCTTATGGAGATGGCGAGCGAGAGGCATGTCTTACGTCTGCCGTCGATTCATGTCCATGGTCTTGCGGATCCGGGATTGCACTTGCACCAGGAGTTATTTGAGCAGTATTCGGACCCCGCCTCTGCAAGGCTTGTGCAGTGGGACGGCGGTCATCGGGTGGTGCTCAAGGGCACTGATGTCCAACCTGTAGTGGATGCTATTATTGAGGTAGCGAAGGAGACGGGCGTGCTTTAGAACGCGTTTTACTATCGAGAGACAGGGGAAAGAGTATTGTAACGGAAAATGGACGCCGTTAATCCATCGTCTGGATTAGCGGTATAGAAGGCAACCCCGACAGTATGGTTATTCGTTATGTACACGGCACAATTAGATTAGACGAGACACGGCGTTTTGGTAGGCTCTGCATGAAATAGAGACGATTTTCTACTGAATCTCATCTTTTGAGCGGTTGCCGGCCAAATTCAACTACGACTTGCCTTCTCAAGACTTAGACAGCTGGTCCATTGCACGTGCCCTCGCAGGTAAGCTTTATATTTACAAGAACCATGGCTCATTGTTGCGCACAAACTCTTCCCATGTTCTGGGCTTGTCACTGACTCGTTTGAGGGCCCAAGCCAAGTTGTCATTACCAGTCGGGCCATAATAGCTATACTCGGCGAGAAGTCTAGCCGCATTTGCTTCCTTTTTCTGTTCTTCTGAGAGTCCAGTTTACTCAGCTGCGCTTGCTGGCAGTACGAGCTTGACCTTCTTACCCGTCGCTTCCGTCTAAGCATCAGCCATCTCGGCTGGAGCATGAAACGCTGTAGCACAGGCAAACCGTTTCCCGTGGTAGTGTTCCGGGTTGAGCAGTGCGGGAGCAATAAACTGCCCTGTGTCCCGACTATCGATGAGAGGAAGTCAGGAAGCAGACCCGAAAGGTTAGGATAAGACGTTTTTGGCACCGTCATCTCCCTGCTCATCGGTTAGAAAAGCCTCCATGTAGTGACTTCGCATGAGAATGTGTTTACACATCAGTCTAGGCCGCATGGTGCTCAAGTAATTCTGCATGAACCCATTCGCACCACTTCTGGCTCACTTCGCAACAAGCGCACTCTTCTGGAGGATGAAAGCAGCGAAAGATTTCAGACTGGCAGCGTCCATAATGTCCGTAGTCTGAACCGGCGCCTGTAGTGTCCTCGTCAACCAATTCTTCAGCTCAATCGCGACTAGTGAGTCCAGACCCAACACGGCCATGGGATCATCCACGCTCAACTCCTGAGCCTCGACGGCAATCAGAGCAGACATCTTGTCTCGAATCGCGACGAGGATAAGCTGTTCGGCTTCCTTCTTCGTGGTCGCTTGGGCAATGGCCAAATTAAAGACCCATATTAGGTAGTTAAAGGGTCAGGCCCCCTTCTGCTTTAGTAGGGATACATAGTCCGTCCACCTATTCTGGCCACCATGGCGCCACTCAAAACAGGGGGCCATGTACCTATTGCCTACATGGCTTGGCAGATCTATTGCTGCACAGAGAACGCCTTAAGCTCGCTTTACCCCGCCAAGTTACCCTGCCATCAAGCAATAGCAATTCAACATTGAGCAACCCTAGCGGCATCGCCTCCTGTTGTAGTGTGCTGAGCTCCCCCACAAGCTTGTATAATAGCCTGAATGCAACCTCTCACATGCCATGCTTCTAAATGAATATTCGCTTGCTTTGAACCTCTTAAATTCTCAGAGCTGTCGTGTGCCTGAAAGCTCTATGAAATTGTCTTTGAAGGCTTTCGTTACACACATTTTACTTGATTTACAGTAGTAGCCGCCGATTCACGCTCCTTACGTGCCGAACAACTCATTTCGCAAGTTCTCTAAGGTAGATACCCAACATTCAGTACCTACTTACACAAAATCAAGCCATCCATGACCTAGCTGTCCGAAAATGGCCGATGAAGTGTCATTCCTGCCCTTGGGCGCCATAATCCAGTCATTCACAGTTGGTGGCGTGAAAATCGTCCAGGGCTTTCCAACGCAGGAGCTCTACGTATCGTACAATGGCCCCTACTTCGGAGAGACCATCGGCCGCGTCGCGAACCGCATCTCCAACGCAAAGCTTGTTTCCGTGAACGGCGGCAACACATACGGTCTCGCCGCAAACAACGGGCCCAACACTCTGCACGGCGGCGTCAAGGGCTGGGGCAAGCGGATATGGGACGGGCCAAAGCCCATCGGGGTGCGAAGCATCCCCGGGCTGGAGGGCGACCTGAAAGGTGGCGAGAGCGTTGAGTTCACTCTTCGAAGCGAGGATGGAGACGAAGGCTTCCCCGGCGAGGTCTTGGCGAAGGTGGTTTACACAACAGGGAAGATCAGTGAAGGGGGCAAGGAGGCGACCGTCCTAGGTATGGAGTATGAGGCCGAGCTCGTCGCCGGCGCTGACGAGACTGTCATTAACATGACGAACCATTCGTATGTCTCGCGGAACCCGAAACTCCGACCTACATCGCCAAGCGTAGGCTAACAGTAGTTCCAACTAGATACTTCAATCTCACGGGTGGCCCCTCGATTGAAGGGACGGTAGTCCAGCTCTGCACCCCCTCGTACCTACCAGTTGACAACGGCGGTATCCCAACAGGGGGCCCCACGACATTCGCCAAGGTAACCACAAACGAGCAGTTCACACTAGGCGCTCAAGAGCCCGACATCGACGATTGCTTCGTAGTCGACCCCTCCGCACCACCCAGCTCCGTACCTATCGATACCCGCGGCCGGCCTCTCGTCGCCCTCGTCAAAGCGCACCATCCCGAGTCCAAGATCCACCTCGAAGTCCACAGCACGGAGCCCGCGTTCCAATACTACACGGGCAAGTACATCGACGTACCTGCCGTCGCCAGCGTGCCGGCCCGTGGCGCGCGGAGTGGATTTTGCGTCGAGCCCAGTCGGTTCGTGAATGCCTGTAACGTCGACGATTGGAAGAGCCAGGTGCTGCTGAAGAAGGGAGAGAAGTACGGCTGCCGGATCGTCTACAAGGCCTGGAAGGAGTAAGTAACCTAGCTAGTGGTAATATCACGTCTGGACTGGCTTTATATAATAAGCCTTTGTTGTATTGTATCACATCGCGGAATATCGGAGTGTAGTTAACCGCCAAATTGACTTGACATGAACTGCTCAGCATCTAAGTTAAGCCTCGTCGTCATCATCATCATCATTATCGTCCACATTCTCATCGCCGGGCAATGGCGGCGGAGGCGCCTTCGCCTCCTGCTTGCGGAACAAGCCGGCCAGGAACTCGCTCGTGCTCGCCTCCTCTATGCCCTTATCCTCCCTCTTCCGCAGGAATCGCGGGAACCGCATGCTCAGGCCGCGGTCCTGGCTGACGAGCCCGATGGCGGCGGTATACGTCGGCGACAGCGTGATGTCGGCGAACGCCACTTCCCAGACCTCCTGGGGCTCGAACCACACGTCCGGATGGCCGCCCGCGTACTCGACGAAGCTGGGCTTCGTCTTGCGGACGTTCTTGTATTTATCTGTTGTGTTTTTGTTTCTGTCTTCTTCGCTCTGGCTTTCGCTATTACTATCACTGTCACTGTTACTATCATTACCCTCTTTATTCCCCTCGATTTGCTCTTGAGTCGTATCAATAGTAACGGCAGCCCCGGACTCAGGCTCGACATCCCCAGACCCGTCGTCGTAGAGCCGCCTATTGGCCTTGTAGAACGCGTCCGTGAAGCCCGACATGCACTTGCACACGGCCTCAAGGGCGCCCGTCTCCTCGTTGCGCACGGCGAGCAGGATGGGCGACCACCACTTCGCCTTGCGGCCCTGCCCGTGCCAGCCCGCGACGGGGACGAGGTCGAGCGTGTCGAAGGAGGCGCTGTAGTCCTTCTTCACCTTCAGCCAGGAGTCGAGGCGCTTGTCCGGCTCGTAGGTCGCCAGGAGGGGTTTGCGGCGCGTCTGTTTTGGTTGTTTCTCGTCGCCTCTGGGCTTTCCTTTGGCGTGACTGTTGATACTTTCCGGGTGCTGGTCTGGGTCCTCCATCGTAGTGGGCGTGGAAGGGGTGACCGGGGCGGGTGGTGGATTTGGCAGGTTGTCGAGGATCTTGACCATGATTCCCTCGCATTTGAGATCGGTCGCCTGCTTGAAGAAGTCCAGCACGGTCTCCGAGTCCTGCGATGTAGCGTCTAGACTACGCACCCACGTGAACCGGTTAGGTACCTCGACGAACAGCGAGCGCAGCAGGCTCCTGCGTTCCCGAAACGGGCGATCGAGCAGCGGCTGGCCGTTCAGATACATCAGGTCGAAGGTGAAGAGACATACGTCAATAGTGATGCTCCCGATCGCCACGTCCTTGCGCGCGCGGTTCGTCAGCGTCTGGAAGTTCTTGAGCTCGCCCGTCACCTGGTCTACTGCCACGACCTCGCCCTCCAAGATGAAGCTCCCGACCCCCTCGCCGCGGATTTGCGGTATTAGGGCCACGAGGTCTGGGTACTTGTCCGTCATCACCTCGAGGTGCCGCGAGAAGATGGACACTGTCCCGCCCTCGTCGCAGTGTACCTGCGCGCGCTGCCCGTCGTACTTGAACTCGCAGGCGAAGTCGCGACCTTGCAGCTTTGTCAGCATCTCGGACAGGTCGCGCGTGATGCTGCCGAGCATCGGACGTAGCGGGACGTGGAGCCCCAGCGCGCAGTGCACGAGCAACTCTGGACACACGCCGACCTCGAGCATGGCAGGGATCAGGTCGTTGTAATTGGGGCGTCGTGCGAAACACGCCTTGACGATCTCTTCACCACGCGCCCAGACCTCAGCTAATTCCTCCTTCTTGAGACGGCGGAGCTCGTCCGCAGAGCGCAGGGGGTAATCGTATCGATCCTCGTCTTGCCCTTGTGAAGTGACAGGAGGGCGCGAGAGCAGGAAAGCCCTCGATAGTGCGATCAGGAGCGTCGTTTTCACGGCACCTATCCGCAAGTGCTGGCAAAGCGTGCGAACGACGTATCTGCTCTCCTCGCCGCTACGCGCATCCTGTAGCAAGCGGTCCACGAACCGTTGTTTCACCTCCGCGCTGCCCTGCCCTTGCGTGCTGGCGATCTTGACGAGGGAGTTGTATACGCCTTTAATTGTGAGGGGTTTGGGGGCACGCAGCGTAAAGCTCTGCTTCTTCTTGGCCTCGAAGGCCACGTCCCCTGCGTCTCCATACTTGTCGTAGATGGCCTTGAGCGCACGGTTGTCGAGGCCACACACTTGCCGTAATGCTTTGGAGATTGCCGAGCCGCCTAGTCCGAGCTCTAGGGATATGTAGGGTGGTGAGATGGCGTTGGTAGATAGCCAGACCTAGTCGTCGTCAGTCACCCCAAATCAACGACGCGCATTGAGCGGCTCCTCGGTAAATATAGTAGGGGTAAAGAGGATAGCTAATGTTCGGAGAGACGCTTGTGTTTGCTTACCGCAGGGAGCAAACTGTCTGGGTCACCTTCGATGAGTATGCGTAGACAGTTCACTAATGTATCAACGATCTTGATTCGGCTCGAGGTCCCGCTCACGAGTACGAAACAACGCGTCAACAGGGCATACGAGGCATTGCCACCGTCCTTGGCCCAGTGCTCTCGCAGTTGGGGGACATACTGGCCCGGGTCAAAGGTCAGTGGGCTCTCGTCAAAGGGTATTGATTCCGAGACCGCGTCCACAGACGCCGCAACAGATTGTAGGGATAGAGTGCCCTTCCCTTTGCCGTTGCGGGGGGTTTCGGCTGTGTTCGGCTTCAGCGGCTCTGAAGGTGCTTCATCGGGGTCAAGCTCGTCTGCAGCCAGTTGCAAGTGCTGCGGTAAACCCAACGAATCCCCAGGCTGCTTGTCACCCGGAGCCGTAGCCTCCTGCGCTGTCGCACCGGCTTCCTCTCGGTCCCACTCGGCCTGGAGCTTCCGGGCCAGCTCCTCATCCGTCATCTCATGGTCGTGAACCGGATGCGCCGCATCTCTTACAGGCTCATTTTCGGTTCGAAGGGAAGAACTAGTCCCATTCTGATTCCTCTGCTTCGCGAAGAAATACTCGAGACCCCGTGACGGCAGGCTGCTTTTGGAATCGCTATTCAGCTTCCTCTTCTTCGCGGGGCTCGGCATCGTTCGGACCCTGTAGCTTCACCCTTAAAATGCATCGGTAGCATATCAGTGTCAATTATAGTGCATCTTACCTTGATAACCGCAACCTAGATTGCGCATTCGATAGATATCGCGCGCGCCGCGTTTTCTAGATTCAGTCGCGTCTCAGCCATTGATCGGGCAGATTCCATGATGTCACTCCATGGCCCGATGCATATAGTATACCTTGTTTATGCAATACCAGGGGCTTTCACGGCCTATGCAGTTATCAAGACATTCCCGTCTATGGGATGGACGCTCCCGTCCCGTCCCGTCCCTCCCGTCCGTCATGTCGTCTTCCAAGCTACCACTCCCTTGATTCGAACATTATTTTCGCTATGAAAAGTAAGAATAGGGACTAATTTTTAACTAATTTACTCGGGGTATAACCATTTCATTCTAATAATAATTTATTAAACCAGGCGTTATAGAATGGAGAAACTGCTACAAGCCCTCCCTACCTCGGTTGATTCGTTAGACGAATCCATTGTAATGGTCTTGTGCGCACATCGGTCTTGTCAGCAGAAATATCAATTGTAGAGACAAACTAGGGTCAGCTCAACCCAGATACAAGACGTCGTGCAAAGGATAGGATGGGAAATAGCGAAATAAGCGGTATTTGCAGCCTCGGTTTTTTTGTCAAAATACGCTCGGTAAGCACCATCACCGGAGCTGAACACGCTCCCTTCGAGCAATTATGGCGCCAAGTGCGATACCCTGACGTGCCATTACCTTCTCGAATTTCCCCCCGATCTAATTGAATAAATATATGGCAGGCGTGAAAAGCTTGCTGGCGCTCAGTGTCGGGCACTTTGGGAAGGCTAATCAGCACTGTGGTTTGGATTCTCTCCATCTCGCAGAGGCGGCCGACGCATTCAACGCTTTCCCACTCTATCGCGTTGCTCCGGAGATGAAAGAGAATATTCGCCGGGTCATCTCGGAATGCAAGCGCTTCCTTCGACTTCTCTGAAACAGGAAAGCTCGTTTTTAACTGGGGCGAGTAGTCCTTGAGGTTGAAATCTTTGTACTGACTGTTGTCGCCGATAATCGATGTTCCAATTTCGATTATATATTCCTTCATAAGAGGTTATTAGATACCGGAGCAGGTTTATCATTTGTCAGGATACGGCCAGAGTAAACTTACACACGTCGTGAAACTGGACGGCTCCGGCCCTCTCAGGGCTGCATTGGACATATCTATGACTGCTACGTCTGATCACCTTGACAGAGCTCACTGGTGACGACAGAGGCAGTCTAAACAAGTGTAAGCGAGGCAAAAGAGATAACAGCAGTAGCTGATCTGTGGGAAAATTCTGGTGATGTGTTGCAGCTCATAAGCTCAAAGAACCCTAAAATTACCTACAGGGGTGGTTTAATACGTTATATTGAGTATGATAAACTGATTTTAATCGTAGGATAAGGGGCTTAAAAACAAAGCAAGCTTGCTAATATCTATGACTAGCTTAAAGGCTGGAGCAAAATACTGAGACAATACAGTAACTACTGAAATGTTTAGAGTTTAAACCGGAGATATTACATTTGTTAATTTAACTTACTGGTGCTTACTTTGCTACAATAGTAGCCGATGGGAAGGCGAATATTTGAGAAATTTAACTTTGACTATAACAACAACGTTTACAACGCAGGCTTGGGAATACACTTGAATGGTTTTCTGTTCGGAGCAAATGATCCAGTGATCATACCTTTGGAAAGGAAACAGCAAAAGGAAGTGAAAGGATCTTGCTTCTGGTGCAGAATGCCGAAGATCGTATATGTAATCTGTCTGTCGGTATGTATGACAATCAATCTCTGGCACCGCGGTTAAGAAGCATCTCGACCAGTTCGGTAAACCCTTCCCTATGCGTTAAGGTTGAAGCTATAGCTAATGGCGTTTGTCCGCGCCGGTTAGCGGCCAATACGTCGGCCCCGCCTTCAATAAGCAGTTTGGCTATCTCCGTACGCCCCAGAGATAAAGCTTGTGATAATGGCGTCTGTCCAGAGCAATTAGCGGCCGACACATCGGCGCTGCATTTGATGAGCACTTTGGCTAACTCTACAGCTATCGCTCTACGCTCTTCAGATATAGCTATAAATGGTGGTGTCCGTCCGTCCGTACCGGCCGCGGATGGGTCGGTACCGCGTTGAATAAGCGGTGCGACTATTCCCGAGCATCCCTCAAGCGCAGCTATAATTAATGGCGTCCATCCGTCTTTATCAGCAACAAATTGGTCGGCACCGCGGTCGAGAAGCAGCTCGGCTACCTTAGAACATCCGTTAGATATAGCTATGTTTAGCGGTGGCTGTCCGAGTCCATCAGTGGCTGAAATATCAGCACCGAGGTAGATAAGCTCCCCGGCTACCCCAGTTTCTCGGCGATCCAAGGCGGTATGTAACAGTACCATCCGCCTTTAATACCAGCTGATATATTGGCACCGCGGTCGATAAGTAGCTGTGCAATATCAACGTGGCCGTAAAGTAAAGCTATGTGTAATACTGGTATCCCGTCTTCACTAGTAGCTGATACATCAGCACCCCGGTGGAGAAGCGCCTCTACCAGCACGCCAAACCCCCTTTCCACTGCGGAAACCAGAATCGATTCTCCTCGCGGATTCCTTATGCCGATGTTACGTCCCTCTACCGCAAGGAAGAATAATGACGCCTTCTCATTACCATATCTAACGAGCTGGTGCAACAAGTCTCTTTCTTTGTTGAATATGAAATTTCGGCCGGAAGCGTACGAAACACCGAGATTTGGTGGTACCAGGCTGTTAAGGTTTGCGAGAGAAGTTTCCGACAGTCTTTCGGCCTCGAGTTCCAGCATAGTCTCGATTGCTGCACTGCTTTTCGTGGCGCTTGCCGCGAGGACTGGAAGTCCGTATCGCTCGCCTTCTACCTTGAAACACGATTGCCGATTCGGGTGAGCACGAATGAGGGCCGCCATACCGGTCTCGGCTAGGATGTAGAAAAGACTGACCTCAGGCGTATACCGATGCACCCCTGCCCCCGAGAAAAAATTGTGATGTTTTACCCATTGGGCACGTGGAAATGTAGTGAGAAAACCTTGCTGGCTTATGTTGTAGCTCTGTGCTTGGTTGGCGTGATATAAGATTCCCTGATGGGCATAGTCTAGGAACGGAAATGCCCGAGTAATCGCTTCACGGGATGATCCTTCAAGGTTCATCACTTCTTTCATATTTATATATGTTTGACAGCATTGCTTGAGCATATTGTGGCTAAGACCAAAGAGGTTTGTTGAAAGATTGGGCCGGATCCTATGAAGACCATTCTCTTTAAGCAAAAAGTCGAGAACTGATGCATGGATGAATTGGATGATTGGACTCTTAGACTTCGTAGATTCAACTAGTCCTTTCGAGTTGTTGAGAATGTATCTCATTATGTTGTCTTCGGAGATATCATCCGAATGACAGGATGGCAACTTATCAGTATCTAACCCAGAAAGAATGGCAAAATACAGCTGTCTTGGTGTGAGAGGTTGCCTAGCGAATAGCACCCATTGAATACACAGAAGGAGGCCATCCATGTTGTTACCGTCGCGGATCAGAATGTCATGGAATAACTCATGAAGGTCTTCAGGGAGTTGTTGAATCCGCGCACGAAGGACGTGCTGACGGCCCGCATCATACTCCTTGTTTAGAATGTCCACGACAAGTACAACCCACATGAAGACACCGGAGGCTTTCTCCTGGAGATCGCTGCGTATCTGCTCTGCAAGAATACTGTCCTCGATGACTAACGCGCTGTGTAGGTAACTTGCTATATCTTTACTGTGTCCGATTTGCGTTTCGAGAACGATGCTTAGTCCCGTCTTTATGGTAATATGCGGATAGTGTCTGCTTGCGAAGCAGATGCGGAATCGGTTGGGAGCAACGCTAGGGTCGCTTAAAAAGGATACCATATCTCGAATTTGCTCTTCTTCACATTCATCGAGTGCATCAATTAAACAGACAAGAGAGGTGTCGCCGAGGCCTTGTACAGCTTCTTCAAAGAGGGATTTGAGAGATCCAATGGTCCAAGGGTGCCCGATTCGAACGTTGTCTAGAACATACTGAAGATCAGGGCGCGCTTCAAGCAGGTGTAGTAGCAGTGAACGGTATAAGCCCGTGGTCGTCTTTTCTAGGTCACCCCCTCTCGCATTGAAGAAGAATGAGAGTAAAATCTCATTATTCCCGGCCTGTCGGATCTGGTTGCGAAGCTTCCCTAGTAGGAACTTCATCAGGGTTGATTTTCCCGCCCCTGGTTTCCCTTTTATCCACAAGAAGTTGTGGCCGTTATGCAAAGTGTTCTTCTGCATCCAATTGACGTATGGCGGCGTATTGAGAAACCACGCACAGGTATGAGCATGTGCTTTCTTGATAGTCAATTGCCTGGCATCCATCTGATCGAATTGCAGCGACTCAAGTAGTACTTGGTGCTTGTTAACTTCCGCGCTCGTATTCGACAGTTTGTTGATATTTATTATGAGATCTCTGCTAACTTCGAGGTTGCCTGTGTTTTGCACTCCAGAGCCCTCAAAGCTATTCGATGGCTGGCTAGAGTTGTGTTGTAAAGCCTCAGTCGACTGAGCGGCATCACTACAAGTATCTTTAGCAAGCCTCTGCCTCTTAGCTGGTGGTTCCATGTTGTCTCTTCATTCGTTTCTAACGGCCTGCTCGTAGAAGGGTATCCGATGGCGGATACGATGGCGGATAACGCTGGGTGCGGATCAATCTTGCGATCCTTATTGCCCCAATAATCGGACGCGTAGACGGGATCAACGGTTATACCCGAACAAAAACGGCGGTAGGCAAGAATGGTCGAGTTTTAGTCAGGGATATAGAGTCGTTGAGTCGGATAGTGCTGCTCGCAATGCTGCGTGTAGGCGGGACTCTCTTTAGGCAAGATGGGGGAAATCTGCCTCGTCAATTCTTCGCTTCATCGCCTCTAGTTACTTGCTAACGGCCAAACATGGGCCTATTCGACCTAAAGAACAGCAATGTAGCCAGTGTGATTGACTTATACAGAAAACAACGGCTTGTTTTGGTTCTGGTATCTGATAATCTGCTGGGCGGTTATGTGTAGTAGGAGAAAGGGACGCTAAAGGTAAAACTAGGAATAGAAATGGAAAGCAGAAGTGAGGCGAGCGAGGGCATCGACTGTAACTGATTACCCGAATAGGCACATATGCTGCTGGGGAGCTGACGAATTGGTGCTTACCTCACTTGTCATGCAGCTCGCGATATGCCTTGGTCTAAGCTTTGGGGGCAGTGCAGCAATCCACACCCTTTGCGTTAACTATTTTTTTCTCATTTGACTTTGCTCATATCGACTTCATTAATTTCTAAGGTCTAAAGAAGATCTTGAATAATTGTTGAGAGAGTCGCCCCTACACGATCGAGCCCGAATCATGGCACAAGACCAGGCGAGGAACGAAAAGACCTACGAGACTTACACAGTCGCCGTAGTGTGTGCTATCGAGTTCGAGATGAGCGCAGTTCGCTACATGCTTGATAAGGAGCACCAGCGGCTACCAAACAAGCCGGGAGATCCGAATCGCTACATCCTCGGCCAGCTATCTGGTCATGATACCGTACTTGCGTGGCTACCTTGGCTACAGGGTAAGAGCGCCGCCACGATGGTTGCTGCGAACCTAGACCGAACATTCCCATCAATTAAATGGCGTTTCCTGACAGGCATTGGCGGAGGGGTGCCCGAAGCCCATGACGTCCGCCTAGGTGATGTGGTTGTGAGCATGCCCGAGGGCCGCTATGGTGGCTTGGTGCAGTACGACCTTGGAAAAGATGTCGACGGCGGCTTCCAATTGAAAGGCTTCCTCTCTGCGCCACCTATAGAGCTCAGAAGCGCTGTTTGTGAAATGAAGTCCGACCAGCGTGTTAGTGACAACAAGATTAAGCAATTCATCACTGCAATGCTTCAGAAAGGTAGAGGCCTCAATGATTACCAGCGGCCGCCGAGCGAGTCGGATGTCCTATTCGCCACAGATTACTGCCATGTTTCGAATAATGGGCGTACTTGTGAACATTGCGATCCGGAACACATCCTCAAAAGATGCCATCGCGAATCTGATGGCTCGAAAATTCATTACGGTCTAATTGCTTCTGGCGATAGGGTCATGAGAAGCGCGGCGAAGAGGGACGGGGAAGTACGGAATTTAAGCGACGATGTGCTGTGTTTTGAGATGGAAGCTGCTGGGTTAACTACAGAATTCCCATGTCTCGTCATTCGAGGCATTTCCGACTATGCCGACTCTCATAAGAACGATGCTTGGCAGCATTACGCCGCTGCGGCAGCTGCCGCATGCACGAAGGAGGTCTTGACTTACCTGGAGCCAGCAATCCCAGCAGCGGCAACTCCTGTGATTCCAAGCTCAGACTACGACGGTGGGAACGGCGCAAAGGTCAGTGCTAGTTTTAGAGGTAGTGGTATCCAGAACGTAGGTTCCGGAAACGTCTTGGTAGGCAGGGATATAACCATCGACAGAAGATGACCCGGAGGATGTTTCCTGAAGCAATATTCGTCGCTGTCTTTTGTAGCTGGATACTCTGTTAATAGCTGCCCTTGGTGTGTTTACAGTAGTGTTAAGGCACTGTAAGGAGTGAAAGCGGGATATTTATGGCACGGCATCCCCCGTGAGGGGTAACATTATACTGTACTGTACACTGTCTTGTAGTCGCTTAGGTACATAGGACTGGGTGCTGGGTACCTAGTTAGAACTGGGCAGGACCTACATATACTATGTATACGAAGGGGTTGGTGTTTGGTAGTGGTCGGAGGGTTTTAACTTCCTTTTAGCTTTGAGACTTAGTTGGTGGCCGGTTACGATAGCATATTATATCGGCGGCGACAGCGCATGCTCCCCCAATATACCAACATATATCATGGATGCGTTCAAACCACTTGTGCAAAGACCTGTTGAGTGAATAGGTAGACCATTATATTTATCAGTATATCAAGCAAATTGAACTCGTGATTCCTTTACGCCTCGGCAGCACCTGTTCTTACAATTCGCAGGACATCTCTCGACACAACAAAGGCCTTTGAGTTGGGTCTCCCCCTATCAAATAAAAACCCGTCTCATGTGCCTAGATTTCCACAGCATATGTTCACTTCACAGGCAAGGGAAAGGATATAAGGTACTAACCTACTACCGTAGGTTAATGGGTGATACGCCAAAGGGTACTAGGTAATCATACATCCGCCATACTCATACAATGCCAGCCAACACAATTACCAACGTATCCAACGGTCCTTCTCACAATAGCTGGACCATGCATCCGGATTGTTTCTAGGCGTATCTGCGACTTTAAGCAGTGTAAACACCAGATCCCTTTTCCCAAACAATTCACGATACTTCAATTCACCTCGCGCAGTCATTCCCGACTTGTCAAGGTCGAAGTATCCCGTCCTCTCATGATCCTCGTCCAACACTAGGTGCGCCGTGCCGGTTTCGCAACCAGCCCATTGAAGGTAAAATCGACCGGGATTTTGAGGGTGGTCGCCACCGAGTCGTCTTTTGAAGTGTTTTGTGCCGGCTCGCCGTGTGGCTGTTACCTTGCGCTTCCCCGAGGCGGCAAAGTATTCCGAATCACTAAATTCATCTTCCTCGTCAGACGAACGTACGGCCTGCTCCTCGCGTAGAAGCTCCAGAGATTCCTCTGAGCTGGCCAGTAGCATGGTGCCTTCGACTACACCGAAATTGAAAGCGGCTGCAGCACCATGCGTACTGGTTGGCGCATGGACATCGAGCGACATCGAGCCCAGCTCGCATCCATATTCGTCCTGGAGCCGACGGCAGTGTATTATGTACGAACCCACAAGATGAGTAAGTGTAAATGGGCCAGATTGGGTAGAGCGATGTGCTCTTGCATAGTCTATATGCGGCTTCAGCTTGGCCAGAATGGCCTTCTCCTTCTCACGCTCCTCACTTTTGGTCTCTGCCGCCTTGAGCCGTGCGATCTCTGACTTGCACGATTCCACTTGGGGAATCACTTGTTTCGCCCATCCAACAATTACACAAGCCTCACTGCAGCTCCAGCGAGTGTCTTGGGTGGGTTTTGACGTTCGTTTAACCAAAAGCTCTGGTGTGTGTTTGGCAGCCTCTACGAGCCCCTCAAAGCTGTCATTGTCGGCAATCCAGGACCTTAGAATAAGGGGCTTCTTCTGTTTCCCAGGCGCAGGCTTACCGCGCAAGCCGTCTAGGAAATATTTAGCTAGGAAGCGTTCCGCGTCAAAGAACGCCTCAAGCGTAGGGTGGTCAGTTTTTACATCCGGCTGGTCAATCATGGCAAAGGCGGTGTCGATCCCTCTGTCAAGCTCGGAGGCCCATGCAATAACTGTCAGGTATCCCGTAACCCGCGCGCTCAACCCAGGTATGCCATCAACGCGGCGACCTAGCGGCTCAAACTGATCGAGCAAGTCCCAGATGATGATGGGCTCAGGTGTCTTGTGCGGGGCAGGTAAACCCTCGTCATCCACAAAATACTTAGAAAAGAAGAAATCGAGATCGTAGCGTGCCTCGGCACTCGCGTCATCGAGCTTAGAAAAGTTCTGCTTATGCCACCGGTGTACATCAAGTTTGTGCTCCTCGACGGCCCGTGCGTAATTCTCCCGATTCTGGGCGAATTGAGTAGCAAGTCGCTTCTGCACGGCGGCAATTGAAGGAGGGCCTCCTTCAACACACTGAGTGTTGGCTGCAATCAGAATCGACACATGTCCACTTTTATCTCTAAGCGCGCACGCAGCTAAGGAAGGGCCAGCTCACCTTTCGACCCTTCACTGCGGCCTCCAGCGTACTTCGAAGCTCGTCCGCTTTTGCTGACTTATCAAAGGAGATATCGTACAAGCGAAGCTGCGCCGCGATCCATGGTTTGGTGGCGGCTCCCCGACGCGCCGATGAGGCATTCTTACGGAAGAGCAGCCTCAACTCTTCTAATGGGGCGCGAGAGAAGCCCCCCGCAAGCAGGCCATTCCTGTCGTCGTACGAGAATGGCCCGGACTTGATTTGCGCTGGTGACTGAGGCCGTGCTGGAAAGCCTTCAACATCGCTGTTCATAGAACAATCGTAGATGTAGTCCCGATTATCTTTCTCCATTATTCATTGACTGCTCGCATTGCTCTGCGAGAGAAGGCAGAATCAAAACGCCGCGGTGAAGTTTTGGTCTGGTGGCATCAACTGGTCCCCTGGCGAATCGATAAACAGGTGACGGGATGTATGTAATTGATTGCTCTGTTTGACTATTGGCTAAAGAGATGTTCAGGGTAACCAGGGTAACCAACCTAAACAGTTGATGATTGAAACTGTCAGGGCACGCAGCTGCTTGACTGTCATTCTCCACTACAGCTGGTCGCAGCCGGCAATGACCTGCACCAGTCATCAGCTCTCACTGTTTGCTCTAGGCTGCTACAGGCCACAGCACACCCAACACTATACTACAGTACATACGCCCACGCCAACCAGGGCAGCCTATAGAGCAATAGGACCCAAAAGACAAAGAAACACTCATCCTGCCTTCAAAGTCTGAATTTTGACATGCGATCACATCTTCTCACGCTCTCAAAACCTGCTTCCCGTATTCTAAATGCAAGTGCGAGAACCACAATGAGCGACAAGCAAAAGTGAGAATGACATATGCAAAAGCCCCCCTCCCCCCGACATCCCTCCAGCTGACAGATTGCAACTTACAGGGTCGCCCTCGGGGCGCTGAAACGAAAGGCGGACAGTGAACTTGATCAGGTCAAGACTACATCACGCGCCCGGACGCAGAAAATAAGTGCGCTGGTTCTCTCAAGACAAGGTCGCTGCAGCACACGACACTAATATGAATGCTATCTAGCTGCACCCCCAGTTCCTATGTCCTACGCCAACGGAGCGATCCGAATCACTCGTACACCTGGTAGGATACACGCCAAAAACTGCGTGAATCTACGCGATATCATACATAAGGACCACCTGGAAGCCGCATGTGTCTATTCTTTCTTCATTGCCGAGGATGAGCTTTACGGACATCTTCCCTTTTCGCACAAGTCGGGCGGGGTCCCTGTAAGTGTGCATACAATTCACTGCTATCGGGGGCTCAACTAATCCGTATGTGCTGGGTCGTAGATATATATTGGTAGAGATCCAAATTTCGACGTTCCCACCATTCAGACGGCGGTAGGCGTGATTTCGCAAACCTTTGTTATCCTAAAACGAGTTGTAATTACTGACTTATACATAATAGAGCACTCTAGCGGGCGTCAAGTTCCAGGAGAAGATATCTCGCAAACAGCTTGATAGCCTCCGACCCGTACTTCAACAGCTACATAGCCAGAGATATGGCCAAAATATACACACCTTCTACCCATGGGGCCCCGGATCTTGTCACTCTAAGATCCTCTTACTTGTGTATCCGGCTTTCCTTAGGATCGTCATCACGTCCTGCAACATGATGTATATCGATACAGAGCTAGGAGACAACCATTGGTATATTCATGATATACCAAAGCGTTCTTCTCAGTCAACACGGTCACCCGCGGGCTTCGAGGCCGACCTCCTATCACATATGGAAGCTCTGGGGGCGCCCAAAGCTTTTCTCGACTCCATCAGAGGCGTATATGACTACTCAGGGGTGAAGGTTCATCTTCTCACTTCCGCGCCCGGGACATGTTCGGGTGCGAAAGCAGAACAACAAGGACTACTCCGCTTGAGGCGAATAGTAAAGCAATTAAATCTGAAACTACCCGAGAAAGAGAGTTCGGGGGAGCTCCAACTGGAAGTATGTACGGCCAGCGTTGGTAACCTCAGCGCAAAGTGGCTCAACGGATTTTACGACTGCGCTCTGGGCGAAGACACCCTTCAAACACATGACGGCACCCGCGATGTCCCAAAGCTCAAGCTATTCTATCCCACAACGCAAGATGTTAAAAACGCAGATGAAGCTGCGCAGGATGCTGCGAGTAACATTGGTTGTCACACACGTCCATGGGATACGGCCCCGCAGGATGTAAAGCGTGTATTCCACCATTACGAGTCGAAAGATCGTGGGAAACTCTTCCATCAGAAATTCATTCTAGCTTACAACCCTCGAGACACCACACAACTGCCCTACTATGTATACGTCGGATCAGCTAACTTATCCCAATCCGCATGGGGCGCCCTGGAACATGACAAAAGAGGGAATGAGTTGACTTCCGACAAGAAACTCATAAAGTTGGCTAATTTTGAATGTGGTGTGTTGATTCCAGGTTATCTCATCAAGAACCTTCTCGAGGATGGGACCGCAAGCTGGCAAGAGGGTATCGTGCCGCATGTCCAGACTGCACCGCCTTACGACCTTCCGAGAGACAAGGCCTGGAATGACTACAGATGGACAAAAGACTATCGTGAGAGTGAAGGGGGTGGTAGTGGCTGGAGCTTCTAAAGGAAGCAGCGAGACTAGACAATACTCTCGATTTTGCAGCTTGTTCAATCTATATTTCTAATCACTAACGGCGCGTAAGGTATACCCAGGGCAGACCCAGGGGGTCGGCGCGGTTTATTCCTTCAGGTGGAAAATATACGAGTGGCAACTCTTAGGGTAGGGGTTCATAGCAGACTACCGTGTAAAATCCAGTGATGAACAAGGAAAAATTAGACAAGAACCTGTGCAAGCAAGCAAGAAAGCTTCCTCTGCACAAGCCCAATTATTTCAATTCTACTACCTCAGCTATCACTTTTCCCACTTGTGCACGTCAATAATCGCCTGCGCGAAAGCCTCAGGCGCTTCGGCAGGAAAAGCATGTCCAACCTCGAACACCCTGCGCTCGTGGCGCCCCACAAACATCTCAGCATGACTGGCCGAACCACCAGGCTTCAGGGGATCCCGAGTGCCGTCCAGCGTGATGCACGGGACCGTGATCTTCGGCCTCGCCGCCAGCTTCGTCTCCAGCTGTTCCAGCGTCGGATCGCCAGCTTCCCTGCCGTGCAGGAACCGATAGGCGTGGATGACGACGTCGACGAAATCCGGGTTCTCGAACGCCTCGGCCGTGCGCTCGAACGTCCCGTCCGCGAACTCCCACGCCGGGGACCAACCACTGCGTCTAGAGGAGCCTGCAGAGCGCCCTGCGGTCCCGCGCGAGACACCTCCGCCCGCGCTCGCTCTGGAAGAGGTGCTGGTACCACATGACGCACTCGAGGCCCGCGGGCGCCGGCTCCTCCCGCTGCTGCTGCTGCGCCGCAACGTCGGCGACGTCGTACCCGGCGTAGCTGACGAGCCCGGCCCACGCGCTCCGGACACAGCGCAGCGGCGACGCACGAGGCGAGGCCGCCCCAGTCGAAGCCGGCGAGCGTTCGCCCGCGGATGCGAGGTGTGGAATCACCTCGTCGTACGCGTGGACATCGTAGGGAAAACCGTGCGCGAGGACCACGGGCCATCCGTCGTGCGTGCCGTGTTCGTAATAGGCGATTTCGAGGATCGGGGTCCTGATTTTCTTGAGCTGTGCCATGACGGTACTAATTACATATGTAGGTGAGGTATTAACTAATCACCAGGCACACAATTTTCTATAGACATCAATGTCTAAGAGATATGAGTGATATCAATCAGAAACAAGATCAGTTTCTCCTACGATCCCTACATTTTATTGTGAAATTTTATACCGTGTATCTGAGCCGCTTCATGTTGTGCATGTCATGATTAAATATGTCTCTCCAAGGGCGCATGGTGATCGCCGTGCTTAGTCATCAAACCCAGCATCCTATCATAAAGGTGTTCTGACAGTGCGTACGAGTTCTTAACGGCAAGTTTGGGAGTAAGAGGGTTGAAATCGAGTTGACAAACGCTTCCCCGGGACTGTTGGACAGGTGCTCCCGAACTTAGCCTTTGGCACTCGGCTGATGTTTATAAACAGATGTGTCGACTCCTTACGTCTCACACGCGCAACGTACCTAATGAAGATAAAACAACTTCCTCTTAAGTATCTGCCAATAATCCAATACGTACCGTCGTGCCCAGTTAATACTGTACAACGCTGGTTTTAACGGACGCCATGTGTGACATATTTTCCCTAACATGGCGTTCAACAGAGATCGTGCCAAGTGATGATATTCAGTCAAAGGAACAAGCATACTAGGGCGGCCCAGGACTCAGGATGTTCCTATGAAGAGTGGCTGCACTAAAAGGTTGGGGCAATATCAGGGCCGAATTTTAGGGTAAAAGGATGTCTGCTATCATTTATCTTTCAATGGGTTTTTGTTATGTAGTAGTATTGTCGCTAGAGTTTTTGTATTTTCGGTATTAAAGCGCCTACGTAACTAATAATGGGGCGGGAGATACGTAAAAGCAAGGACTAGGCATTGGAAATCCCCAGGCCCTAGGAATGTCAGATTCAGCAGAAAAGCCACCCCGTTGTCGGATCTTGCAATTCTGTCTTCTATCTAGCGACATCAGTCTTGGGAGCACATGCTGGTGCTTCTACTACAAAAGAGGGAACAGGATTAAAGTTAGTCAATATTTATATTGCCGGAATTAGTCTTCAATCGCGCCCTTTCGAGAACAGGCCATCCAATTTAGATAGGCTAGTTCGTTTAAGATTTCTTCTTACCATCATTAACATTAACCAGACGCCGTTCCGCGTTCAATTTACACTCATCGCACTCTACTTCTTCAGCAGAAACCCCAACTCGCCATCATCCTACTCGTCTGACACCCCATCCTCGACGGTGGGGGCGTGCGCTGCCACTGGGTTAGTTGGTCCATCTTTGAGCTCATCTTGCCTGGCGCTGAGGTTCCGGAAGTAGGGCTCCGCGGGCCCGGGGATATCGATCTTCCTCGACCAGAGCGCCGCCTGCCAGCCCCTTATGACGTACCTGGCGATGGGCATGCGCGCGGCGACGGTGCACATGAGCCGGCAGATGCGCGGGAACAGCTGCAGCGCACGCTCGTCAGGAAGCAGCGGCAGCAGCACCGTCCCCGAGTTCAGCGGCCCCAAGAAGGCCATGGTTGAGAACTCAGGCATCGACCAGGTCGCGAAGTATCGCTCCATGAGCTCTGTGTCGAGCATGCAGTGCTCCAGTATTGTCGCCTTCACTGTCTTCCCATTGCTTTCGTCTAGCACCACGTCCGGGGGGATTTCTCGCAGAATCGCATACGCAATCATGTTCATCACTACCCTATTCGTAGAATAGACAAGACGCCTGTCAGCAACTATTTGAGCTGCAGGGGAGCGGAGATTCGGCTGGGCTTACCTGAGAAAACACGTTTCTGGAGTAAAGTTTTGGTCGTGACAAAGTGCGGAGGGAAGCGAGCCACTGATTGTGTTTAGCTGTGCTAAAGCCGCCTTCCTCTTTCTTAGTTTGACCTGGTCTTCGAGGCCAGTGGCTTCGTTGTCCTTACGCCCTTCTCCGAGCGTCGAGACCTCGCTCATCAGGACGGATAACCGACAGAAGGTGCTGATAGCTCCGCCGACAGAAGGGGGGGGCGCCGATGGCGCAGTATATTCTTTACCAAATATGTCAACGTTAGTGGGCGTTTCGTAATTAAATTCGGGAAATAGACATGGAATCTTTGGCGGCTGAAGGACACAGGTATTGCGGAAGTTGGTGGCCGTAATGCTGGCAGGTAAATTTACGTCAGCTCAAGTGTGTATTGGTACCCCGTGCGAAATGCGCAACTATGGTGGTGTGGTATTAAAAATTGCTGTTGAGTTACCTTTCCAGGCAGAAAAGACCCCAGACAGTTTTTGAGATCACTCGCTTTTTCATTATGTCCTCCGGGTCGGTGTCGGTCAAGGACCAAAAGACTTGGCTCATTCTGCATCTTTTGAGCATGCCGTAAGAAGCCAACCGGTACAGGCTTCCGTTTTTGTCCTCCCCTTTCAGAGACGAGATAGCAAACAAGATCCATAACCCTTGTATTGTTGGAATAGTAGGTGACCCGGGGTCATATCGGCTGTTGGCCTCGGAGAGGAACTGCTCTCTCATGTCTTGCTTCGTCACCCGTTGCACCATATCTATCGTATCTGAGAAGTACTATGGCCTACATCAGCATCAGAACATTGACTTGCGGGGCGTCAACTCACACTTCTAAGCGCACATATAGCGTTGACGAGAAACGGAGAACAATACGTCGCGCTCTTGGGGTCACCTTCACGAATGTCTTGTATGAAGCACTCGCGGTCAACGAAGGGGTAAAGGAACGCGTTATCCCACTTGAACCAGGCAGAAATGAGCTCAGACACGATCCCATCCCCAGCAATGCTGGTCCACGGTCGAGCAGGGATCTTTATGGGGCTAATCCCGAGTGCATCGAACTCTAACTGCTGCATCATCGGTAAGTCGCCACCGTCCGCCATCGTGGGGGATGGAAGTAGTAGCTCTGCCTGTCTGATGGAATGTGCAAGAGCAATGGGGTCGTCTGCCTCTCTTAACCTGTGAAAGAGGCTTAAAGCTTCTTGTTCTGGTCTCCTCGAAAGATCGTGGAAAAGCTGACGAAGGTCCAGGTTTTCGCGTTGGAGTTGGTCCGTGATCTCTTTCCTAGCCGAGCTCCGCGATTGCGCGTCCTGAGGAAGCTCGTATGTGCAGACTTGTCCTTTATTCCGGCACTTGCGACACGCCGGTCGTTCGCCATCACACTGAGAAAGATATTAGGCCAGCAGGTCGGTAACGGTGGTTTTCGACAGGAATAGAGATGTCACCTTCGTTTTGAGACGCCGACAGGGGTCGCAGGCAACCAAGACAGTAGTGCGACTTCTGCGTAATCTGTTTGCCTGAGGCTCTGGGTCGCCATCATCCTCACTGGGCTTCGGCTGTATTGGAATAAGTTGTCTGAGGGTCATTCCTGAGCGATGGAAGTCCCTTCAGTTCGAACTGTCCTGAACAAATTGGGCTTGGTGGAGCAACATTATAAATCGACGTGTTCCGGTGCACTCTATGTATATAGAGACCACCAGGCGACTGCACGGGATGTGGCTAAGAATAGAGCTGAGGCGTATAAGTGACCATCAGAAGGGACTCCCGGGAGTCATTGGTCAGGCTGGATTGGGCCCAGCTCCGAGCACTCGACCCATCCCTGATTGGCTTCATACCTCGGCGTGCTATGCGGTTATGCCGACCTTCTTACGAGATACTCACCGCATACACACGTAAGGTCAAACCCGGACTCGGAAAACTGGGACGATAACTGGGACTCCTATATTTCGACCATGTGCTCCGATGCTCGGTGAAGAGATTTGGGCACGAAATGGACAGTAGCTACCGAGCGGGGGTCTACCAATTTTAAATACACGGCCAAGAGAAGCAGAATGGATGCATCGTCATCACCACCAACACCTATTTTTCCGACTCCACGCAGGAGCGTATGGCCCGCCCGCTAGTGGTATGGCAGAAGGGTATCCGCCACCCTGACTGACGGCAAAGCGGCAGTGATGTCATAACACGTAAGGACGGCAGGCAGTCCTAGAAAACAAGTTTGGTCTGTCACGTTCGTCATGGAAGGGCTCTGCACCATAGTCGATGATGTGGGCTCGGTATCGTCAGCGGAAGCCAGTATCTACTACGGCATTGGCAGGCCGCCCTGCATGTTGTCCGCGGAGATATAGATAGTCGCCCAATACAATGGGTAGGTATTCCGTGCCCCGACGCAGCCCGTATCCATCCCGACCACCTCGGCCGGGCTCCGGGAGGCTTCTCTGGCCCAACCAGTCGACGGCCGCCCTGCTGGCCCCGAGCCACTTCCAGCTCTTTGACCTTTCTGTTCGTCTCTTCCATTTTCACTTGCATCCGGTCCAGAGTCAGGCCGCCAGCTACTGCATCGCCTCGGGATCTCTAACGTGGTGTGTATCGCCGGCTCCCACCCGGACGCCAGCCTTCGGGAACGCTAGGATTGGAGTTGCCTGGACCTTCGCGCGTGCCAGCGCGGATGCTGGCATTGATCCACAGATAGCTTTTCTTATCATGTCGGGCGCGCCAGCAAAAAGCGGGGTGGTGCTTGGATAGTGCGCTGCAACCTTCCTGGTGAGTTAATCCTGTTTTGATTATGACCTGGAAGTGTGTCAGAAGAGTAGCCAAAGCAAAAATTTTTTTTTTTTTTAAAATGAACCGAAGTATTTACCAGCAACCACGTTCCCCCAATGCGCGTGAGTACTAGGTATATCAATTGTCGGTTTCATTGGCGGTAATGTGGTTGGCCATACCAAAGGCACTAAAAGCGATGGTTGATATTGTTGTCTTGGCGTTGGGGGTTAGCGGCACTGTGTGACTGTCGACGTTCAGGCTCCGGCATCCGGGAGATTGTAAAAGCCACATGTGCTTGGATACGGCAAGGGGGAAATTAATATGCATACTTACTTATATATATACGCTCATGTACAAGGGAAGGTTATTTTGGCGGAAATGGCAATTATGAATTACCTAACGCATTGAAAATCCTCGTCACCAAAGTCGAGAGGATGAGACCTGGAGAGTACTGAACCGTCAACAGGGAACGGTACTTGGAAAGATATTCGAATTCTCGAAACAGAGCGTCTGCCGTGGAACCAGACCTAATAGGACTACAGCTAATATTGCACGGACCAAAGAACCAACCAAGGTATACAAGAACTGAGCGACTTCTGCTCGCATAGATAGCACTTCTTTCTTGTGCAATAACAATAGGACGGGAAATAGGTATCAGCAGCGAGAACTGTGACATCATCTCTTTAGCCGTGTGCGTGCGTGGGTGCTGTGAGGGTTATGACTAGGAATCATTCCCCACCCGATTGTCTGTCTGTCCTTTGGTGTAACACTCGACTAATATCATTAAGTTTTCTCCTTCCTCGTACTGTCGAGTCACGATCAAAGAATGCAATAGGCAGCAAAGTAGGCTGTGAGAACCAGGGATTAGTTTTCGACAAAGGAGGGTATCAAAAGATGTAAGATTTTTTCAAGTATATTCGCAATGCCTTCATTGTTAGCGAAAGAGTTTACGACTAAGTAAAACGAAAGGCTTTCTTGTTGCTCAATTTTTCGCTGGAATTCCTATGGACCAAATAGGAAATTCCTATATCCTATTCGGGAAACCCTCCTACGCCCTCGGCTATACCTACTATGTAGGTACTCGCATGCACGCAGCTACGACCGGCCAAGGGCCACACAGCCAAGGGCCACACACAGTCATACAGGCAAGGTCCACAGCCAAAGGACCAACGGAGCCACAGAAACCACACAGCCAAGGGCCAAAGGCGGAAGCCACACAAGCCACACAGGGCCGCAGCCAACAAGCTTATACAAGCTAAAAACGAAGGCAGTCCCCCCTAGTCGGGAAGAAGCGGAGCCCAGCGCACCCGCGGCAGCGAAGCGCACGGATAGGCTAGGGGTAAGGGGGCGGCCTTCGTTGTCTTCGTGGCCCTACATATACGTACATAGTACAGTATGTAGCCTTGCATGGCCTGTGTAAGTAACCTGTGTGGCTTGTGTGGCCCTGTAGACCCTAAAAACGAAGGCTTCCTTGCCCCTGGGTTAAAGGGGCCTCTGGTTAGTAGAGATCAAACAGGTAAACTCGAATAAGGATTCTGGTTCACTGTTGATAGCCTTTGCGGAGAGTCTAAGGATTGGTCTCGTAGGTAGAAGATACCCTGCTCTATTGCCCAGCGATCTATGAGAGTAAGGTAGATCGCTTATAGTGTTGGATCTCCGGAACTAGGTTAACCCGCTCCGTACGCTATGTGATTTCTACGTAGGTCCGGAGGACCTCACGTATACTAAGCTCCGTGACGATATGACATAACTACCTAGGTGGAGATAGGAAGATGCCAATGGGGTATTATGGCTGGTATCGGCTGAGATATGGCAGTTCTGACCGCTGGTAATTCCACTACTAACTATTACAAGCTAACGGTGCTTCGCACAGTCAACTTTCCTCGTGTCAATAGAAAACGCATACTTGGATTGCCAACACCCTCCAACTACCTCCTTGTAAAATTTTAAGTCACGTCTGCTACACCTGTTCCACTTAACTGCGCACGTCCTAAATTTTAACTTTGGATTAATCGTACGTGATCAATTCTAATTAAAAAAAAAAAAAAATTATTTAGATAGGTATTTCTTTGCGTGATCGAACAGTCTATGTGCATGTAAAAACTAAACCGAAGGTATGTATTAGTTAAACCGCAGAGGAAAAGGTCTAAAAGTGCGGGGCAGAACCATAAGGTCTGATTGGCTACTTCCAATTGTGGCAGTACTACGAAAATAGAGAAGATTTGATGATTAATTGATTGATTATCGCCCAAGGAGGGTTTGCACAGGCACCTAATATCTCTGGGCTACTGGTCCGTACAGTGTTAGCTATACCCTCTTCATGGTATCCAAGAATGAGCAATTATTAGAAAAGTTTGATACTGGGACGCAAAGCTCGGGTTGCGTTATGTTCGAAAAAAAATTCAAAAAAATCCAATGCATTAAACCATCGAGAGCGTGAGAGTGGTATACGAGTATTACTTAGGAAGATTTCTCTTCGCCTTCTAGTCCAACTATTATTCAATCATTTTAAAGGGTTTAAAGGTTAGTACCTCCTTAACCATGGTCAATTGCGAGTGCCACTTCGTTCCTTATTCCGCATACTATCCTACCCCCCTAAACAAGGGGACTCCGCAAGTACCCGCGCTAGGCAAGGCTATCGGGATCCGCTATACAGGGGGTTTTTCCGTGCAAGTATCTGAGGGTGAGATACGTTTTGCGTGGTGATTACGTGAAAACTACACCTATTTTGGTATGGCCTGTAAATACAGGTACCTGGTGGAGTCCCCTTTTACCCAACCCCAACTAAGTACAACATTTCGTAAGTGACGAGGATGGTCTGCGAGCACGGTTGAGGTCATTATAATATCAGGTTCGTATACTGCGGTACATACCTAGAAGGTCATCCCTGCGGAAATAAGGACCCTTCCACATTCGCATCAACCCTACTTGAAGATGCTCACCAAGACATTCCCGTATTGCGAATACGATAGCCCGTTTTTCTCAATATCATAATCATTCCAGTAACCGCCACCGGCAACGCCGCCCGCCGAGTACCAACCAGTGAATTTGCTCTGAGCCTGAGCAACTGTAGTACCCTGCGAGGGTTTCGAATCATTCGTGACCCATACAAGCGGCACAACCTTGAGCCCAAGGGTGTTAGCCCAACTGGCCGGATTATTCCCCGCGCCGCCATCGTAGCACTGCAAGTACACACGATCGAGCACCAGATTCGGGTCGGCCATTCCAGCATTAGCCTGTCTGATGAGCGAAACCCAGAAGCCGGAATTCGTATACGGTGCAATGGTGTACTTGTAGCCGATCTGGCTGAGCATTTGCGCGAATTTAACCGCTTGAGAGATTAAGAGTTAGGAACGGCCGTGTATAGCAAAAAAAAAACCAGCATCTTTGCCAAATCGGCGAAAAAATGACTCAGAAATACTAACTGCTGCCAACGTCGTAGAGGGACTCGTCGTCGTTGTTCACGGCGTCGAGGCCCCACGCCGTCTTCAGCGCGGCGAAGTTGCGGTACAGCGGCGTCGATGCACCCGGTCCGGGATTCGCCATCAGATCTTTCACGTGCTGGGAGTTCATCGAGATCTCGACGCGGTCAATCCCCGTCGTCCCTGTCTTGAACGACTGAACTTTCGCAGCCAGCGCGTCGCCGCCCACATACGTGCCGTTCGATGCCGCGAGGACGTCGCTGCTCCCAGGTGTATTCGAGTAGTACTTTCAGAGAACAGGTTAATACAACGACTCACTATGCATGGCAAGATTTGAAAATGGTAGTAATCGGCAAGGTACAGAGGATTAAGTGCGACGCGTATTTGGCCCTTGCTGGAACCACTAATTGAGGCGGCGACTGTGCTAAAGGGATATCATACCATTATATCCCCATTTCCCAAGATACCGACACCGAACATCACCACGGTGTTGAAGCCAGACGTCTTCAGTGATGTCGTATCTGACTTCATCACATCCTTGAATAGGTATATACTCCTGATGCTGGACGCAGCTAAGGTATAGGAAACGAAGAGGAGCTCAAATAGCAGCGCTCTGTGAAACGCGAAGTACATCATATTGTAGAGCCCCTTTTATCGTGGCTTGGGGATTGTAGGTCATGCAGCTTATAAACGAAGGAACAAAGCCCGATAAATGTGGCGAGATCGACAGCTATAAATGTGTAAGATATGACCCGGATGCCACCGATATTTATACGAGGTACATTAATGAGTCCATACTCTAAATCTAAATAAACATTCTTCGACCCCTGGATAGTAGCAGGAAAAGGTTGTAATGAGAACCCTATGCGGAAAGTCGCAACTGATGTAGCGTTTAGCCGATATATATTAGTGGAAAGACCCAGTTTCATCCCAGGAAATGCGACGGTCCCCTCTATTCTCTCGGCGATATATTATGGAGCGAGAAAACCGGGCTGCCCGCATTATCAAACTTCTTGGCTGCCTAAGTCGAGATAAAAAAACATCGGGAATGGGAAAGTACAGCATGTGAAGACTTGGAGAATGTTCATATATTATACCTAGGTAGTAAACGGCAAAAGGTAAACAATTGTTGGGTATATCTGATCTAGATCGCGCCGCAATGCATTCAAAGTTTGTCCAAACACATTTTTACGCGATGTTTAGAAACTCTCCCAGAGCTGCCGCCACCATGACTGAGATTTGATACCCATTGCAGGTCTCGTAATGTCTTCCAGATCCCGCCGTCGGCCTGACTGAAGATCGATCTCATCTAATCGCCAGAAGTGAGTTTTATTCCATAATTTATACCCAGCATAGATAATGGCGAAGAGCGGCAACAGAATATAGGCGTCGACAAAATTCCCAGCGTTGAAAGGCGCGAAGGTCGTCCAACCTTGCACTAAAGCGAGGAAGAGATTGGCGAAGAGCCCAAACCAGGCGTTCCATGGGTACCAAAGTGCCTTGAAAGGGAGATCCTCGACATGATAGCCCTGTGCTTGCCAAGCTTGCCGGAATCGAATATGGATGAATGAGATCGATCCCCAGACGAGAAACGTAGACACACCCGACAGGTTTATGATATATGAGTAGGCGTTTGCAGCGCCAGCGGAGATGTTAAGCAGCGACAAGGCGCCAAAAATATTGGCGAAGGTGATTGCAGGAACCGGTACGCCGCGTCGGTTGGTCCATCCCAGAAACTTCGGCGCTTTGCCATCCTGGGCCATGAACAAGACGGTCCTGGATGCAATATAGATTGAGCTGTTGATGGCCGAGATGCAGGTGACGAGAATGAAGGCATTGATAAGATGAACACCCCCCTCCCATCCGGCATTCTGAATGGCGATCGTCATAGGGCTTTGCAGTGCACGACTGCTGCCGTTGATGAGGCCGTCGGCGTTCGCTGGGCATGTGAGCCCGTAGAAGAAGGCAGCACCAAGGTAGACGACGATGATGCGCAAAAAGATTTGGCGAATCGCCAATGGCACAGCTACACTGGGGTTTTTGGTTTCTGTAGCAGCTACAGCAACAGATTCGACACCGGCGTAGAAAGTGCTGCAGAAAACGAAGACCTTTGCAACACCAGCGAACCCATTTGTAAACGCTCCGGGATCATGCCAATAACGAAAACCAATGGCCTCGGCGCCGATGACTCCACCAGAAGCATAGCTAGGGAGGTTAGCTAGCATGTCAAAAGAATTGCTCCTCGACATTGAGACTCACACAATGGCGAAGATATAGTAGGCAATTAGACCTGCCAGTTTCAGAAGAGCAAGCCAGAATTCGGCCTCTCCAAAAGTCTCGACACCAAGAAACTGGAAGCACAGGAACGCAGACTAGGCGCACCATTTAGTAAGAATCACACGATATGATCACGAAACGGAGCCTACCCATAGAAGAAGAAAGTACCCCCATATGGGAACTTTATCGCTCCAAAACACCAGAATATTCGTGACGGCATTATACTCATTGGCGAGCACCGTAAACCAGATGATAAAATAATTCCAGCCGACCGCGGCACCGAACGCCGAGTCGACCATACGATCGGCAAGCTTTATAAACGCGCCACCGGAGGGGTACAGGGCTGTGCGTATTCCGGTGTTAATGATTACTGCTTCTGGTATAAAAACGGCTTATGACAAGAGTGTTTCGGGAGCATGCAGGAGTAAGATGAGTAACATTTTATCCAAAACAGGGAATAAAAGACTCCGGAATACGTACTGGTAAGTTCTCCCAGGCTCTGCATAATACTAGCGCAGCGTCAGCGGATTGATATGCACTGCCCACCTACTCACCTACCCACGAGCGGTGGTTTAGGTAGCACTTAGGCAGGCGCCTCACTCACCTGAAGGCGATGATGCCGATGACGCCGAATCCGATAATGAGAGATGCCGGGCCGCCGTTGGCCAACGCAGCGCCGGTGCCGACGAGCAGCCCCGGCCCGATGATGCCGGCAAGGGCCATCATGCTAAGATGCCGCGTCTTCAGCCCTCGCTTGACGCCCGAGTCGGGATCAATCTCCTGGAAATCCAATTGATCAGAATCCACATCAAGCGGCCCCAGGGGCGCGCTCGAGTCCTTTGGGCTGCTCATCTTCGATATCCCGCCACGGAGCCCCAGTGGAAAGCAAGTAGGACGGCAGCAGCCTGGGGTTTGTTAATGATGCCGAATATCTCGGACGAGACATTCAAGTTTCAGCCGGAAAGGGCTTCAGCCTCTGCAGGTTCCCATTCTCCCCTTGATATTTGCTATGTTAGAGACCCTCGCCTACAGTAAGCTAGTGCAGCTCGATGGAGAATTTCAGTGGAGATTTGACGAGTCTCGACGATGGCGTGATCGCGACCCTGACGACGACACAGATCAAATATGCAAAAAGCCCATAGTTTTGCTTTAAGCGAGTGACGATCTGTATCCCGTCTCCACGATTACCTATCTAGGTACCTACCTACATAGGTAGGTACTCCCGAGGTCGTCGCCAGGAACAAGATGCAGAGCCATATATGCGTGTAATTCAACATTCACCCACTTTGCTTCCATGCATTCACAAGTTACAGTCCTAATATTTCAAGACAATCACAGTACTCGTCTTGTATAGAAAACTTTCTTTTGCGTTAAAATAGTACTTGGTTAAACTTGGTCTTGAATGGCTGTAATCGTCTCGATTTCTCTGTGATCGTCACCGTGCTATTGTGCTTAGCCAAATCCATCGCATATGCTGGCTACGAAGAACGGATGTGGAGGCTACCAATGAGAATCTCGTTTCTACTTCTCCGTAACCGTTTTTTATTTTGAAAATCACATCGGCCAACCACTAAAATTGCTACTAGTAGAACTTACTTTCTATTTGCGACGTGGTAGCGTAATCGCAGTGCTCTGTAATCGTGATCGTAGGCTCGTAGTTCGAACCCAACCGTAATCGTAGACATCTGGACCGTAACATCAATATCAGTAAAAAAAATTTGCGTCGGGATAAAGGAATATTTCCTTTGCGAGTTCTACTGCCTAGGTGCCTAGGTACCTAGGTACCTATACTGGAACGTGGTAAACCGTTTTCAATTGGAGACTGAGGTGTTCCATGCCCCGGTTTAGAGATCGTGTTGGTGGTATGACATTCGAAAGAAACATCATACAGCCGAGAGTATTTTCAAGTCTGGTGACTGTGACCCAGGAACAACCCTCCGTCTTTTCTGGACCTTTCGCGCTATTACTGTATATTCAGGACCTACTGAGGTACCTCCTGCCCCTGCATAAATGACATCATGGCTAATTCTCAGGTAGTTATACTGGGGGTATCTACTGTAGGACTACAGGGATTTAATACCTACCAAAATATAGACAATCCCCTCAGTCTCTAGATATAGCTTGCTCAGTCATGGAAATATCGCGATTCGTGAGTGTAGACTAACGTTTACCTCATCATAAAATATGTAGGGGGATCACCTTCCCACATGGGAAAAGGGTCCCTGGCTAGCTGGGTTAGAAAAAAAACCACAGAATTATGAAGATGAACAAGTCATGGGTGGTATTTAGACATGACAAGAAGCGGATTCCTCCCTGCCTCTTTCGAGAGTAGAATCCCGAGTTGCTCCCAGGCAAGCTTTCGCCCGGGTCTGCCGCCACAGACCAACTCGGCCATCTTGCCTTGGAGGCACACTGTGCGATTCCGGCAGGTATTATTGTGCAATGTCTGTCATTCACGGCCGAAGTGGACAGTCTACAGGCTTGGAGAGCATTCTGGCTCGAACGCCGTACCAATCAACCTGCCATGTTTTGACCATCGTGAGACCGTCACCTCTGCTGTGCACCGAGGAACGTATGCGCAAATCATCGATGGACCGCCACTACGCAAGGCAGTCTTGGACCGGTACGAGCACAAATTACACAGGTCCATCCCATCAGCTGGCATTTTGGACGTTGGACCGAACCAGCCGAAGTGGCTAGGTCTGTGAGGTATCATATAGACACGAACTTGTTGTTTTCTCTTTCGAAGCTAACGCCCCAGGAGATCGTTTCTGATTGCGCGTTGAAATCGACTGGGCCATCTAGTCGCTGGGATCTTTCCAATCGTCTGTACCTCGTTTGAGGCGCTTTCAGCTCTGGCTGTTAGAGTTAGTTGCAGTGACATGACACCAGGTCTCAACTCAGCCGTTTCAGATCATCCGTTGGGATATCAACATTGAAACGGCCACCTCATTTGAACCTCCACCAATTATATAGCTGGGCCCGACCGCCATGGCCCATGAGCTATACCCAGCTAACGTGGCAGATACGGCAGGCTATTAGGCCGTGGATTGAATTCTCAATGGAGTAGCTCTCCTTAGTAGAAATCAGAGCTAGGAGAATGAAGCCGAAGAGCCCAATTTCTATTTCCAGTCCTCACCTCCACAACGTAGTCACTGGATATCTGAGGCCACAGACTAACAGCGGCAGGACTTGCTCCAATTCTTGTCCTTGTCGTTAAATGGGTTTTTTTTTTGGATAGCCGGAACGACGACAAGCAGGGGATGTTTCCTTTCTTTTTTGACCCGGCTCCCTAACAGACATCATTTTGCCGTGACACGAATGCGAACATAGCCAATAGGGAATTTGCTGTCGTATCAAGGCGAGTTCATCGCCATACATGGAAGACGCCACAGTCAAACCATTTCAAAAGTTATCCGAGGTCGAGATGTAGTCGACTTAACTGAAAACCCTGACAGGATCGGCGAAGAAATAACGATGTTAGGAGCCTTCGTCTTTGACTAGGGCATGATTCACAGTTTCTTGAAGCTATGCTTGTCAGCGAAAACACCTTGACATCATGATTATTCGCTCTAGCACCAGCCCACTTCTCGATTAGCCTGCGACGATATTAGCTCGGGCGAGTACATTGTTAAGTGCTGTATTATTTCTCATACCTGCTTAACTTGGAGAAGTAACTTTTCATCCAGGACAGAACGAGTGTAGGTAAATCCCAGACATGTTAGGATAGAGATCGACTTTGCTCAGGAGGCTAGTCTAGTACGTGTCACCACGGGGTCAGCATTTGTTTCTGCAAACGGGTAGGCATTCGCCCACATACGAAATTATCTCCCGAATTAACGCAAGGCCCCCTGGCAGCTGAAAACTTGCCTTGTCTTGCCCTGATATAAGTGCCTTCAGCTCCGCTTGGCGCGCCCGGGGATGCCTCCAATGGGAAAAGCCACGAACTTCGGTTTCCGACGTGTGAGGTCCGCACCAGTTGTGAACCGGCGGTAAGGTGAAGGCCATCTAATCTAGGTACTCTAGTCCTGGAATTTTGTTGATTTTTCTATAGTCCCACCGCTAACGTAGCCGCCTGCTTCGTTACTTATATGTGTTGTATGAATAGACACCCACCTCGCCATCATGTCTGCTCTTCATCACAGACAATTGTTTTGAAGCGACATTTCATCGGCTCAAAAAAGCGGTGCCTTTTGGGTTACCTTAACATGCGTGCATCGGGATTGCTCGTCTCGCTTTCCCCCGTCGTGGCCGCCGTTGTACTAGCGGATGCTAGTAACAATACTTCACCGTCACTGAGTCAACAAAAACCAGAAGCCGAATCAGTGTTCGTTGATGGATCGAAGCACAGCACCGCCGCTGTAGCCCGTCACAGCGACGAGGTCACACTGCTTTTGACCAACAAGAGGTAGGGGGCCTCTTACCTCTGGAAACATTATTTCGTGTCGACTAATAAGTGGCCAACTCCTTACAGCGATACGGCTATTGTTGTCGCGGCCTCAACAGCTCATGATGACCCCCGGAGAGACTCTACCCGGTACAAAAGATCAAACTCGAAACCGAAACCGAAGAAAAAGAAACAGCCAAAAAATAAAAGCAACAGTACTAACAGTACTGAGGAGAAAGACGACGACGACGAGTCTGGGGTGGGACGGGGTATCACGTTGCCGATTTCTCTAGCGATAAGCCTTGTGCTACTAGTTGGCGCGCTTCAGATCTAAGGGGATTGCTTTGCGGTCAAGTGTAGAACGCGTCACATTCATCCCTTGTCATCCGTTTAATTTATGGATGGACGTGACGAATATGCTCTCGGAGTACAATACCCTGAGCCATAAGTGTTTTTGCCCTTTCTATGGCGTCCTACACGACCGAATATGAGTATCTGCCCTTCCGTCACACATGGGTAAGGTCACATTATTGAGGCTTAATGGCAAGGTTGATCGCGTCAAAGTGGATATGGCTCCATCTGTTCATCTCCCCGAGGTCGAGGCTCAATGATGGCTCATCGCATCGCGTGGTGTAGCAAATAAAGGGCGGGTTAGCCGCTGTGGTCTTGATGTAAGGGGGTTAAGAGGCATAAGAAGCTGGCGACCTAGAGCGTAAGCGTTACCTTGAAAACAACGATGGGCTTTCCTGTTATATGAGCTTAAAAGGGCCGACCATGTCTGCTCTCTTGCTCCCGTTCTGTTCTGATCTTTCAAGCAACCTTCTGTATCGCAGACTTCAGTCCGTGGACCACCCACTACGAGCAAGCAAACATTGACACAAAAGACTTGACAAACGCACTCAAAACCCCGCCAGTTTCTCACCAAAACCACCGACGACAAACATGAAGCCGTCATTTGCATATCTAGCTGTGTCTACCTTTGCGGCTGCTGGACTCTCCGCGACTACCGACCAATATCGCGATCAAGTTCAGACAGCAGAGAACCCACAGGCGGTAGATGCCATCAAGACTGATGCGCCTAATAATGATACCGCCGCCACCGCCGCTCCTCAAATAGGTCGCAGTTGCGCAGAGTCACTATCATCAGAGAGCTGTGGTCCGTCCCCGAACAGTACAGATATGGGCGCTGGGATCAAGAAAGGTGGTGGACATAGTAGTGGACACGGCGGTGGAAAGGGAGTGAACGGGGGAGGTGGATACTCGGGAGTGCCGCGTGTCGATTCCCACGGGGTGGCCTTGGTGTTAACAGCGGGCTGTTTGTGTGCTGCCGTAACCAGTCTCATATGAGGGCGAGTGGAGCCCCAGAGACAATGGTGGATTAAGGAAGCTTTACTTTGCGTTGTGTTACTATTCAAGCGTCGCTGGGTCTATGGGCTGGTTTCTCATTTCCCGTGGGCGAGCTTGCATTCTTCATATCGCGGTCACACGGAGCAACAACATATTCTATCGCTGTGGAATCTGGCCTTGAAGCATGCATGTCTACGAAGACGGGACGCCGGGAGAAAGAAGGAGAGGGAATGCAGATGAATTAAGAAAGCGTCGTGTGTTGCTGCGCCGTCCGTCGGAAATACATAATCTGGTAGTTGCATCAATAGAAATTGTTGTATGCGGAGCTGGAACACTAGGAGCTTGGTGGGTTAGGGGATTAATTACCCCTCCAGATTGAGCAATCTGATTTGTGGATTAGGTATGGTGCTGTCCCCTAAGGTACAGAAGTACGACACCGTACCTATAGGTACAGTATACATACGTTGTCCAGTGACTATCCAGGGTTAATACGACACTGTGCCTGACTACTGTGTTAATACGCTCGCTCCAACGTCAGCACATCACGACAGCCTCTGGAGGCCCTCGGCTGCCATTCGCTTACACTACCTACGTCCTTAGAGACGTAAACCAACCGGGCCCCTTGTGGAACGCAATGTCAATGACCATCACCGTTTTCCGTGGTGTTTACGTCGGTGGCACAATATATTCACTATGAATCAAGTACTAAGAAATACTCATTCCCTTCGGATGTAGCCCGGTTCATCGTCCCAGCCCAGACAGATCGTGCGATTCTGATTGCATCCAGCTGTCGTGTCTGCCTCTACAGCCTGTAAAGCACCGGAGAACATGTCAGTACTTGCACACGTTCGCTAACTTGGCTTCGACCCAGCTTACATGAATGCGCTCTCATAGGATCGAGCCACCGCAGCGGCTACGTCGGGCTGTGCACAGCAACGATGCCTCGCTGGTCAAGCGCATCATCAGCAGTCACGCCGGCCTCATCCACAACCCCGATCAGTCTGCCGACGGACTCTCCAACTCGAATCTCCACCTCGCCGCCAGCCTCGGGCATCTGCAGGTCTGCAAGGTCCTTGTCGCTCTCGACCACGAGAAACCCACGCCCGCCCTCAATGATCTTCACCAGACTGCTCTGATGCTGGCCGCTGGTGCCGGCCATACCGAGGTGGTTCATTTTCTAGCCGAGAACGACCCCGCCACCATTCTACGCCGTGATATACGGGGCAGAGACGCTATCATGGAGGCTAGTGTTGGTGGCCATGACACCGTGCTCCAGATCCTCCTCACGTACGTGCCTGGCGGTGCTGAGTCGGCCGTCAAGAACGCCGACGTTGACGGCAATACCGCCCTCCATTTCGCCAGCAGCAATGGGCACCTACTCGTCTTACGGACCCTTCTCGCAGCCGGCGCCGATGCCGACAAGAAGAATGTTTGGAGCTGGAGCGCCGTTGCGTATAGTGCCACGGTGCAGGCCGAGGTGTATTTCAAGAACCTCGTGGCCGAGGTCGAGAAGCGAAGACGTGTCAAGCAGGAGACCGACGATGGCCGAAAAGGCGGCTCCGTACGAATTGTGGACCAGGAAACGGCCGACTCGAGTTGATGGAATGATATACCAGAGTCGTTCACCTCTATCTCTCTTCCTACTACCCCTCTTCGCATCTACACGCTTCATTGCCATACCTCGCATGACCTTTTCGTCAGACTGTCAAACTAGTTGATGCCTTGCGATGGCAACTTCTCTTCTCGAGCGAAGGATTACTTGATCGATGAGCTTGTGTGGCTGCTGAGCCTCACAGCCCTGTCTGTCAATAACCACATGATTCAATCCTACTGCTCCCGCGGTGGATCGGGGATGCGATACCTGCCTACCTAACATATCGAGCCACTCCAAATGGTCTACTAGACATGGTGTGACGCGGGATTGGTCATCGGCAGGCTTGAAACACCAGCTGCAATTCAAGTCTTCAAGTGTCAAAACATGACCATCACCTGCTCTGCTGTAGAGCGGTCGGTTTGGATGCGTAGGCTGCAGGTGTGGGGTTTTTGGTTGATGTCGGCCCTATTTGTTGTTTGCCATGACTTGCATGCCACATGTGCCATTGCATACCTAATGATGCCGGTGATTCACACGGATGTTTGCATTTATAATGCGCTACTTATTCCAACAAATATGTAGGCTGCGGCTCTAGAGGACGCGCGTCCCAAATAGCTGGGTCTCACCAATTCATATGAGTGATGGCTGGATTGCTTGGGGCAATCACTGATCATACACTCTCTTGGTGGATTACTGATCAGTTACGAAGTTTGTTCGGAGCACTGACCACGATCCTATTACTATTGGGTCACGGTATTATCCCGAGAAGCTGGTTTGCGGCCCACCCAAACACTGCCGATTAGTTAGAGATGCCTGAATCCTCGATGATGCAGGCTACATTCCGGTTCCCACCGTGATTGTCAGAGTCAGTGCCTTTACTAAGTCACACAAAACCATTTGTCCGACTGTGTGAGTCGAATCATCAAGTCGCAAAGATCTAATAAAATCATGTCACTGTGAGTTGACGAAGAGAGAGGAAATCGTGAAAGCTGTCCATTCCTCTTCATTAAATCTTGTTCCTAGGTTCTCTCGTGTTGTTGTCTGCCCACCAGGTAACTTGACTCCTTGATGTTCTGTGGAAAACTGGTTCCCAACCAACTGTTGCCCAGTTCATCCTGATACTCACCGCGTGTGCACAGTGCCATATTTATCCACGCATAGTATCTTCGCGCTTTTCTCTCTCGTTACGCCTCAGTACAAACTTTCGTTGGTCAAAACGTAGCACGGTCCTACCTCCTAAGCAGCTCGTGCACCAGCCGAGTTGCGGGGGACCATATCACCCAGCGTGGATTATCAAGACAGTCGATCAGATCGACGCGAGTTTCCCTATCCTGCCACGAAACTTATTACAGGACAATACTTCTGGGTTCATCCAACCGGCCTACCGTGGGCTTGTCTTGTTGTTGGGTCATTCTATGACGCTGCGGACCGCGAACTCTGGCGTATCGAGGTCCTCTTAGGATACAGAGACGACGAAGACTCAAGCCCCGACTTAGGCTCTGATACCGACCCTCACGTAGAAACTGGTGCACGTAGTGGTAAGTCCATGACCTGTCTCCTCCTGGGCCAAACCTTGCCTTATCCATACAGGTCCAACATTACACATTAGCCTGATACTCATCCAATTCTTTGCCTCATTTCTTCACCCTCAGATTTATACTAACTTTCCCCTACCAGACAGCCTCTCAACTACATTTCAAGATCTCAACTTTACTGAGGACGGCTACTTGATTCTTACCACAACCACGCCTGTTGATCTTGACTTGCATCCTTTTCTACACAAAGTCGATCCTACACCATTCACGTACCACGTTGGGACGACGCCCCGAGTCTACTCTCAGCTAGAGTTTAGTCTCCCACCTACTAACATTCCCCCTTTCATGGCTGGCCAAATTCCTGGACAAGGCGGGTGGAACCCACGCTTTGGCTGGGATGGCGAAGGTGGCCCTGTACCTAATGCTCAGGGCTATGCTAATGCGGTTCCCGGTATGTCTTGTAGAGAGTTCGGGGATACCCCTATGATGAGTGACTGCGCTGACGATTTTCCAGGCGCGTATCCACCGGCAGCATTCCCTCAACCACAAGCACCCATGTACCCTTGGCCGCAGTACGGATACTACGGCGTCAATGGCTACTACCCAAACCAGCGTGTTCCACAACCGCACCCGCGCGTCAGCCTCGACGTCCCGGGTATGAACATGGTGAATTCTACGGGGGGCGCGGGCTGCGAGCCTGGCTACAACTACATCTTCCACGACGAACACACCAAGATCCACGTCTTCAAGACGTCCGAGCCTCCTTGGAGGGCTCCCAACATGAACTACTCGTTTGCCAAGTTTCAAGTGCCCACGAACACCACAATCGCGGAGCTCATGTTACGATTCGGCGCCTGCAACCCAAATCCGGCGCTGAACAGAATCACCGAGGTCGTCGAAGGGGGTAGTGGCAGGTGGTACCGCGGCATGGTGTTCCAGGGAGACCAGGAGGCCGACTGTAAGAAGACGCTGAAGGAATGTGGTTGGGATAACTCCCGCTCCGGCCGGGAGAAGGCTGTGGTCTGGCTGTGGATTACCAAAGACTAGGTGAGTGCCTATTTCTGCGATGTCTCGTTAGGTGCTACACCAACAAAAAAACAGCCCGCGGTGTAAGTTGGGTTAGATGGTCAGGCGTTGGCGTCGGAATTTGTGCGAGGATTGGCGTCGGAATCCACTTCGTTTCGTATACTATAGCGACACAGCGGGACAGGGAAAAGGGGGCGTTGCATCGATATTCTGCCTTAGTACTGGCTGCTTACGCAACGTCATTATGTTTTTGGAGAATTACGAGTGGGCGGTGGGGCCGGACATGTGGGATGGTATGACTAAGTAAGTAGGTATGTAACCGGCTGGGTGTTTACGCTGTTTTAACCCCCTTCCCTGTGATGCGTCTCATTGGGACTACTTAGGCCGTGGGTCTCGGCCTAGTTACCGTGTTATTTAGCTAGATGAGCGAAGCATTGGATTATGTTCACGACGACCATGCTAGATCCAGGTAGCAAAAATGTATTAAACCTGAATTACTACCTGCCTGCCTATCTTCTTTTAAGTATTTGATAGAACAAACTAGTGAAACTGCCTGCTGTACCTAACCTTGGTAAGTAGAATACGCGCGCGGTATCTGTAACATGTACGAACATGCTGGAAAGACATGCCGGCTAGGACTTGGGCTCCTGGAGTAGCTACAGTAGGCAGACCCGTTTCTTGTGTTGTCTGCCTAACCAACCTAGTAGGTAGGGCGGTATACCATAGTTGGAGGTTGGTTGGCTTGGCCTGGCCTATTGTGCGTGAAGCACCTTGATGGTCTTAATACTACCTAAACTAACTACTTTAACTCAGTAAGTAGGTAGCTGTGTAGGCAGGCAGAGAAGTCGGGTGTTATAGGACCCCGCGTTAAGAGCGAGATCTTTTGTCGGCGGACGACTGGCGATGGATTGGGATGGGCGAATCATGCTTTCTTCGGCGTCGGTTAACTCTTCATTTCTATAACCGTTTATCGACCTTAGTTGGACTGAGATAGGTACTGTACCTGAGGTCCAATTTATCAACCGACGCCGAAACGCCGATCTTTCGCGGGCGGAGATAAAGAATATAGAGAGTCCTAGGTTAAAGCCTTACGGTTCGAAACGCGTACATATCTTGAGATGCGCCACGAACCCCTGCTTGCATGTCCTATATGCTATTGTATGTAAGTACGTTAATAATGCAAACGTGCTTACATTAACCTGCTCTAGGTAGAGTCGCGTATATATTCGCTTCGCTTTATTACACGTCGGTACTTGCAATGCCGTGCTCCACTGGTGTTTCCATACCTTTCGACAAGAGGCGCGGCTTGGCTTTTCCTTTTTACTGTACAACCTTCTTACTACTTTACTTACTATTAGTCCCGGCCTAGCTACTCAGTACTTAACTTACCCACGAACAACGCCGAAGCACTCGGGGTTTCTGTGGGCTTACGGCATGATGGGTAGCGTAAGCCATGCACGCTGTAACGAGTTCGATCCCCTGTTTCGCTTGTTGGATTGATCCCTACACTGCGGGACTTTGGTAATGCGTTTGTGTGGGCAAAAGCGGTTGCCATGATTCCATTACAAGCCACGGTAATATGCACCGCAGATAAGATTAGATGCAGCGTCCTGCGAGGGGTTGCGTAATACTTTAACTTTTTCTCAACACCGCGACGATTCCTGGGCTCCAGTAACTCTATGATGACTGCGAATATTGCTAATGCTTACTTACACGTGTAGATAGATTCATACTTCGGATCAATTTACTTCCTAACCCAGCCATAGACAAGAGCCAACCCCAGCATATCTCGTAGCCCTGAAATATACGATATACATATACTATATACATATCCCACCACACCGCAATATGTACGATGTCAATGACTACATAAGTCAGGACCCCTGGAAACTTTGTTTTCGTCCGGGCCGGCCCCATATTTGTCAGCGGAGACGCGAGCCTATCTAGTCGATACTCCACCAGACCGGGTATGATTGCCAAGCCAATGCCATGGGAGAAAGAGGGTTGGTTATGGGGGTGCTATTGGAAACGGGAAGTGCGAAAGGAGCTACACTAGTTTAGCGACGCAACTCGACCGGGCCCCCCCCCCTTTTTTTTTTGTATGCACTGGCCGTAACTATCCGTACATGGAATCGTCAGTGTCGAGAATAGTAAGGCGGCAGTGGGAGGGGTTGTTGAATGGAACAACGAGGGGTCGAGGAAAGTTGGTATCAATGTAACGGAGGGGCTTGTCTCGATTCTCTTGTCTGTCCGTCTGTCTGTCTGTCTATATATGAAAGGAGGTTGTATCGCTGTTGTTTCCCTCTTTCCTCTCATTCATTATCAAGCTGTAACAAAATAACCTACTCATCTACAGTACCTCCTACCACACCGTATCTTCCACAGCCACAAAAATGACTTCTCTCTACGATCTCACCATCCCCTTCCTAATCAACGCCCTCAAGGCGGAGCAGCACCTTCTGGCTCAGGCTGAGGCCCTCGCCGCCGAGAAGGGCACCCCCATCTCTGAGCTCCTCGAGAGCCGCCTCGCTCCCGACATGTGGCCCCTGAGCCAGCAGATCGTTATCAGTGCCCTCCACAGCGCCATGACCGTCCTCAAGCTCACCGGCACCCCCCCTCCCAAGATTGAGTTCGGACCCGGTACGTGATTATTTATACTTTCCCTCTTCCTCTCTCTGTCTGTACATATTTCGTGTGTGGGGAACGGGGTGTATGTCTACGTGGCTATGTATAATGTCATTCATGCCGATAATGATGATGTATATAAGTCTCGATGACACACCTCAAGCTACAACATACCCTTTACGGGATTAAGAAAAAAAAGTAAACCATAAAATACAACATAAAGCTAACAACGATAACCAGCCTCCCTCGAGAACTGCAAGAAGTACCTGGCCGAGGTGCTCGAGCTCCTGCAGGCCGTCAAGCCCGAGGCCGTCAACGGCAAGGAGGGCGAGACTGTGACCGCCATGATGGGTGCCGGCGCCGAGGTCAACATGAAGGCTGTCGACTACGTCACGGGCTATCTCACACCCAACGTCTACTTCCACCTCACCACCTTGTACGACATCCTGCGGTCCAAGGGCGCCACCCTCGGCAAGAAGGACTTCATCCAGACTTTCGTCAGACTGGCATAAGAAAAAAAAGGGAACGGGAATAAATAAAAAGAAATTAAAAAGAAAGGTCATATAAAATAGCTAGACTCCAATAGACGGTTGCGCTACACTAGGCTAACTGCATTCTTGTTGTGAGATTAGAAAGGGTGAATGTTATGCATTTGTGATATGTCATTAAGTTGCTTTGACGTGTTTTTGTCGGTCTCTCCAAAAGCGCGGGCTAATGCTATGCAGGTACGATGGATGATTTAGCACGCCGAGGTTGGTAGTGGTATCCGAACTGGTATACTCCCTATCCCCCGAGCAATGGCCTCTTCCAAGATCGCCTCCGTAGCGGATGCCCCTATCCTGGTAGCACCGACCAGCATGGCGACCAAGAGCTCATCCAGCGTGCGAATGCCGCCGGCGGCCTTGACATGGACATCCTCGGGGACGTTCGCCTTCATCAGCCGCAGACGTGGCACAGTCGCGCCCTCGTACGCATAGAATCCGCCGGGCTGTTTGACAAAGCCGTACCCCGTCGACGTCTTGACGAAGACCACGCGGAGATCGGAGCAGATCGAGCAGAGGCGGACGACGTGCCTATCCTCTAGGAAGTCGTTCTCGAAGATGACCTTTAGCGCCGCGCCGCGCTTCACGACAGCGTTGTTGACGGCGCGGATCTCCTCGGTCACGTACTCCCAGTCGCCGCCCAGCGCCTTGCCTACGTTCACTACCACGTCGATCTCGCGCGCGCCGTCGCTCATGGCCTGTTCGGCCTCGAGGACTTTGATCCTTGTCGTGCTGTTACCGTGGGGAAAGCCGACGACGGCACAGACAAGCACGCCCGAGTTCGCCAGCACGTCTCTGGCGACGGGCACGCTGTATGGCTTTACGCAGGCGGCTGCGACGTCGAATCTCTTGGCTACCTCCAGACCGGCAAGGATCTCGCCATCTGTCATGGTGGGGTGTAGGAGCGAGTGGTCGATCATTTTGGCGATCTGCGGTAGCGTAACGGTGATGGTGGTGGGTGCGGCCATTGTGGGTGACGTCGACTCCCCTGTTCGCTGATGGTGCAAGAGGGGGAAAGCTGATACTTCCAGAGTGACTGAGGGACGCCGGCTTAGATTACTTGAAACAAGCGAGAGAGAGCCGGTGAACCATAGTGAAGTGTGCGAGTTTAGTCACTTTATTATGTAAGTCTCGCGTACGAGCCAGAGTATTTTAAGCTCAACTGTAGCAGCGAGCCGGCGAGAAGGATGCGGGGTTCCAACCGCCAGACGCCGACATGTGTACGGTCCGGGGACCATAACGCGGGGATTCTTAGAATAGCCAGGTTTGATCTCCCATACTGGTGCAAATTTTTGCGTGGTCTTGAGTTGGTATTTCGAGGATTAATCATTACATTAGACCAATGCCTTCGGTGTGTCTTGCACACCTGGTAGATATATTAATATATCAAGCAAGCGACGAGAGACGTAACTTTCCGATGTGTGCGAACAGATGCCCTGTAAAACGGCTTGTGTGCCCGTGGGAAACCCTAAAAACTTCATATATCATCCCACTTGTTGCTGCCAATCAAACCAATTCGTCGACGTTCCAAAATCAAAATTGCCTTCAAGCGCAGCGTCAACGGCTCCCAGATCAAACGTCGGATCAAAATGTCCAAATAAATCTAGATCAGGGACGGTGTCAAACAGCGTCCACTCGCTACCCGCGTCCGTCGCGTTATGTGCACAGTCTAGGGCCCGGATTTCCTCCGGCTGTACCTGAGAACGCTCACCCTGTGGTACTGACTCGGCTTTCTTTGAGAGATCTGTCAGCCCATTCTCTTGAGCGAGCGATGCGACTGCCTTGTCCATCTCGTTGAGAACCTGCTCTGCCATGGCCACCATGGTTTTCGACTTCCAAAACATGTCGTCCATCGATTTCAAGAGTAGTATGTTCTTTCGGAAGGCCTGTTTACCGCGATTCCTAAACATGGGGACTTTACTATGCCGCATTTTCCTATACGACACACTAAGAGACAGCGACACCCCGTACGGTATAAGTGGCATATACGAGAGCTGTCCGGCAAACTCCTCGCTAATTATCGACGTAATGCGATCTGCCGCCAGAGATCTCCGGCTGTTGGTCGCGGGGTTGGGCATGGTAGATGAGGTTAAATCAGCTGGCGACTGGGCCGACAAGATGGCAACTGAGTGATAGAATATCTCCAGAGAAGCTTGATATAAAATTAGTGGGCTTGTCCTCTATTTTACTATGTACCTAACTTACCGAGACAAGAACTCGTCATTCTTAATGCCTCCGCATCCAGGACCATCTGCTCGAATATGGGTAATTCGATGAGAACAGGTTTACTCGGCCGGGTTCCGGGGCGGTATAATCCAATTACTTTATCGAGCAGATTAATGATCATGAGAAGAAGGCGGAAAGGGGGCGCCTGGGCACGGATGCAATCATCTATGTCCCAGCCGACGTCTCGTTCGTGTATTAAACAAGCACGGCCGTAGAATGCACTTGTAATGCGATCAAGCGCCCATAAGCAGCAGAAAATGGTCCGAATCATGTTTCTCTTCGGATGCCCGTCGTCTACCGCCATCTGAAGTCCAAGTGTGTTCATTTGATGAACAGCGCGACTGTTTAAGAGGGCCGGGATGTCAGCTTCTTCGGCATTCGTGGGTTGCGTGTATAGTGACAAAGCAGCTGACAAGCGAGTGAGCCAAACTCGGTCCGCCACAATTCCAGCTTCCAGTGTCGTCAACACGGAATTGGAAAGGGAGGCGCAGAATTCCTGGCGGGAGAGGAGAGGGCCGTTAGGGCTCACACGAAGATGTTGAGTAGCCTCGGGGTCCGCAGCGGCCGCAAGGCTAATCACTTGCTGAACCAGGACATCCGTTGGTTCATCCGGCACACCGGATACTGAGGGGTCTTCGAAGATGGGAAATATAGGGTTCATCTTCTCAAAGTATATACGTCTCAATACCGCATAGTCGGATGCCGGAGCGCGGCACGGCAGGCAGTGGTTCCACAGATACGACCTCAACATATCCTGAACCGCCCGTCGCGAGGACGACTGCACACTCGGAACGCTCGAGCTCTGGGTGTTCGCACGAGGAGCAATGGGAGCCTGCCAAATGCCAAGGCCACCGGGCGCCGAGACATCACGTTTGGAGCACAGGCTTGTGGCCTCCATCAGGATGGCCTCTGGGTTTAAATCACCGTAGTATGCCGAAGGATGGGCGTCTCCGCGCTTCTCTGGCCCCCCATTCTGGACAATGGGCGTGGCTGGCCGTGTGTCGCCGGTGGAAAGACTCGGAGTTGACACGTGCGTTTTACTGCTCCGATTGCTGGGCGAGGGGTGCGAAGGCTGCGACCTCTGCGCTGCCGAAGACTTGTCGGGCGATGGAGCGGGAGACGGATCGCCGTGTAGCTTTGGGTCTGTGTGGATGCATCGCTTTTTCCGGCGACGGCACTTTTCGCAGGCATGTGCGACTTGTTTTCGTTTGAGCGGCAAGCCGGTTGTGTCTGATTCCACGAATCTGACCATGGCTCGACAGACAGCGACGGAATGAATATCCCAAGATTAGACTTAGACTGGAATAGAGCGGTGATGACCTAATCCGTCATCTCCGCCGTCTCTCCAGATCCAGGTGAGACAAATCGGGTAGGCATTCATTCACTTTACATACAAAAAAATTCAACAGCAGACTCTGCTCGGAATACCAGGTTAGATGCAAAGCTCATGAATGACCATCCAACCTTATCTGCTCCGTTCTATCGAGGACCCCGTTTCCACCGCCAACTCCGACGTGGCGGGCTTACTGGAAGCGGCTAGTCCGCGCACTCGCCTTCGTTCCCTCCTTATAGCCTTATGAAATTGTGACGGTGCAGCAAACTATCAAGGAAGTTACCTACCATTAGTAGGTCATAGGCACTTATTATTACGTGAAGTTCTCTAAAACCACCTCCGTAAGCTAAATCTAGCTATATAGTGACAGATTGCGCTTTCTTGTGCAGTTTCAGGTATGCGTGACGGCTACTTACTAGTAGCAAAACTCCGACCATGGGCCGCTGACGATGATCATCTTGTACTTCTCGCCGGCCTGGGGAGGGTAAGACGTGCTTTTCGTGCTGGTAGAGTGGCCCGCTGTTTTCCGTCATTAGTTAGTTGCACAGGTAAGACGACGTCCGTCATCACTCCGCGTACAACTCAAGACTATGTCCGTCATCATCACTCCGACACAGATATACCACCCTCCATTGCAGAGGCTATTCCGACACATTTCTATGTATATACATATCTATATAAACTTTCTTGATAGGTGGAATAGCAATCGCAGAGGGCTCAATGAGAATGCATTTACTAGTATAACCTGTTTCAAGGCCCATACCCGCTGCCATCTTGTTATCTAACCCGACAATCTTGAGATCCAGTCCGGCACGATACATGACTACAATGGTTTCTAACCAGCACCAGACGAAAAGGGAAGGCGATATTTCTGATGCCTTTGCCTCATTATCCGGTGGAAATGCGCCGCCGCTGCCAGAACGCTTCCTCGACCTCAAGAAATCGTTGGTAGCCGGACGCGAGGATCGGGTCATTGCAAGCTGGCAGAGGCTCCTTACCCAGCTTAAACAAGAAAACAGTCTACTAGCAAAAGAAGGGTCGAAAGTCATACCAAGCCTACAATTTGCAAATTTGGAGGATGACTTGACAAGACTGCGCTCAGAGATCAAGAAGAGGGGTGTTGCCGTCATCAGGGGTGTGATACCCGAGAATGAAGCCCGCAAGTACAAGAGCGATATCGAACAATATGTCAGACAGAATCCCTCGACAAAAGGCACATCACCACCCATACCCTTTTCAGCCAGTTCTCTAACTGTAGGAGTAGCATTCCCACAGGACAACCCTCAAGTGTTTGAGCTATACTGGTCGAGTCCCCAGATTCGCGCACGAGCACACCCAAATCTTTTGAAGGTACAATCAACACTCATGAATGTTTGGCAGTCGTCAAACCCCGAGGGCTCTATCTCGTTATCACAGACTCTTGCCTATGCCGACCGTCTACGAATCAGACAACCTGGCGATACAAAATTCGCCTTAGGCCCTCATGTTGATGGAGGCAGCGTCGAACGGTGGGAAAAGAACGGTTATGGGCTCGGTGGCGTTTATGACAAGGTGTTCGAAGGCTCGTGGGAGGAGTACGACCCATGGGATGCCAGCACTAGAGTCAGCGCCAATATGGACAACTACAACGGACTCGGTGCGTGTTCGATGTTCCGCATGTTCCAGGGATGGCTAAGCATGAGCTACACGAAAGGTTTTGAGGGCACCCTGCTAGTGAATCCCCTGCTTCGACCGTCATCCGCATACATGCTCCTCCGCCCCTTCTTTAAACCTGTGAAGGAGCCAAAGGGTGTGTCCGCTGAAGAGTACCTGTCGGAAGACAACTGGGTGTTCGCTGGCTCCGAGATGACGAGCGAGTTACATGGAGCAATACTGGGCAAGGGACAAGAGCTGAATACGGACCTCCACCCACACCTTGAGCTTGACACGAGTATGGTGCACATGCCTGAAGTCAAGCCGGGTGATTTCGTCTTGTGGCATTGTGACAGTGAGTTCTCAGCTTTCTTCTCTCGAGACAGTGCAAAACTAACATACTATCTAACTCAGCCATTCATGCCGTCGACAAGGCCCACGGTGGGCAGTCGGACTCCAGTGTGCTTTACATCCCGGTATGCCCCGTTACCGAACAAAACGCCCGATACCTTGCGCGTCAGAGAAAAGCTTTCTTAGACGGCACCCCCGCTCCGGATTTCCCTGGCGGACAAGGCGAATCACAACATGTGAACCGGCCTACGGAGTCCTATCTTCGGACGCATGCCGACTCAGAAGGCCTGCGGGCTTTCGGCTTTGAGAAGATTGCCACGGCGGAATCAGACGGTCCTGGTGCTAGGGAGGCCATACGAAAAGCAAACGAGATCTTGGGGTTCTAGCGGGTACGCGCACGGCTTTTTACTTCTGTTTATTGTCTGGGGAGGGGATAGAAAGTGGGGTATAGGAAAGAGAGAGTGAAACAACTATTGAAGGGGGTAGGAATGAAGTGGAGGGAATCAGACCAATAGAAATAAATACGCTATATGGTCACGATGAGTATAAGTTAAGGGAAGGAAGACTAGGAGGGATAACTAGTACCTTACTATACACTCTTTTTAGCCACATTTCCCCCCAACCAAAAAGGACTTAATTGTGCTTTATAAGAGCGGTCTTATATAAGGCCTATGGGAAAAACAGTAAAAAGAACAAGAAGACAGTCAGAGCTAATGAATTGAAGAAACACCGGGCAAAATATAAACTCTCGATCGGGGAATCGAACCCCGGCCACCTGCGAATTGTCCCAACGGTGAAACAAAGCCACGCCAAGTATATGTAGGTGCACGGAATCATAGGATGACAAGCAGGTATCCTGACCACTAGACCAATCGAGACTGTTAATTGACTTGTATGACTAAGCCATTCAACGATAAGCTATCAAGACTATACTACAGAGAGCGAAGCGAGCGGTAACGAGATACGCAATAATAGACAGATTTTCTTCTTCTTAAACGGTCACAGGAAGCGATACTATACCGTAACAATCGCCAGCTAAGTCACCAAATTTATTTCCCTACGTATTTCCAGCATATCATTTGTATGAATCCAACTACGGCGTTCCACGGCCATCTGGTAAAATGTTTTCTGCATCTGAAAACTATATCTATGACTGATGGTCCGTAGGTATGTACGTAATTCCCATAGGTTACGGATAATTCGAAAAGATAACAGCATTCCCAAAGTGCGAAATGGTAACATAGCTTAGTATCTTCCCATGAGATGTCTGCCACCTAATTCTTCCTACCTAACGACCTAATACAAGGTACGAGCTACACGTTCGCCTAGAATAACTACTCACATATGCGCAGCATTTATTCACAATCTCCTTAGATACTTGGTTCATCAGCGCTCGTCCATGATTTCGGCTTCGTTGGTGGCCGGGTTCAGTGGCTGATTGGCCGGTCGGTGAAAAAAAGGGAGGGCGATGGCAAAGACAGGATGACCCAATACAGAGAGGCGCATGTAAATCAATCAAGGCTGGGAAGATTAGCGGCGATAGCACACATAAGAGACCATTTTTGCAGCGCGCGGAACGCGTGCGACCGACCGGGCCCTTCGCGAGTGACAGTGTCTTGGGGGCGATGGTTTCGTATCTGATGAAGTCTCATACCTCTAGGGAGATCAGACGACAGTAAAGTGGTTATGTTGCTAATCAGACCTGTGGTACATTCCTCTTCCGGGTTTGGGATGCCGAGAGGCGCGATACATGACCATCGAACCGACGAGTTGAAACGCAATGTCGAACAAGCTCATCGATCTGACCTCAGCCGCAAGCAACATGGGGGAAGAAAGCCGGGAGAGATTTTGATTAGGCGAAGAGAGGAGAGGTAAAACATTCCCGTCTCGGGACATCGCACAGTGTATCCCGACAATACGAGATGAGACGGTGACGCGATGGTAGATGCGCTATCTTTGTTGATCGAAGAGAAGACGTCGTTGATATGGATCCTGGTTCTGGCTATGTATGGTCCGTCGGGAATCCCTACCTACCTACCTGGCTTTGTTGTGACACTTACTTACCTGGTACTTAAAAGCCAGGCTTATCCTTATTGCGCGCGGGTGGCCAATCAATCAGCCGGACAGGCTATGGCGACACGGCACAGATTATATATGAGATCTGGAAACGACAGAGACGGATGAGGCAAGTCTACTGCTCAGGGGGATTTGCTGAATGAGGCGGACGATTTGTTTGCTCTGTCTCTTCGTTTTCTTTGGAGCACACGTCTGTCTCTTACCTGCCAGCATGCCATACAACCCTGACCCCCACCATCAACAGCTCGCATGCCAGATCACATCACCTCGGATCAGGCACCAGCTGCCTAATGCTCGTCGGATATAAGCAGTGCTGGCGGCACACTATATTTTAACTGGACATTATCGTTGAAATTTATTGTGCCAATGCGTTGAAATCGCACATGGAGTGATATTGTCTTGAGACAGATCTGATTCTCAGACGAATCGAAGGGGTCGTCCGTGATTCGCCGTCATGAGTCCACTCCAAGAGGGGACCCCCTCGGTCGGTCTTCATGTACTTTATGAACCAGAAAAGAGCGACAACACGCTGGTCGAGTAGGTTAAGTTCTTTCTTATTCCGGTATCTTATTAGAGATGCACGAGCTTATGATCCCCTCTCAGCGTTGTCTTCGTCCATGGTTTAGGAGGACATCTGATACGAAGCTGGCAGTACGACGACAGCGTAGCATCTACTACTCGAACGCGAACGAAAACGGACCCACTCGCGCGTGACGGGTCATTGAAGCTTCTACTCAAGAGAACGAGATCTTCGGATAAGAAATATCGATCGGTTACGGTCCCGCGGGAAAATACGCGGCAGCTTGATTCGAATGCGTCCTCTCTAGTCTTCTGGCCACGGGACTTACTACCTTTGGCTTGTCCGGAGGCGCGTGTGATCACTTGGGGGTACCACACTCTCCGCAGTGGAAATGTGCCGGTTGTTGCTCAGCCCGATCTCTTCTCCCACGCGAAGGACCTTCTTCGGGAGCTTGGAGATCTTCGAGATAGTCCTGATGTGCAACAAAGGCCCCTGGTTCTCATTGCGCATTCCCTTGGCGGAATTGTTGTGAAGGAGGTGGGTTCTTGGGCACGGATTATACGTGGAAATGCTTATAGTTACCGTAGGTGCTGCGCCAGGCCGAGTTCAGCAATACGAAAAACCAGCTGGACATACTGAGCTCTACAGCCGCGGTTATATTCTTTGGTTGTCCGCACCGGGCTGTGGAGCAAGAGCTGCTGGCAGACACAGTGGCGTCAATGGCAGAGGCGTCCTTCAGTGGCAAAACGGAGAGCTCGGCATTCTCCGCTCTATGTGGCGTAAACAATCCTAGATGGTGCGAAGCACAGGACTCGTTTATTCGGTTGTGGCACCATTTCAACTTTGTGGTTAAGACGTATCAGGAACGACAGGGCGACACAGATAGGTCAATCGTGGGTTACCCTGTTTCAAGTTATAGCTGAAAACGAGCTTACGTATCTGGCCAGAACAGTCGCACTGAGGCGAGTAAGTTTGGGGACGCGAGAGAAGATGCAGAGAGCTTACCTGCGCATCATCGCACGATGTGTCACTTCAAATCGGCGAGTGATGCTGGTTTCAAATCACTGTCAAAGATCCTCCAAGATATCGTGAAGGATGAAAAACTTAAGGTAGCACTTAGTTGTGGAATCTCTGTTGGTGCTTATGACTAATGAGGGATGATAGCATCGAGGGCTCAGCGCGGAAGATATAAGTACGTAACCACGACGTTCCTATTCTCTACGCGCAGGCTAACTTATGTTAGGCTGTTTGCAGCGACTTAAGAGTCACCGAGTTAGGGGCAGGGGCCCCCGGTCAGCTCTCAGAGAGGGCTCCCTGGGTACATGCAGACGAATATGTAGCACAAAGGAGTTCTGCGATTGGTATCGTCGCCAGGATGGTAGCAATGAGCAAATACTCTGGCTGACGGGTGCTCCAGGCTCTGGTAAGTCGACCCAGTTACGGCATGTTCGGTGCCAAATGGAAAAGCAATGGAAACCTACTACAACCTCAATTATATACTGCACCGCAGAAGGCCAAAGCTTCGACCGAATTTTTGCATCGGGGTCAAAGCTGGGCAGTATGCGATCGATAACGACAATCCGTTCCCTCCTCTCTCAGCTCTTCGTGCATGACCCGAATCTTCGCGAGAGACTTTCCGGTGCGTGCGAGGGTGACATAAATGACACAGATTTGACTCGATTCTTTCTCGATGACTATATTACAAGAAAGCCCCGGACGTTAGCGAGAAGGACGTTTATATTGATCGATGCAGAAGATAGTTGCGAAGACGAGTATATCCGGGAACTCCTGTACTGCCTATGTCGAATAGCACGGAGCTCGGATTTCAGTGTGTGTCTAGCCAGTCGACCAGTTAGCGAACCAGTTCCAGCCAATATAACTCAGTTACAACTCGAAGATCATAACCTCGAAGATATTGCATGGTTAGTACAGTCCCATCTGAGGACAAGTTGGGAGGAGCGGTCTGTCGTGGTGAAAAATATTGTCGAGAAGGCTGGGAGTAGTTTCTTATGGGCACAACTTGTGACAAACCTACTCAACGAAGTTATTGATAGTGGTGGAGCGCAGGACCTCCAGGACCTCGTGGACCAGGTACTGGGGGAGCTTCCCACAAGTCTATACGGGCTATATGAATGGACGTTGGGGACCCTCTCGTCCAAAGAAAAGGCGGATGCTACGGCAATCATGAGATGGGTTATGTTGTCACCGGAGCCTATGGTGCTCAATGACCTGCGAATGGCGATTCGTTTGGGCCGAACGAATTTCCTGCTCTGCTGCGATCCGGAAACCGCGTTGGATGTCGGATTACCTTGGTCGATGCAAGAGCTGCAGAAGCCGGGCAAGCAATTCGACACACCGTCCCAGTTTCACCAATGGCTTTGCTCCCGGACCCGCGGTCTCCTGGAGGCGAGGCCATCGGATGCGGAGGGCAGTGCGCAGCAGTCGCTAGGACTCCAGCATGTTTATCCCATCAGCGACTCTGTCAGATCGTTCTTCTTGTCCGGGAGGGGCTTCGCTGCGCTGTCTTCGGGACGAGCAACAACCACGCCGCCCGATCACGAGGCGGTCGACCTCTGCCACTACAGCCTTCTCCGTACGATCTTGGTGTACCTGAATACATCGGACCTGTCGCCCCTGGTGAGCGGGAATCACTCCCCGGAACCGAAACAGAGTGCCTTGTCACTGGAGACGTCACCCACGTGGCGGAGGAATGTAGTGGACCAGCGCAATCTCGTCACATCGTCGTATCCATTCTTAGGGTATGCGGTAGACAACCTGCTGTATCACCTACTCTCCCCGCGGGGCCTCCGGTATTTTCTCCCCCAGCAGGCCATATTCTACACGTTCGCGTCTAATGACTGCCGAATATGGCGGCGTTGGACGGCACTGCTCGGCGAGACAGATGCCTCGGCGATTTTGGCGAGATGCAAATCCGCTGGAGCACTCCTGCGGCCCGAGATCGGGGCGTATTTCCGACTGGAGCGCGTGTTCTGTGCGGTGAACAAGATTGCGACCGGCGCCAGTTGGTTCTCGCCGAGTAAAAGCCTGGGGCTTTCGCTGGCTCATTTATCTCAGAAATCAGAGGAAGACGAGGTTGCTCGGCCGAAACTCAACACGGCTCCAAGTCTTCCCTCCCTGTCCTTACCATCATCACGCGCGACTCGGCGAGGGCCGCGATCTAGAGGTACTGTGGTTGTGACGAGGAGAAGGTAGACTTTTAATAGTAATGAAATTGCCAAAGTGTGTATGATTAGATGAATAGGTATGGTTTATCCGCGTACGTACAGAGAGTACTGAGTACAGTACAGTTTGCTACCTACCTCGGAATAGTTGAGCGATGGGTAGATTAGTCGTCATTGATCCTGTTGAAGATCCGATACAGCCCTCTATACGTTTGCGTAGCTAAGTCAACGGCTGCACATAATAGGAATTCGCCAAGTTACCATAGGTACACAGCGTACGTATAGTATTACCTCTGAGTTATCGGAGAATTTTATGGCGCTAATTGAATTTATACTTATAGGTACAGTAAGTAACAACCTAGGTACCTAGGAGAGTAATGGCTTATACTACCTAAAGTATCTAATTGAAGCCATTTAATTTACTTAGGTAGGTATTGTGTTTATACATATTTGCGACGAAGATGCCCATAGGAAATTGGTTTTAAGATAAAGAGCAGGTACACGGTAGGACGAGACTACACAGTAAAATCCCTTGGACAATCGGGAGACTCAATTGGAACTGACTTCAATGTCAAATCCCTGTGATGGACAATGCACAACGAGGGGTTCCATCTTGAGGACCAGTCCAGATAAGGCTGGTAGGGTGCCTAGCCCGCCATGGATTAGTGGAAGCTACCGCTGGCCTAGCAACGCCGGGGGACCTTGCAGGCTGTTGGAGGCTGTCATACGACAGTACCTACCTACAGGGTTCCACTGTGTGCTGGATACTATACCTTTTCTGTGCAGCAGACAGGGCTTGCATCAACACTCCCAACCCCAGGCGCAGTCTAGTCTACTTAAATACTTAAGCAGATCTACCAGGTAGTATGAAGAAACCTTGATGCTCATGGTCGAGACCCAGGATCCAATGCTCAAGCGCTCCCATGTTTGCCCGCTTTAATGCCTGCCAGGCCGTCTAACGGGGTTCGAGTCTGAGTGAATAACCTTCAAGTTGCCTTATCAGGCAGTTATTTTACAGTGAATACCTACATACCTTTACACGTTGTTGCGACCTCACTGGAATACCTATACCACTAAATAACACCACGTCCGCATCATGACCTTTGTCTCCCTTTATTTGCACATCAGTACCCAAAACCAACTCCGACGCCTACTCCCGGTTTAGGCCCACGCGCTTCGTCTGTCTGGGCTGTGCGATACCGATGTTGCACCACTGATACGGGCATATCGTCGTCATCGCGCAGAGTCTATAGACGACCGCCATTATCCGGCAGCTTCTTCAAGCCCCGTACATCGCGGGCCGCATACCCAAACTTGCACTCTCGTAGTGCTTACCCATTTCCCTTGCGAAACGTGCATCTATCTTCCTTTTACGTGCAAAAGTTCGTCTTCTCCTGGCTGCAAACTCGGTCTCGAGACTGTAAGTCCTACGGATCCGATTGCCCACGAGGCCACCTCGACCAGACCACGCCCTTTCCGCGCATGGGCTTGGTATAGCCAGACCGCTGTCGCTACTTGGCCATGGAGGAGGGCGAGAACCATGGCGCTGGCCAGCAGGGCCACGCTGAGGTGAAGCAAGAGTCAGCCCAGCATCCGCATTCGCACGCGCACGCGCACGCCGACGACAGCAGCTTGGTCGAGATCACCAAGCTCGAGCCCGAGTACGAGCAACATTTCGATTCCTTCACAGATGAGGAACACGTCCGGGCTCACCTACAGGACGTCGAGTCGAGCTTCATGCCGCTCGCCTCTCCCACCATCCAGGTAACCGGTCCAGACGCTGGGGTTGACGACACCTACCTCTTCGATGCCGTACCCAAGCAACCCCCCACGTCGGCTGCTGCAGCGCCCGCGCAGCCACAAGACCAACCCAATTCGCAAGCTGCTCCAATATCGACGCCCGAAGAGCCCGAGGCCAACCAGCAGCCGACACGCGAATCCCTCGCGACCACATCCCCAGCCAAAGCCACGACCCCCGCTCCCACTTCCTCTAGTTCCTCTCCAGCTCAATTGAAGAGCTTGTTGCTACCCGAGCCCCAGCCTGGCAGCGTCCCCGACAACGGCGACGGTGACGGCGACGGCGCTAATGCCGCTAATGCCACCAATGCTACATTCACCGCCGAGAGCCTGTCTTCCCCTACGCCTGCTGTTGCTGCCCGTGCCGCGTCGAGAGCTGCCTCCGTCGCCACCAATGCTACAGTCCACAAACGCTCCAGTGAGCATGACGATGACGACGTGCCGGCCCAGGACATCTCCAACGTAGAGGAGGCCAATGACGATGCATCATTCTCGACTGGCGCTCCCACTCCAAACCATAGCGGCTCAGACGTAGCCGCCAATCGACCGTCCTCCGACGCTGGAGCCACGCCGGGCAACGCCCTCAAGGTTGCTAAGCGCCCCAAGTATCTGCGCAGTAGGAATGCCAGTCAGCGCTCTTCCGCCTCCTCATTCCTCACCAGCGACGACATCGAAAGCGACGGTACTGTTGGGCTAAGTGCCGACTATGCCCTTCAGTCTGGAGGCGCCGCCCCTGCCTTTGGTCTGACACGCGGCGCCAGCAACGACCTTTCTCGCTCTCTTAGCATGGGAAGCATGGCGTCCGGTTTCGACGACAGTTTCGATCCTTTGCGGCCCGGTCCGCTTGAGCCCCTAGAAGAAGTCGAGAGCCCCGTACACGAACATCCGGGCGACACGCTGGCTACCCCAAGGGCGAAGAGGGGCCCCCTAAATGCACCTACGGACACCATCATTGCGCGACATGTGCGCAATGTTGAAGTACCCGAGTCTCTTGCTAAGGAATACCAAACGAAAGGAGGCTTGTCTACGCCGCTGCAATCATACCGCAAACTCGCTGACTACACGCCGGCACCCAGTACTGCTGCGCGGAGCGGGAGGAACATGACTTTGAAGGAGCAGTCTAATACTATTGAACGGCTCTCTAAGGAGAATTTCGACCTCAAGCTCAAGGTCATGTTTCTTTCCGACCGGTTAGACAAACTCTCCGAAGAGGGTATTAAGGAAATGATCTCGGAGAATGTTGAGTTGAGAACATCGCTGGCCGTCATACAGAGGGATAATAAGATGCTGAGACGTCGAGTCAAGGAACTCGAGAAGCGGTACTACGATGACGAAGGTCGTCCTAGCACCGCGCGCAGCGGGTTTTCGTCCGAGGGGAGAGCAACACCGACCTTCGAGTCAAGTGCACAGGCTAATGAGGAGGAGGTAATTCTACTACGCGAGCGAATCGAAGACTACGTACGCGAGATTGAACGACTCCGGTCAGAAAGTATGGCTAGTGAACTAGAGAAGAGAAAGTTGGTGGAGACTGTTAAAACCATGGGAGACAGGGTTACCGATCGTGTAGGGGACAGTCTGGGAAGACAGGAAGAAGCAGAGGTCTGGAAAGATCTTCTGGAACAAGAGACAGCACGCCGTGAACAAGCCGATGATGACAATCGGAAGCTGCGAGATGAGATTTTCGCACTGAAGCAAGAGATTAATGGGCCATTACCTGTGGGTGGTGCCATGCACCATACAACCAACATATATAACATCACTAGAAAGCCAAGACAAATTTCACCTTCACGGTCGCGCCCGGTCTCCAGCTTTTCCGGAGAGGCGGATCAGGCCAATTCCCTGAGCCAGTCGTCGACATTAGTGGAAGAACTCCGCCGGGAGAGCGAGAAGCTGCGGCATGAAAATGCTGAGTTGCGTAGGGAAGTTGGCGCGCAGACTTCGATGCTCACCTCCCGCAATCGTGAGAAAGAGAGGCTGTACCAGGAGATTGAGGACCTCAAGCTAGCTCAACGACGCGGCGGGCCGGCACCTTCAACCCTCGATAGTCTTTTAGATCGATCGGCATCACGGGTTGGCGCCAATGTCCGCCCCATATCGAGAGGCAGTGGGCGATCTCAGCTCACAACGGCCGTGGAGGACCCAGATCGAGAGGATCTGGAAAATAAGATAGCAGAGCAGCGCGATAAAATGAACGAGATGAAGTTCAAAAACCAGGAACTTCAGCGAGAGCTCGACTCCTGCATGGCAGACTTTGAAGAAGCGGTAGAAGCGAAAAGACAGGCCGAAGAAAATACAGTAGCCACCCAGGAGGAGCTGGAGAATACGATGAATGATCTTATTACCATCCAAGCGGAACGGGACGAGGCCCTGCAGGACCAGGCCGTCTGGGAGACCAAATTTGCGGATCTACAAGAAGAAGCCCAAGGACTTGTGAACGAACTAGAGGTAGAGGTTGACCAGAAGTTTGATGAGATTCAGCGACTACAAATGGATCTTCAAGATCGCTCAGACAATTTTGAAGCCCTTCAGGAGGAGATGCGCAGTATGACCGACTCCCTCATACGGCTCGAGGATGAACAGACGAAGACACAAAAGAGGATCGAGCAGCTTGAGCAAGAACTGGCCGACTCCGGAAAAGAACTCGAGGAACTCGAGACTCAACTCTTGGAATCCAACGAAAAGGCCCAGCGACTGAGCGTACAGCAAGAGTCTAGCCAAGGTGAAATCGCTTTCTTGCGGGAAGAGCAAGAAGGGGACAAGATACGGATCGGTGACCTCGAAGCCGCGCTGGCCAACGCTGAACAGATCATTACAGACGAGCGTGATCGCGCCAAGGAGCTCGGTCAACGACTCGCCAGTGAACGCAAACAACGGGAGTTGATCGCCAACCGCGAGAAGGAAGAGGTGCAGCAAATCGTCAACGATCTCAATCGCGAGGCATCTGCGGCCAAAGAGGAGGCTAGGATCCTCCGGAAGAGCCTTGGCAACAGGGAAGTAGAGGCGACACAGTGGAAGGAGAGGCTCATAGAACTAGAGAATAATTTGCGAGAGGCTCTAGGAGACTTGAACGGAACTCGGTCAAGTCTGCTGCAGGTAAGACGCCTACTTCGTGCTTGTATTCAGAGATACTAAGACTAATTTGCGGCTAGTCCATCGCCACGCTCCAGCGTGAACTCGAGAGTACCGCCCGTGAGCTCGACACCACGAAGCGCTCTATGTTAGAGAAAGAGCGCATTATCAAGCAACGCGACAGCCTGCTTGAATCCCACGCCCTCGAATCTCGGAAGCTTGGAGAGATGCTTGACAAGGAACGTCAGGCTCATCGTAATACGAACAATCAGTTCGAGACTTTCCAACGCACCCACCAGCACGTGACACGTACAGTCACCAGCCAGGATTCGCGCATCGTAGAACTCGAGGCCACTCGAGTATCAGACAGAAAGAAAATAGCCCAACTGGAAGCCATGTTTAAGGAACAGATCGCTGAGCGCAACAATCTACTCTTGGTGTTGTGGACACGTCTTTCTGCACTCTGTGGGTCTGATTGGACACATAACAACAGCTTGATTAACGGTCGGGCGTTGCCATCTATCGAATCTATATCGACAATGCTTCCCGGATTTAGCAAGAACCTACTAGCAGCCATCAAAATGATCGAGTCTCTACTGGGCAACTTCCAAACTCGCATCAAGTCCGTCGAGCGCGAGCTTTGGAAAGAATATCAAACACTTGAAAACAACCTTGAAGTACGCACAAAAAAACTGGAGCGGCTCGAGGCCCTCGTGCGATCCGGTATTGCCAGCGGCAATTTTGACGCCCAGACAAGACTTACACAGTTGGAGACAGCGTATCGCACCCTCAAAATCGAGCACGCGACACTTCAGCGCGCTCACGACGCTCGTAGCCGGGGCGGAAGCTATCCCGAGCGAACTCTCACAAAGAAATCGAGCAGTCATGTGTCATCAACTGACGAGCTGATCGAGGGAGGAAGTCCTTCGCCATTGGTACCTACAGGCCCGCATGGGCGAGAGTCAAAACTTCCTCGCAGCAAAACCACTCACCTCGAGACAACAACCAATAAGAGCGCAGTCAGCAGTCTGACCCGGAGCTCTTCTAACACACTGGTGACCGATCTTGGACGCCTAAGCTCTTCACACGGCGAAACGGGCTCCGGAACGGGGATCGAGCACAACCAATGGATGCTCAGGCTGCGCCAGCTCGAACACAAGCTACAGGAGGAACGGGAGGCCAGGGTTATGGATCGATCACAAGCACGGCAGAGAATCCAAGACAGCGAGCGGCAAAATGCCGAGCTTAGCGCTGAGTTGGTTCGCGTCAGGAGGAAAGCGGAATAGAAGCCCTAGTCAGGAATGCGACGACTCAAAAATGCTTGGGAGTGGGTTCAACGATGAAACATCAGTTATCAATATCACGGCATGGCGCACGACAATCAATATGTACCAACACTAGGACAAAGAAGGTGTGATTGCGACGGTTACATAGATTTTATTAGCGCGGCGTCTAGAGACTTTTCCATTCGAAAAACAAAAGAACAAAGGCTTCGTCAAGGGGGGGTTTTCCCTTACCCCTCTCTGTACAGCGCATATCTATTCGGTGGAAGAGGAGTTAGCTGGACGATGTCTGTATGGGAGAGACACTGCGGCGTTTACGAGGCGCCCCTTAACTTTGAGATGAATGATTGATGAAATGACATATTACTACCTTTGCATTCGGCCGATATCCTCTTCAACTGAATTCGGTCTTGGCGTGATTCCGATTATCTAATTGTTTTATTTGGCTGGAAGACTTGCTTGCATCGAGACTGATGTTGCGCATACATGTCTTTAAGCTTACCTACCTACACAAGGTGTCATGGTCTCTGAACGCTAGTATCTGTATAAGTTGTCGTTACGCTTGCCTGCGTGGTGGTTGTACGGAAGCGTATAATTATATATATACGATAATTATTGCTGGATCTTTTGGTCTATTCGCACAGAGGATAATAGGGCTACAGCCATGACAAAAAAACTTAATTATATTTTGGGGGTACTAGTATAAGCTTGATCTGTTGAAACATGCATGAGGCACTGGATGGAAATTTCTTGTTTTGACAGGATATGTAGGGTACGAGAGAGAAGCAAAATATGCTTATTACTCATCTCCCTGGTAATAAGAAGACCCGCGCTACCTACATTTATTCCTCCGTTTGGGGGGATATGTCCGTGTCAGACAATTAACTACATAACTCATTGAATCAGTCGTACGATCTATACAAGGCTATGTATGTGTTACCTCGAAGGTTACGTTGTGAGGTGGTAACGGTATTAACTTTTCATTGCTATCTCAGCCTCAGCTTCAAGAGAGATTTTCCACGTTTATGTGACGGGTTCTCCGAGGTCGACAAAAAGGAGCGGTGTACTATAATAAATACAACGCCCTTTCTTGATGCTTTGATAGTATGGGATCAATTGCACTTCCACTCAAACATTATTTTGCTTTCTTGGTTCGCGGATGGGACGAAGACAATAGACGAAACTATGTGATTAAATAAGTAAGTAAGTAAGTAAGTGAGTAGCACAAGAAGAGCGGCGATCTACGGGCTTTCTCGCGGTTGAGAAAGACCTTCGCCTTCTTGTATCATAGTATATACCGGCCAAAATAAATAGCTACCGGAGTGGAGTGGACACGTTTGGGTGGTGGCCTATACTTCGTGGTATTTTAGTTGGATTCTGCTGTATGTGGATTACATAAATTGTAGTTCTTGGTTGGGAATGAATAAAATGAAGGAAGACATTTCGCGGGATATATATCGTGGGCCTAAGAAAAAGAATGATTACCGAGCCAGAGCTGGGAAGTCTGGATCCGCATGGTATTGGAGGTACGACCGCGGATATATGGGTTTAAGCTAACTATCTAATCTAGCAACCTGTCGTTGGAGTAGCTATTACGAGTTTTTTCATTGATATTATCCCTTGTGGAATGTAGTTTTTATTAGGATGAGTTATTATAAATAAAATAGGTAGGTAGTTTTCTAGGTAAGAACGGAGAGCATGTTATTATCATAATTACAGGAAATACGGAGGAATATACCGCGCCTATGCCTAGCATCGTTTCCAGACTCGAGATCAGAAAGGAGACACTGAAGGGAATGATGTTGCAGTAAAGAGAAGACATCGTAAGACCGCTTCGGGCGAATCCCTAAGTATTCCCAGACTTGAACAACCATCTAACGGGGAAAGATACGAAGAACTCACGTTCTACATTCGAGAAAAGCATTTCAGTGGCTATCTAAAAGCGACAAAGGGGCGAATAGGCTGTACGAGGTTCCAGGTAGTTCGTCGGAATTCGGAATAACTAACTCTCAGTTCTAATATCTATAGTTGACCCATTGCTGCGAGTCGACGAGCGATTTAATAGGCCGATGTGATGGCATCTATTTCACGATGGAAGTATAGTATAAATCAATACCGGGATGACGCTCGCCCCTCAACGAGGGGATTGACCGGGTTGCGCAGTTGGATATAACCCGTATCTAGGTATCATACAAATCGAAACCTAGTTGTGTTCCTCTTGTGCTAGAGGATGAGGTATTCTATTGTATTGCCTGTTTTCACAAACGTTAGGCTGATGCCGGCTCCCCGATAGACGGACACAAGATCAGGCCTGGACCGTATACGGCGGGGAGCAGATTGACGAGACACCGTTGCAGAGTCACCCGGGTGCTTGGTTTCCGGGAAGCGTGCTTCTTTCTATTATATACTAGGCCCCGGGGGGTAACACCTACGCCTGAAATAACTCAGCGTCTCGGCTGTATTATGTGCTATTTGGCCGGATATCTATCTACGCCCGTATTAGCGGGAATGATACTTACCTGCACCCGCTCCGTGACCTCACCGTCCGCAATACTACCTACCGGATCGACGATCAATTCTTCATAGGCGCTAGCCAATGGACATCCCCGGTGCTCGTAGAACATCCTTCGCCGCAAGATCGCGCCCACTGTGTGCAAGAACAGCACGATGTACTAGGTAGTTTGAATCACCGCGTTAGGGACTTGACAGCAACATCAGGCTTCGATTTAAAGACGACTCGGATCACGCACGATCCGTATTGGGAGGATTTTGACAAGGAACCTCCGCTCGTTGTTACCGACTGGACCCTCATCTCTTCCGGTACGCGGCAGGCCAATATGCTTCGGAGATTCCCCAATGTGGCGCAGCGCCGCGAGACTCCGCTCACTGCGACAACTCCGGTATCGCCAAGTGGAAACGCCATCTCGACGGGGCGGACCTCGGGGTTCCAGAGGGGACAGATAGGCGAGATTGGCAGGATCAAATATTGGGAGCCTGGACCAAGGATGACGTTTTTCACACCGATTTCTGATATTTTTGACGACATTCAAGAGAAGTGCGGTATGTTGGCTCGACCCCAGCTCCCTCAATACCGAGACGAAGCAGATCGATGGCCCGTCTACCCAGTCTGCAAGCAATGCTTCAACCTACGAGAATATCTGGAGAGCAGGCGGTCTTCACGGGAATTGATGTTGTCTATGATTGGTTTCCAAAATGCCCGAGGCGAGCGTGACAATGATCTCACGTCGGTGTCGGAGCCAGCAACTCTAAAGGACCAACCTTATCTGATTCGCCATACCGGTCTGGAAGAGGCAGCCTCCTCGTTTGGTGGTGGCAGTGCCGTTTCTCCAGCACCCGTACATGCATTATATCCCCTCTCTCAGGCGGTGTCTCCTGGCGTATCGGAGCTGCGAAGCCCTAACCTACAGACCCTGAATGACGATGATCTATAAGAGTTAATATGCCCACAAATGAGTGAGGTTGCGTTTGGCAAGCGGCCAGCTGTTCTTCCGCCACAGGGCCGGAGCACCACGCAACATTCAGATAAGCGGAGAAGGACTACATACACCAGCTTAGGCGTATCTCATTGAATTCCCATTGTCGTATTGCGCGCTCATTTGCTTACATGTTATCAGCCCGGGAGACCCCCCCGGCCCATCTTTTTAGCGCGCTGATCACGGCGGTTATGATTTGCCCTAGAACCCTTATTCGCTTCCTTGCGTTTTCTGGCATTTTCGGTTTCTTTGTCACCAGTGGGACCCGCCACGTTTCCTCCGCGGCCACCCCCTCTTCCTCGTCCCCTGCCTCTACCTCGGCCATGATCATTTGATCCCCGTGATCTCGGGTCTCCAAGATCGCCGTCCGAGTCCTCGGGGTGCGAGCGAACCGGAGGAGCACGCCAAGCCGTTGAGGCCAGAGTTGGTTGACTTCCACTGAAACCGCTATATCTTGTTTCGAGTTGCTTCATCTGATGAGGCATCCGGGTAAGCATGACGGACCAGCCTTCGATGGCTTCGTCCGTCATACCCGTTGCTTGTTTTAGGTTAATTCTTGCATCGCTTCTTCTTGTTGCCGCATCCCTGTCGAAGGATTTAGGATTCGCCTTGTAGGCTCGGAACAGTGCCTCTTCGTTGACATCTCTTCGCTTCTGTTCGTCTGCATCTTCTGGGTGGCCATCGTTCACGACAAAGCCAGCGTCTGCAACATCATATGTGTCATCCCGTTCATCATCGTCGGCATCGAAAGCTGAAAGTGCTGAGAGAATAGCAGCTTTATTGGGGGCTGAAGAACGATCATTAAGGATATCATCTGTGGTTCGCCCGGGGTTCCGTTTCCCAAAGTGAAGCCTTGAGGCATCAACAGTCAGCTGATCCAACTCGTCACCATCGAAGGCGTTATGGCGTATGGGAATCTGAGGAGGCGTTGACCGAGGGGCAATGTCATAGCTTTTCCTCCGCGTGCGCTCAGGTGATCTGCAGCCTCATTAGCAAATACAATAGAGAATACATCTGCAAGGACTAACAAATCCCTGGTGCGGTCAGCTTCGGCTAAATGAGATGGCAGCGAGTCTTCAAGTAGATGCGCTATGACTTGTTCTGTATTGTCACCGTACTCATCAAGCAATTGTGAGACGAATCCAGATCCCAATTCAGGGAATAAATCCTGTATCTGAGAAATTTGACTCATTCGATGCACCCTTATTTCCCCTGGCAAGTCATCTGGGTCTTCCATCATGATGCCTTTCCCCTTATCAATCTTGCGCTTAATTAAACGTTTTGGCCGCGCATTAGCACCAGGTTTGCGATATCCTTCTAGAGCAGTGATGACAGGTTTGATACGAGTGATACCCGTATCGGAGTGCTCGAGGCGATTCTGAACCTGTTTCAGAATTGGCGTCTTTGTTACCAGCTCAGCAACCATGGAGTCGTTAGCATTAAGAGGACCAGCTTTATGAGCATCAGCCGCTGCCTTCAGAGAATAAAGTTGGTCAGCAAGCACGGAATATTTTGGAGAATCTCCCTCCGTCAGGCCAATAAGGCAAAGGTACGTAGTAGTGACAATAGCCTTCCTTAACGGAGGGTTCATGACCCTAAAGCAGGTGACAAGACCATCGAGGAAGTCGCTGCCAGCTAGAAAGAAGGCCGCCACATGGGGCGACGTGTGAGCAAGATGGTTTAACCTCTTTAGGCGCATTTCAAGGGACGTTAGGTCTCCTTTGATGCCAGAATCAAGAGTTTGTATCAAAGACCTTTTCAGGCCTTGTAGGGAAGCCTCAACTTCTGGCTTTTGAGATGCCGCTTCGACAGGCTGTGCTGCATTTTTCTTCCCATACACTCGACTGAGGTCGGAAAGGAATTCCCAGGTGAGTAATTGAGACGGTGGAGACGACAGATGCAACAATCTCGAGCATAAGAGGAAGCACTGGCGAAGGAGAAGGGCAGCTGTTTGAGAGGGTCCGAGAATGGTCGTGCCGGCAACAGCTATTTCATTGACGAAGGAGCTCTGAAAAGATGTGATAGACTCGTCCTGTTTTACATGGCGCAACAGGTCATTTTCAGGTAGAGATAGATATACCTCGGTCAATGCAAGCCAAGTTGAGAGGCAGCTTTCCCACTCGACCGGGACGATACGATCTCTCCAGGGAGCTTCAGGAAAGGGCGCAAACGAAGGCAGCGTCGGCGGCATGATCACTTAGGCACCAAGTCTCCAACTCATATGGGTCGTAGCGGTACTATTGATTAATGAGGGTGGGAAAATGAGTAGTTGCTTATTAGTATCTTAGGCCAATCTTAGGCTCAGTAGAGACCGGTCTCTTGACGTATTATTTTATTAAAGAATATCAGACTGAGTGAGATGGCTCATAATGAGCCAGAAGATGGATGCTATATCCACCATGAAAGTACTCGCCGGATGACTACAGGTAGCAACAAGGGTCTGCTAGGTAGGCTCTACGCAAACTAATATGGCCACGCTGATTGGTGGGGATCTAGCTCCACATGCCTAGCAGGTACCTCGAACAGATGGGGTATAGCCGCAGTGGGGCTCTGCTCGACTAGTACCGAGCCCTTATCTTATCGGCCGATTGAGCAGTCCACAGACACGGGAAATTCGAACGGGCTGCTGAACAACAGCCCCCACCAAGCCGTTACTTTTCTAATCTTCTCGCAAAGATCCCAATATCTTCGATTTAGATCGATCATCAGCCTTCATCACGTTACCGAAACGCATAACGTTCGAGGTGAGTGACCTCGTCGCATCCATATCCATTCTCGCAGCTTGCTAATTCCAATCACAGTCGTGAAGGCCTCCTCAGTCAAGCACCGCAACCTATCCCACCTCTCTCTCCTCGATTCCCATATCAGATAGCCCATCATGTCTTACAACAACAAGGACAAGGACTTCGGGTAAGGCGCAAGAGCCACTTCGTTTTATGCGCAAGGCAGGATGTTGGGCTAACGCGACGGCTACGTGAAGCGAGGCGCCCAAGACTCACAAGATCCGTATCACCCTGACCTCTCGCAAGGGTATGTATTTCACTTCACCCGATCCTGTCTAATGTATTCTACATACTGACATCGACATACAGTCCAGTCCCTGGAGAAGGTTTCCCAGGAGCTGATTGACCGTGCCAAGAGCAAGGATCTCCGCGTCAAGGGCCGTACGTCTCTCTCGCCAACCCAAGAGAACCAATTTTCCTCCGACAACAACGCATTGCTAACAGTACCACAGCCGTCCGCCTCCCCACCAAGGTCCTCAAGGTCACCACCCGTAAGACCCCTTGCGGTGAGGGTTCCAAGACCTGGGATTGCTACGAGATGGTCAGTAACACCCAAATGCCACACGCTCATTTGCGGCGATAGGAGACTGACCTGAACCTTTAATTCAGAGAATCCACAAGCGTCTCATCGACTTGAACGCCCCCACCGAGATCGTCAAGCAGATCATCGTCAACATCGAGGCCGGTGTCGAGGTCGAGGTTACCATTGCCGCCTAAGTGCGCACTACGGGATCTTGATTGCCAATCTAGACGGGATGAGGGGTGCGGTGCTGAGGAGACCACGTTGTCCTGGCTCAGATCTAGGAAACTTGATCTTGGACCAGATGCTAGACACGATAATAGTGACTTCCCGAAATAAAGAAACAAAAAACTCAAGTCGCAATGCTCCCACGCATCCAACACGGACCAAGTGAACTATGCTAAGACCGTATTTTAAATGCTGCTCTGGGTATCTAAATTTCTTCGTTAAAAATCATCATATGGCTTTGCTACTGTAGTTCATGAAACCAAAATACCTGCCCGGCCGAATACCAGCGCTATGCCGTTGCTGTATTAATTATACACACCATATATGTCCCAGCCGTCGTAACGCATTAGAATGACCAAAAACAATCTTCTCTCATGGGCGGTACCTCGGGCATACCGCCCTGAAACTGCCCCGAGGCCGTCATCTGCGTGTACGCCGCCTTGACGGTGTCGTTGTACTGGGCAGCGTCTGGCTCCGTATCCTTGTTGTAAGGGGGCGGTCCATCCGGGAACAGGATCTTGCGCCATGTGCCGTCCGGTTTGCGGACCCCCGGCGTTTGCTGATCTGGAGTCGGATTTTCGGGTGGTTGATCTTGGTATCGGTCGTTAACCTTCCACTTGTAGACAACCGGCTGTCCGTTGAAGGCCATGATCCGGCCGTTCGTGGCCTTTTTGATGTAACTCTCGGCGGGGAGGTGCTGCTTTGCGCTTCCCGGGGCGTAAGGGCCTGGCTTGGCGGCTGTGGTAGATCGCGTCTGGTCCGTAAATCCTTGGGATGATGGCCCTAAACCTGGCCCGCTGGGTGCCTTGGCAAAACCGCCGCTTGGGGCCCCGAAGGGGGAGCTTGCTGCCTGCGTACCGAAACCGGAATTCGTGCTCGGCGGCTGACCGAAAGGGTTGTTTGGGGCGTGCTCCGGGCCAGAAGTGTCCATCGACAGATCCCTCGACGCTGGAGATTGGGCAAAAGGGTTAGGCGCTGCAGGCTGCCCAAAGGGTGAAGCAGTCGAAGCTGCGGGCTGCGAAATTTGGGTGAAGGGACTGGCGCCTGACGACGCGGAAGGTTTTTGGCCGAACGGGTTTCCTGACGAAGCAGCTGGAGCCCCGAACGGGTTTGCTGATTGCCCAATGGCGGAAGGCTGGCCGAAGGCGGACTGACGGGGCTGCGTGAACGATGAAGGTGCCGTGGCCGATGCCGCGGCAAATGGGTTTGGCCTCTGGCCCAGGTCTGAAGGTTGCCCGAAAGCGGGCGCCGATGCGCCGATTTGCGACGGTTGCCCAAAGGCGGGTGCGGAGGCGCCCATCTGTGAGGGTTGCCTGAAGGCCGGGGCGGCGGCACCTATCTGGGAAGGCTGGCCGAACTGCGAAGATGGTGCGGTTATAAAGGCATTCGGCTTCTGACCGAGCGTGGATGGTTGACCAAAGGTAGGCGCTCCACCATTACCACCACCGCCACCACCAAACGGGTTGGATTGCGTCGTTGTGGAGAAGGGGTTCTGATTGGCACCGGGATTAGAGGATAAGGGGTTGTCTGCAAAGCCCGTCTTGACAGCAAACATGCCGGTTGTACCGCCCTCTATCGTGTTCTGCTTGCAGATATCTATGCGGTTTGGGTGGTTGTTCGCAGCAGCGAGGACGAACTGGACAGCGCCGTCGAGATTGCCGAGGGTGGTCTGGATCTGGTGCTCGGCCTGGTTATGGAGGGCCGTCACCTCGGCGAGCTAACGTCGATTCATACGTAAGTTGGCCGGCGAAAGAAGAGACAGAGACAATAGGACAATGAAGCACGCCTACCGCCTGTTGCGGATTCGCAGATCCCCTTATGTGTAGCATGACCTCCTCGAGGCTTTGTTCGCGAGGGTAGCCCCCGAAAAGCTGCTCGGGAGCTTCTTTTCCGGGGCCGTAGCAGGACAGGATCCATGTCGGGCGCTCCTCGGCGAGATCGACCTTTATACTCTCTTTGGTGACCTTGTACGGGTTCGCGCCATCCTGCGGCCTCGCTGAGGTGTTGCTGAGGGCACCGAATCGGCCGGCGCTAAAGGGATTCGAGTCCGTGTTGACCCCGGGATGTTCGAAGCGGCAATTCGCTGGCGTGACATAGTTAGTCAGCGTTCATTGACTGTGTACAGGTCGCTCAAACGCACCTCCATTGCGACAATTGCCTTGTTGATAAAACCTGCAGAGAGGCGCCATCTGCGCGAAGGGACGAGACAGACGAACAAGCCGAGGTTGGCGGGAAAGGGACACAAACCCCCGGAAGAGAGGTGTTTTTGAAAGGGTTGGCCTTGCTGAATCAAGACTGCAGGCGCATTGTGCTGTGGTAGTAAAAAGGAAGCAAAAGGCACCAATATCGATGTCAACAAAGCTCGACGTTGTTCAATACCTGACTGTCGATAAGAAAAGCTATCGGCAGGTGCAACCAGAGCTTGGTTAGTCCCATTTTTATGGGCGCAGGGGTTACGGCCACCAAGGCACCCCGGATTTGGCATTGATGCTCTTGTGTCGGTCTACTGTGTACAAGTTACCTTGTTGCTGCCCTCCAACAATTGATTTCACATAATAGGCGAGTGCATAATCCGTCCACATAGACACAACTCATATCAGCATCACATCAGCTTGTTATAAGACATCTCGAGATGAGATAGCATTACCCTCACTTCATTCACAGTTAGCTAACAACAACAGACCAGGTAACTGTTCGTTGAAGCCTCGATATGATTCCCCGATCAAATGCGGATACATACACATCTCTATGATCGTATCCACATTGTAGGAAAGTGGCAATTGTCGCCAACACGCCTAATTCTTAACTGTGTTCTGCACAAGCGGCTTCAGGCCCCCGTCGATGTACGACTGCGAGCGCCAAGTCGACCAGTTGTGCGATAGTAGGCCCCACGCCTCCTCGTAGTCTTGGGTCCCGGAGCGGATGTAATAGCTGCCGCTGACGACCCAGATAAACCAACCCGCCTTCTGCTTGGCCAGGTAACCCGCGATGCAGGTGGCGTAAACGCGGCGCCACTCCGTGTCTGTCTGCGCGAACCCGAACTCGCTCAGCACCACGGGGAAAACATTGACCGTCTTGGCGTCCTCCTTATGCATCGCCTGGAACCCGTTGTTGTAGAGCGAGCTCTCGAGACTCGAGCAGCTCGTCGCCCCGTTGTTGTAGTTGTGGACCTCGAGGACCAGCTTGTCCGCGTGCCCCGGGAAGTCCGCTGCGCTGTACTTGGCTGTCCCTGGTGTCATCGCCGTGCCTTGGAACACGGGCGTGATCCACGTGTCGAAGTCGAGCCCCGATAGGAATATGAGGATGTCTGGGTTCGCCGAGTGGATCGCTGCCGTCCCCTGCTTCGTGTACGTGTACCAGTCCCGCCAATTGTACGATTGCGACTTGAGCGTCGGGTTGTTGTCCGGCGAGCGGAGCTCGTTGCGCAGAGACATCGATGTCAGCGCCGTCCATGATTTGGCATGTGTCGCCATGTAAGAGAGCCCGCGCAGCCAGTTCGCGACGTTGTAGTCGTTGTCGCCGAACCATGAGTTGCCGTCTGTTGTTGAGCAGCACCATGCCGCACGCGACATATGATTATCTAGGTGCACGTGGATCTCTGCGAGGGAACTGGAATTCAGCACAACCGATTCACACGCTGCGATGTCTCTGGCTTAATGAAAAGCATCGTTGCCACTTACGCTGCTTGGCACACTCCGCGGCCACGGCATCAAACACGTCCAGTCGCGTCGTGCTCGCATTGAAGGACGGGTTCTTGGTGAGGAACTGAGCGTATACCTTGGGACCATTGGTTGAGCCCAGGGCGTTGTTGAACGATTGCTGAACCGTGGTGTCCCTGCTGCCATTTGCATAGATTTGGTCGACCATCTGAATGGCGTACGTCAGACGAATCGCGTTCATACCGAGGCTCTTGATCTTGGAGACGATGGTCTCGATTGATTGGTACTGTAGTCCATCGGGGATCACTACGATATCCAGAGTCAGTGCCGTTCCTTAAAGATCACTAATGCAGTGGCAATATGAGCAAGCAGAATCTCCTTGATGAGAATCTAGTCCGATACGACATTAATTGCTCTTGATACTGGCTAGGAACGGGGTTAACCCCAGAATTTTACTTACTGACCTCGCCGTGACCAGGCCAATTTGTACCAGCATACACGATAGAATCGCCGCGCGAGTTCTTCATCTCCGCACCCGACACCTTGAACGGACCGTAAGGCCAACTAGCCGACTGGCGTGGCAGTGGTGAAGCCCATGACGGCAGCGCGAACGGAGCGCCACTCAGCGCGAGTAGAGGAATTAACGACGATCCTAACAGCGATCGCAGCATTTTGGCAAATCAAGTTACGTGCAACGAAACGGAGGCAACCATTCGCTTCCTCGCCTTCTCTTCCCTTCCTTTACTTCCCACAAGGTACGTACGGGCTTCATGAAGGCAACGGCACATTATATACAGCCATATCACCCTGATCTAGAAGCGAGCCAATCCCATCTCGCCCGCGGACAGTAGCATAGTTGTCCCTACAAAGTGATCGTCCGAGGCCCGCCCACTGCAAAGAGGGCTAGATGCATATCTCGACCTACCGTAAACTCGGTACCACGTGGGATAAAAAGGCGTTATTACCCAGTCGACACCAAAACTCCCGAGATTACTCGTTCCAGACAGATCAGTTGACGCAGCCAAGGCTACCCTGCGAAACAATGCATCATTGCACCGAGCCACCGAGATTCAACCACCTGTCGGATTGACAGGCCACACTCCATAGTTCTACTACCTCCCACGGTGATGTCCTACGTTCCTCGCTACGTATGTGAGGAGGTGGGGATCCTGGGGAAAGCAACCGGTTGTTTTATGTTTTCATTCCTTGGCTTATCAGCACTCTAAAAAGCTTGGCTATAATACCTACGGGTATGGTTACCGTGCAGGTTGTACAATGGTTGCTCCCCCGCGTTTTCACATGGGATCTGCCGGTATGCTATCTACAATTATATACACTCCGTCGCGCCCCACCCATTTTTTACGGTATGTACTATATATACCTATTTTTAAGCTTCACAAACAACAACTTCTCTTTTTTTTTTTTTATGAACGGAGGTTTTCTGCATTCCGTAGTAATAAAACAGAAAAGGTAACGTTAAGTTTGGAAGAGGGTTGTAGGGAAAGAAAAGTCTAGGGACAACAAAACGGGTTAGTTTTACTGTTATTGATACTGCAAGTACTCATATTCATAGGTCAGGTCTCCCAGTTTCTGGCAAAGCTTCGCATTATCAATAGCGTTCAGCCGCGTTTGGTTCTGCCAATATTGCAGTCATACCCCATATCCCTGAAGCGTTCCCACGAAGATACTGATGGATACAGCTTGGTTTTTACACATCAGGCTCCAACAGGGGCTCCGATGAGGCAGCACAGACGTACGGCCAGCAGAGCTCGACCCTCCCGACAAAAAGCTTTCCTGGGCCCACAATAAGCTCTGCTGGGTAGTGAACCCCCCTGATACAAAGCTGGTGTCACTGAGAACTATCCTTGATTCATCAATCTTGGTCTCATTAACCCGAAGAAAATAACCATACATATATATGTCTCCCTTATATCCGCTTCCTAAACTCGACCATCGGCCCATCCTTAAGGCTCGTAAACTGGTCGATCAGCTGATACTCATCAGCACGCTGGCGTCCCCACTCCAACTCCGGTCTCCCCTCCGCTGGGTCCAGGCCGGCAGTAGATTTCCTTAGATCATACAGATACAACACTCTCGCGAGGGTAGTCATGAGCTCGATGTACGCGAGGCCCTTGCCGATGCATCCCCGCGGCCCGATGGAGAAAGGGCAGAAGGCGCTCTGCGCGAGCGCGACGTCCCGCTCCGTGATGGGGCCGCCCGACATCTTGGACGAGGCCGAGGCCCCCGCCACCCACCGCTCCGGCACGTACGCGAAGGGCTGCGGGTAGTACGACGCGTTGTGGTGGATCGTGTAGTGCGCCGTGCCGACCACTACGCCTTGGGGGACGAACTCGCCGTCGATCGTGATCCCGCCCGGTAACACCTCGCGCGGCGCGATGCCGCCCACCGAGGGCGACATGCGCATCGCCTCATCGATGCACGCACGCAAGTACGCGCACAAGTTCAGCTGCGACCCCTGCGCGATCTCCTCCACGTCGCCGAACTTGGCGCGCACCTCTTCGGTAGCTTTCTGGAGCGCCGTAGGGTTGCGGACCAGGTAGAATAACGTCGCGGCCATGGCCGTCGAGGTTGTGTCAGACCCGGCGATGATGCTATACATCTAACGTCAGCATACTTGACTGGCGACCATGGTAAGAATCTTGGGGGCAAAACTCACAGCAAGTTGGACTCTCCCCAGAGTTCGGGCATCGCGAAACCTTGCCCGGTTTCGGGGTCGCGGGCCTTGAGCAGGTGGTAGAAGAAATCGCGGCGATCCGTGTCATCGCCGAGCTTCGTGCGCTCCGTGAGCTGCGCCTTGCTGTATGCCATGTACTTGGCCCGGCCGGCGGCGATTTTTCGGAACAAGACTTTGTCTAGGCTAAGTTTCTCGACGAGACGCATGGTTCCGCACTGTTACGTTTTTATTACGTTAGTGCCGCCGGGCTCCAATATATTACGGTTTAAGATAACAGACGTTTCCCCAGAGCCAAAAGGGGGACAACTCACAATCAGATGTCGAGTCGTGGCAAGCGACACTAGTTCCAGGGCGTAGCGATTGTCTGGCTGCTCGAGCATATGAAAGGCCTTGCCGAAGGATAGGTCGCCCAGGATATCCATGGCGAGGTAATTACACCAGTCGGCCATGTTCTTGGGAACCGTCCAGCCCTTGCGATCATCGCTGGCGCCGAGGCCGATCTGCTCGCAGAAAGATCGCACATTCGCCAAGATATAGCGCTCCATCTCCTTCATGGCCGAGTCCGAGAAGGCCTGCGACAGGACACGGCGCTTGCGGGCATGCACATTCTTGTCGCGGGTGTTATGGGTGTTGGGAACAGGGTGAGCAAAGGCATCGTAGAATGCGGCCTTGCGCACATTGGCTTTGAAGCCGTAAATGTCCTTCAGGGCGCTATTGGAGTTGAAGGAGAGACTATTGGGCCCGAACCGTACGATTTTACCTAAATCACAATTATTGATTAGTATGAGTCTCACTCCTCACCCGTGCCGGGACATCGTAACACACCATATCGCTCGTGCATGCGCCAAAACTCGAGATGGCGGTCTCCCTTCCAGGAGTGGTAGAGCTGATAAGCATCTGTAATTTTAGCTAGGAAGGGACCCGGGTACTTGGCCAACGGGTGGAAGAAGACTCGATACACGACCATTCCAACAGCCTGGAACAACTTGTTAGTCGATAGTTGCACGTACAGTGGGTGTTACTTGACTGCGATCCCAACTTACATAGATGAGGGCCAGCCCGACTGCTCCGGGCAGAAGATAACCAACGTGGGCGAACGCCATGGTGCCTGTCTTCTCGTGATCTCGCACTCAAACTTCAGTTTCAACCTCGTTATGCCTTACGGCTTTGCTTGCTACCGATCAGAGGTCTCCTATCACTTGATGTGCTCCCTCATGTATGTCCAGACGTGCAGACGGGTTTCGGGGGAATCTCTGCGGCAGCAACTGGTTTACGCAGCCCTTGCGGCCAGTGGGATGACGGGCGTTTACCGACATACTTGTGTCCCTTAATGCTGCTTTACTAAAGTGATGTGAGCATTTTGGGTTCGGTTTGTCGCGGGCCAAAAGAGCGACTTCGACGAACCATGGCACGGCGATTCGACTTGTTCGAGATGACGCTAATATTTCCTAATCAGATACAAAGAGCAGCGGCTACTAGCGGAAAGCCTCGCTGACTCGATAGAGTTTATCGCCGCAAATACGCTTCACAAGACTGTTTAGGTAGTGCTTTGTCTGGAGAATGCGTATCACCGGACCTCTTGGAGCAGAATTTGGTTCGTATATGCCCCGCGCGGAATGTTGCCGTCGGGGTATACTTGAAGAAACGAGGTTCTGCTAAGGCGGACTAGGAATTCACGTTACGTCAACCGAAGCACGCGATCGCGATATATAGTCCGGAAGCCTCGGGCAAAGCTCGACGGTTACTAATAGATGGGCTATGTATGGGTCGAAGACGTAGTGTATACCAATTATCAATTGTATAAGTAGCAACGGAGCGGATCTGATATGATGTCTTGGATATTATATTCAGTGTTCGCGGTGGAAACCACCTCCGAGGTCCTCACCGAGAAAAGCGAAAAGCGAAGCGCATACAGTGTTATGCACGCTATATGTACTGTCACCCGCCGTATCTCGACCCCAGGTTCGGCTATAAAATAACGGCAAAACCTTAGCTAACCTCTAAGACTTGGGCGTCCCTGCCCAGGGTTCGGTACTGGATCTGGAAAATCTACCTACATAGCTAGTAGGTATAAGATCAAGTGGGACACTGAATTCAAGCTGTTGTCTATCGCGCAAAGTATTTCCAGCCTACTTCTCAGTAGACAGCCGGCCATGTTTCGTTAGATATGCCTACTTTCCCGATGGACCCGGTAATAAGGCAGGTTACTTACCTGGACCAGCACAGCCCCCTTCCCAGAACTTCCTCCTTCGGCGCCCCTGCCTGTGTGAGGTACCTACTTAATTATAGGCCGCGCCGTATCTCAAGTCCAGGGGATTACGGCAGCCAGTCTTCTGGAATTGTGGCTTTACTCGTCTGCAGACCTGCCAACAGATTACTACAGTAACAGGAACTTGCTTCTGTACACTACTTACAGACAAAACCCTTGTTTTGAGTGCATGCATCATGATGTGCGTGAGCCGTTAAGGTAGCGTATGCTGTACACCACGGGCGTCGGCCTGTTAAGGGGATGGTGCGCCAACGAGAGCGCTAGGATCCATGGCTGCACCTCCGAAACAAGCAAACCAACATGTGCTTCCAAGTTGTATGGAAGTAGATGAGCAGGGTAGGCACTGAGCAAGGGGTGCATCGGCCAATCACAGCGCCCGCCATCGTGCCATCCCCGCCCTATCAGGTCTTGCGGCAGCGGCTTTGACAGGCGCTGGCCGACGACCCATGCTCCGTGAAAGCACCATGACCGGTGTCTGACTTCATTCCAATTCCAGTTCCTCCCCTTTCTCTCGTGCCCCTTGTCTGTCTTCCAAACACGACAGTGCTTCCCTTCAGTCACTCATTGTCAATCACATCCCTCACTCGTTCATTCCATTTGATCTACCGTCAATCTTTTCTGGCTACATGTAACAGCGATTCTGCCAGTTCCTTCTTTACACAGCTCGGCCTGTATACATGCTTCTTGCTCTAGGACCTTTTAATTGTCATTGTCTACGTTCGCTTCCCGGTGTCCGAAACCCGATAGAGAGAGAACCAAAGCCAGTGCAAGCAATAAACACGACCACAACGATCAAATACCATCACATATTCTTGGCATTCTACGTGCTCGGCGAACTAAGCGATCGATAGCCTGACGACACACCGGCCATTACCACCGTCATGGATTACACCGCTGCTGCGATCCGATTCGGTAGGATAGCCAGGCACCTTATTGTTCGGGAGGACGATGATGCCAAATGCCATCCCCGGCCCGACATCAATCTATGCGAAAAGCCCGCCAGTTCCGACAAGACCACTCCCATCGCCATCGGCGTCATTGTGTAAGAGAATCCATGCCACCCGGCGTTTCCGCGCGACGGGACACGCCGAGCTAACACGAGGAACTCAGGGGCATTGTCGTTCTCGGCACGCTTGCCGTGTTGACGTTTTTCCACCTCCGCAGGAAACGCAGAGACGAGAAGGAGTGGCCTAAGAACAACCAAGAACTCGAGGATTATGGCATCGTGCCCCCCTCCTCCACCGTTCGCCAACCTCAGGCCGCCCATCAGCCCTCGCCGCAATATAGCGAACAATACCAGCACCACGACGCGCACCGTGAACCAGGCTTCGCTTCACAGCAACCCGCACGAAGCTCGCTCGATAACCTGGAGCAATCGCTTAGGGGAGGACAGACGACCGGTGCGTTTAGGCGTCAAAATGAGCAAATTTCAGCTGATATGAAGCCCGTGGAACCATCAGATCGAATATAAGCCTGTGCCTCGTTTGGGTATTTTTTCTCCCGTCGAGTGGAGAGAGTAATGAATGAGTACATGCGGGGTTTAAACATGAAATCCTTTTTAGCGTGGCGTTTGTTTTCGATAATGGTGTCAACTCCTTGATATCCTCTTTGTGCTACGCCCCTTTCTTAACCAACTCTTGAGTCGACCGACTGTCTTCGCTACCGCTGCCGAATCGCTCCATCGCCCGACCATCTTCGGTTTGCGGATGGAAATGTGGTCGGCATTGATCAATGCGACCTCGGTGTAGGGAAGGCTTAAACGCCAGTAGATGACGTCGAAACTTGTTCTTGGCAATCTTGAAATTACCGGTTTTAGCAGAGTAGTTTCGACCAGTGTGGGAGGGGTGGAACGGGGATCGTGCGGGTTAGTGGTTACGTTATCTCAGGAAGATCGAACGACCATAACCAATCTACTGCGCATCTTTCAATATCAGCAAGTCCACCACTCGATGAGGCCAAGACTTCTCGTCTTCTGTAGAACTTTGTTGTAACACAACTTTGATCCCGCGAAGCGTGCCGCTTGGAATTTTGACTATAATATGACTATCTTGAGGTTATCATTTTGCTTGCTCAGTCAATATATATAGGTGTACTTACTGACAGACTTGCATCCATCCTTGCGCGCCAAGTCACCTGTGTGATGTGAAGGTTAAGGCAAACCAAGCACCACTCACTTTAACTTTACCGCTCGACATGGAGAAGGACCTAACTAACTAATATAAATAGCAAGATAGGTAAATCTCAGTTGGAAGGTCAAATAAACCTACATACTTCGACAGATACGCCGATGCATATACACGTGAAGCTGATCTACTTAGTGCCCATGTTGATTAGTATGTGATGACGGAAACGGGAAAAGGAATGGGAAAGCTACCTAGGTAGGTGGCACTATCTTAGGTACTTGTATAGGTATCTGTCAGATGAACCAGATGGAATGCCGTTATAATAAAAAAAGGTGAACACCTAGGTTTGCCATAGGTAGAACTGTCCAAGTAGGACGGTAGGTAGGTAGGTAAGTAGGTAGGTAGCGCTCGTCCCACGGGCCAAACTTGGAGAGAAAGCCCTTTTTCATTGGTGCTAACTGGGTACCTAGGTTAGAAATCTTCTTACTATGTAGGTTTGTTACATTGTTATCTGACGCAGGATGGCAAGTAAGCGAGCAAGTAGAGTTGGATACCCTCGTTGCTTAGATCACATGTACACAGAGAGGCAGAAGACTGCAGAAGTGTTTCGTTAATTGGGTTTGGTTTAGTCCGTTCATTGTTTATCTACCTGGTGTTTACCTCGCCGGTTCTGCAATCTGGGTGTCCACACTCAATCTTACTCACTCTCCTCAGAGTATAGTGAACTTCCCTTTGTTCTGTAGCCCTCGCTGTCGGTATCGCTCTCGGGCAATGGCACTATCCTTCTCCTCTTACTTGGCCGGCATGCTGCGCGTTGGTTAGCGCGTGTTACCCGTCGGTGGGGAAGAGGACGTCCTGGTTCATCTTCGGATGTTGAGGCTGGGTCTAGTAGAGTAGTTTCGGCTGTGGCAGTGCCCGCGTTCAAGTCTGCAGTTTTGGCGGTTGTGGCTGGTGGGCTGGCTGATGTCGAGATCGGGGATGTGGTGGCAGTTATGGTGATGACAGTTTCCGTCGTCGTAGCGCCCGTGGTTGGATCGATAGTCGTGCTGAATGCAGTAGTTGTAGTTTGGGAGGTGGCTGACGCTGTGCTTTGGGTAGAAGTAATAGTGGTAGTGGTAGTTGTGGTGATAGTTTTAGTTGTGGTGGTGGTGCCCGTGGTCGGGTCAGGAGTTGTGTTGATCGTGGTGATTGTAGTGACCGTGGTAATTGTTTTCGTTGTTGTTGTGGCAGTGAGAGGGGAGCTCTCCAACGTTACAGCTGCGAGTACCTAGTTTAGTTACCTGGATAAGTTCATTCAAAGTGAAGGTAACGACGAGACAAGTAGTGCATATGTCCACTTACTTGCACCTAGAGCTTCTATGATTGCACTTGTTGGTAGTGGACAGGGGAAACTGGTGTGGCTCAACTTTCGTGTTGGTTTCTGCACCAGGTGATATATGCCACTATTGTGCAGAGACCGCGCGGCTGATGGAATGGTTAGAAGTGGATCTGTTGACCATGAGATATAAGGTGCTTCCTTTGAGGGCTTGATAAAGTTTGTTGGCATCACTTGGGCATCCGCTTTCCTTGGTTGGGTAGCGGGCGGTTGGAAGAAATGGATTGTTGGCAGAGAGACCTTGGCATGTGCGCAATGTGAACCAGTTAGCAAGTGCAATCATACTGGGTTCGTAGAACTGTGAACAACCAAAGACGGCCGTAGTATCACTATGCACATGGGTTGTGAATCAAGCCATTTATTATCCAGCCAACCTAACAGCCAACCTTCTACTGAGACGAAAATCCGAACTGTTCCCGAAACATCTGTGACCGCTCCTCCGTGGATGGGCCTAGATGCGCCACTGTCCATTCCAAGGAATTCCAGATTCCACTAAATCGTCATTGTCATTGCCATTGTAGGTGTTTTGTGGCTAAGTGGCAAGACAAAACTGTTCTTCCCCTTCCTTTTTGGCGTGATGCCTAATTACGCCCAGCGAGAATCCTTCAGCGTCTTCAAGTTGTTCTCCTTAACCTCCCGCTCGAATTCTTCCCAATCAAAGTTCACGCGTGGCGGTTCGGGCTGTACCTCCTTCTCCTCATCTTTTGCCCATCGTGTCTTGTTGTTGTGCCCAGTCGAAATTTGTCGGGGTGGCCTCTTGTTTATATCCATGTGTTGGGGAGCGTCTTTTTGATTACGCTCGGCCCAACGAGACCATTTCAAAGTCTGGAGCTCACAGTTGGCCTTCGTGTCGTCCTTTGCCCAGCGGGAATCCTTGAGGGTCTTCGGGGCTTTTGAACTCTGAACCGGCTCTCCGGGGGCGACTGCTAACGCGGGCTTAGACCTGGTGTCTTCGGTCTTGGTTCCGACGTCTCTAGTATTGCCAGCGGTAACTGTGGCCCCGGAAGCTGGGGCCAGGGCGAGAGCGGGAGCGGCAACGGGCTCAACCTTAAGGGACTCACAGAAAAGCTTGCGAACGTTTCTAGCTTCCACGCTCGGGACCCGGGTTTCGAGAACTGTGGAAGAACCATAAGAACGGGAGGAAAGCACTACAGAGAGTGCGGTTTCCTTGGACGGGCGTTCCTGCATAGTGTGTGTTTGGGTATAGGGTTGGCGATTTAAATAACTGACGTATATAGAAGTCAGGGCAAGGTTATGAGATAAAATAACCAATTAGGGTTGTGCATCTATACAGAGTTCAGTGATGATGGTGTTGGGGGGAAGGGCAGTGTGGACAAATAATATAAGCAACATGAACTTTGTTTACTGCTAGCGTGAACGAGTTAACAAGCAACTACTACATACATAAGTAGGTACTACATGTAAGTGAATGGGGAATACAATTGAACCTAACTGGCAAACCTGTTAGTGGCACACGCATGGAGAGGTACCTTAAGTACCTACCTTAATACCTTATGGCTTCAGTATGTTGAGAGCCACTGGGCGGTCGTTGTAAAATTGAAAGTCACAACCTACGAAAGCAAACAATCAAGAGGCCCGTGCTTCCCATCTAAGCTCTCTACAATAAGCACAAACCTTTTTATTGCATGGCTGCAGCGTATTATAATTATTTGAAGTTGTTTACCTCTATATGTTGTTTGTGTAGAGGAAGACTGGGTAGGTACGTAACGTTCCTACCTACATAGCTACCTTCACATAGTTTAACTCGGCTGTATATGGTTGTACCGAATTATAGTTTAACACAGGGTTGCATGACGCAAGGTAACTCATAAATTGAGGCCATTCATTGATATATTAATGCTAGCCCATGTATCATGGAACAAGGTTCAGATACAGCACACTCTCATAACTGGAGATTGTAAAGCATCCAAGAGTGATATCGATAGTGGAAGAAGTAATGTAGTAATTAAAATGGCATCACATAGGGGGGCCATTATATGGGCACTATCCTTTTACCTCCGTACAGTTGTTTTGTAATGGTAAAGAGCCTACTCATCTTCACAATAAGGGTGAACACTGGTCCGCATTTAACTCGAGGACAGCAATTATTGAAGAAAGTAGTCCAGATGAAAGTTTACACAAAGTCATTCATTGTAGACCCATCATTGAGCCTCCTGACAACCCATTCTAAAACCTCAACATTTTTTGCGATGCTATACACCAGACTTTTAAATTGTAATGGACATCATGTCCACTTTTTAGAATTCATCAATCGCATCCCTTGACTCTTTCGTACCTCTTAATCCCGGAGGGGCTCAACTAAATTTTGTCAGCAGGTTGAATTTATCATGTATTGGGAACGTAAAGTGTTGTGTTTGGCTAGTCGCTCAGAGTCGAATTTATCCATCAACGAAGATCTCAGTCCCGTCTTGAAACATATTTTGGGTGACATATATCATCATAATAGCTGGCACAATACTAAAACATCTGGAATGAACGGAGAAGCAGACATACCTAAATTTGGAGGGAGCGCAGTTTCCTCAACCAGCAACTGCGCTGCCCAGGGACTCCCATCCACTGCATGTCCAAGGCGCAATCAAGATGGCCGCTTGGGCATCGGCGACACTGCCCGTCCCAGCATATGCATCCGCCAAATCTACTGCCTCAAGCTCCCCCTTAGGCGGGATAGATTTTAACGCCACGTTGAGCGCCATATCCGCGGGATACTCCTCGCCGCTCATCTCAGCTAACTGAGACCATCCATACGGCAGGTGTGGGTGCAACATCACATCGTTCTGGATCTGGGTGAGCACCTCCTCTCTTGTACTGTTTTCGTTCAAGGCCGCCACCACCCGGAATACTTCACCGATCTGCGAATGTTCCGTGTCCGTGACCTTGTCGCTGGTGCGCAGAGTATATAGCTCTGACACAACGGCCTCAAGCGACTCGTCGTCCGCATCCAGCAACGCAACAATTCCCAGAAGAACCACGGACCGTACGTGGCTAGCGTCTTTCTCTATTACCTCGAATAAGACGCTGCGCGCTCTCTCACGCGCCTCCTCAGTACCGGTGGCCCACAGAACCTGCGCTAACAGACAGGCTGCGTTGGGATCATTGCTCGATTCCTCGAGCGCTGTCTCGAAGTAGCTGACGGCCTCGTCGGGCCGACCGTCGAAGTATTGGGCTAATCCAACCGTCAAATGCGCCGAAAGCCGAGCTTTCCGACGTTGCTCTGCTGTAAGTTCTTTGGCAGAGTTATCGCTACTAAGTTCAAGAGCTAGCTCACCACATTGTATGGCAGTCGCATTATTCCCGGATGCCAAATATGACCGGGCTAGATCTGCCTTCCCTAAAGCAAATCGCGCAAGAGAATCTGCTGACTCGGTGGCCTCATACTCAGTTTCTAACCTTTCACAGGCGGCGTGGAGAGTGGTTATTGCACTAGGACTGTCATCTGCTCGCTCCTGGAAGAGCGCCCAGAGATGCCGGTAAGCTAGATCTTGAGGCCTGAGGCTTTTAAGCTGAGCAAGTGCGAAGAGGGGCTGGATCAGAGTAGTTATGGTTGCTTGCATGGGCGTTGTCAAAATATGATCAAACAGAGACGTGGGGTATTGTCGTCTTGTGATCAGCAATGAAGCCTCTGAAATGTCCATTGCATGAGTAAATAACCCACGGGCTTCACGAGCATCACCGTAAAGTAGAGCTACGAATCCTTGCCCGACCCATGCATGCGCGTAGTCTGGGTCGTTAGATTGAGCTCGTGTGAATGCTTCGTTTGCTAGTTGAAGGTCGTTTTGGAGAAGCGCCAAGGTCCCGAGGTTTGTCCAGGCATGTGGGCTTCTCTCATTGAGAAAGAGTGCTCGGACAAAGGCATGTTGGGCAACCGACGGATTAATCTCACTAGTGACCACACCGAGTGAGTTCCAGAAATCGGGGTTCCCGGCCTCTAATTCGATGGCTCGCTTGAAGCAGCGCACGGCTGCCTTCTGGTACCTGCTAGATTGAAGCCTGAGACTTGAAGGTAGACATGAATGAGCTTGATTCTCTGCCCAGCCTAAGTTGTAATATGCAACTGCCTGAGCATGCACATCCTGCGCTGTTAAGTGGATTGCTCTCTTGTGGGCTAGTATTGTGGCATGTAGACTTCGTGTGAGGTCGACACCGAGTTGTTCGTCCTCGGGGAACTTCCCCTTGGCAAAGACCACCTCCATACCAACACCGTCGACATCATGTAGTATGGCATAAGCGGTTTCCTGGTCTACACCCAAGTTGAGTATCTCACGAATGCCATCAACGGGTAGACCACATGGGTGGCCCTGGACTTGTGAAAAGACAGAGCAAGCATCGCCAACGGCTTTCCAGAAGTTGAATGTCTTGGTGATAGGCTCAGGGACAGAAACAGCAAAGGACAACGTCCTAGTGGCGAGCTCGATAGACTTTCCGAAGAGCCCCTTGTCAACGCAGTCAGCGGCGTTTTCAACCATTGTCTGCAACAATGCAATAGCAACCCCCTCTTCGTTAGGCCGTTGGGTTATAACATCGCCATACAGGTCCACGGCTTCATCGAACTCCCCGAGCTCTCGCTTCACATTGGCTAGCATGTATTTAGTAAACCAGGTGTCACTTAGGTCTTTGCTATCCATAGCTGCTTCTAGCCCCTGAGCATTCTGGATTGCTTTGGTTGCTGCGATGTATCGCCCAGAATTATAATAACTCTCCCCTAGACCGACCCATGAATGGTACTCGTTTGGGGAGATTCGGAGCGCGTGCTGGAAGGAAACAATGGCTTTGGCGTAGTCCTGTTTGTTGAGTTCAGCGACGCCAAGTGCGGACAGTGGCCAGCTAACTCCTTTTTTCTTGGACCCTGGAGGTGGCTTCACTCGTCCAGAGTCCACCACTCGTTGAGCGACGAGTTCTACACGGTCCCAGTCACCGTCATCAGCGAAGGACCTTGCGAGTCGCTCTGCTGATTCGACTTCCGCCGAAGAAAGCTCGACAGCTTTCAAGAAACACCTTCGAGCTCGTTTCTTATCCTTCGCATAGTCCGCATAGTAGACACCAAGACTACTATATGCTGGTGCGTAGCTGAAATTATTTTTTAAGGCGTCAATGAAATAAGCGTAGGCCCCATCACGACTTTTTCTCGCAACTTTAGAAGGGTCGATGTTCCATATACAGCAGCCTAGGCGATATTGCGTCTGGGCTAAAAGATCTTTCGACACAGGCTGAGAAGTCATGGTTGGGAGTAAGGATTCGAGCTCCGACTTTCCGCGGATATGGTCGCCTTTAAGTGCGTATAGCCAACCAACCTCGGCACGGACCCGGAGGTTAGTATTGTCGCCTTTCAGCGCACGATTCAGAAAATCGATTGCATTGTCAAATTCTTCTTCCTCTTCGTAGATCAGGCCGACTCCAATCATGGCTGATGTCGAAGTGGGGTCGGCTTCTAATACTTTATCGAAGAGAAACTTGGCCTCGGCATGGTTTCGCGGTGATTGATAGAAGACCAGAGCCATACCAAGGTATAGCATGAACGCTTGATTGGTGTTTGTAAATACCTTTCCGGTCTTTCCGGTCTCACTTATCATAATCTTCATAGCTTTCCTCATCAGCTCAACATTGCTCTCATGCTCCTCAAGGTGTTGATAGTACTCTCCCATTAGTCTGTGAGCAAGGAGAGAGGTGGTAGTCGAGATCCCCTCTGTCATCATGAGCAGTCTGTCTTCATCTGTATAGGGAATTACAGAGGTAGGAGCACCGCCTTCCTCGTCGTCTTCGCTCTCATCTTCATCTTGAGTTGTTTCGACCTTGGCGGGTGTGCTGTCAGACCTCTTGGGGAACGGTGATAAGTCGCTCGTCATAAACCCGGTTAACACGCGGTATAAATCGCTGTCGGGGAAGTGAGCACAATACTCATTGAGAACATTGACATCCCAGTCCTTGATCTCTTTGCAGTCCTGCCACTCTATGGAGATATCCCAAGCGAGCTTGAAGGGATGTTTGATGATGACCATATCGTTTGCTAGTTTCTGTACAACCTGGAGTTCTGCGCTTTTTTCAGCGGCGGGAAGAACCAGGAGGCGATCATATCGAAACTGCAGCAGCTTTTCCTCGTACTGGCGCCTGATATCATCGTCGTTTGTCCATAGTATGAGCTGTTCGTAGATCCAGGCAAGCTTGCTTTGACACAAGACTTCCCTATTGACCTCGACAGTGACCTCACTCAACTTGGCGCCCAGTCTCGTTCGCCTCTCTCCTATGAGGGTGTTGATGCGTTTCTTCTCATCAACCTCGAGAATCTGAGCCATCGTCTCGCAGGTCTTGGCGGGATGAGGCAGGCGACCTTCCAAGGCGGGGTATATGGGGCTCTCGGGAAGGATGATGTTAAGGGCTTGGATGTACTGGGAGCGGTCGCCCTGGGCGCGCGCAAAGTCGACGAACTTGTCGACGACATCCTGACACTTATACATGTCATTTGCGGCGCTGAAAATCTCGGCCAGCTTGAGTGCAGCATGGTGATATTTTTCGAGCGACTTGGCACCCTGCTTTTCATAAAGCTTGATCAGACCCTGCCATGCTTGGGGATCAGGTCGAAGATCTGTTGCCGTCTCGTAAGCGGCCTCAGCAAGATCGACCTGGTTCTTCTTGTCGAGCGCAAATGCCTTGAATACGTGACTTCACCACCGAATTAGCCATAATATGAACGGGAACTGGATGTCGGGTGACGTGGCGTACGCTTGGTAGTTCCTGGGGTCTTTGGATATGAGATTGTCGGTTTGGGTCAGGGCATCATCCCACTTCTGTTGGCGAATGGCATCATTGATGGCCTTCAGCGAGGCCTTGACACCGGCCATTGTGATGAGGAGCGTGCACGGGATCTTCCTGGGGTCCGTGTCATGTCTCGATGTGGCGGGAGCTTAGAAACGTAGTACGTGATGGCAGTAAGTGGCTCTGCGTATACTGAAGTGCCGTCATTTCAATATAGACAGGCTGTAACCGGATCGATCCGTTAGGTATGCTGCACGTTTGTACTTACTGTATGACGAGCTTGAAGGGAATGACGCACATCATGGACCTAGGACCGGTTGAACATCGGCGGGTTGTCCTTGTGAGGTAGTGCAGGTACGGTGTTGGGCATGGATACCTCTTTGCGGCAGAACCCCGGCTGGATTGACAGATGGACTACAGCACGTCGATGCAGTACGTGCCCAGTGGGAATACACATGCACTCACTGTAGCGTGCTGTACAACTGAATAACATGTACCAGCGCCGCATTTCGTTTCCGGGTTAGGTAGGTACCTTATGCTGCCCGGCTTACGACCTACTGCCAGGTACCTAGTAGTACCAGTTGGCTCATCTCAAACTCCCCCTGTTGGTCTTTGGTCTTGGGACCAGATCGATGTCTGATCCTGCATGATCTTTAACTGCTAATCCTATCTACAGTACACTATACACTCCCTCCATCCTTCCATATTGATTTCTCCATCTGTCCATCCCAAAGCCACTGCTCTCGTTTTCCTCACGTTTCGAATAGCATTTTGGCCTGCTGCTCAGCCATTCTGCTTCGACACACCCTTATCTGCCCCATATTGCCCCAACTTTCTAGTCCAATACCAAAGTCGCTAAGATCCCCTGCCCCAAGTTGATGGGAATTAGCAATACATAGTACAGCACCCCTGTTCCGCATGGACGTCATCGTTTGGCGTTGTTCGCCCTGTTCAATACGCTCCCTTTTATCATCGTAATAGAGTATTGCTCTCGGACTCACCATCGTCCATCGCCCTGGTGTGAAGAATCCGTCGCTGTATTATTGCTCGACATAGAAATGGCTTCTCTTCGCTTGACCATCGAGGATGGCCAATTTTGCGACAAGTACGGGAGGCATGTCCTCCTGAGAGGTATCAATATCGCAGCCGACGCGAAGCTCCCGAGCCACCCCGAAGTACCCTCCCACGTCGCTGACGACTTCTTTGATGGCGACAATGTCAAGTTTCATGCCCGGCCTTTTCGCAAGGAGGATGCCCATATACACTTCTCCCGCATAAAACGCTTCGGCTACAATACCATTCGCTACATCTTCACCTGGGAAGCCATCGAGGCCGCCGGCCCTGGGAGATACGATGAGGAGTGGATTCAACATACAATCGATGTTCTCAGGGCGGCCAAGGAGTATGGTTTCTATGTCTTCATGGACCCTCATCAGGATGTGGTTCGTCGCTCTTCCGCCTCCTCAAACTGAAACAGGCTACGTTCTGTGCTGACTCCTTGTGGCTATACAGTGGTCTAGGTATTGCGGTGGTTCCGGTGCTCCCATGTGGACTATATATGCTTGTGGATTGAACCCGCAGAGTTTCGCTGCCACCGAGGCCGCCATTGTCCATAACACGTACCCCGAACCCGAGAAATTCCCCAAGATGATTTGGTCAACCAACTACTATCGCTTAGCAGCCGCCACCATCTTCACCATGTTCTTTGCCGGACGAGATTTTGCCCCGAAATGCATCATAAACGGCGTAAATATCCAAGACTTCTTGCAAGGTCATTTCATGCGAGCTTGCGCACACTTAGCCAAGAGAATACACGAAGCCGGTGACATTGAAAATGAAGTGGTATTTGGGTGGGAGAGTCTGAACGAGCCGAACAGGGGGATGATTGGACATGTCGACCTTGGCGTCATTCCTAAAGAACAACAGCTCAAGAAGGGTACCTGCCCGACTCTTTGGCAGAGCTTGTTGACCGGCTCTGGGCGGGCATGCGAGATCGACACCTGGGACATTGGGGGACTAGGTGCCTACAAGGTCGGACGTGCGCTTGTCGACCCGCAGGGAGAGAAGGCTTGGTTGCCCCAAGATTACGACGACACGAGGTACGGATGGAAACGTGATCCCGACTGGAAACTGGGGGAATGTGTCTGGGCACAGCACGGAGTGTGGGACCCTTCAAAGGACGCCCTTTTGCAGAAGAACTATTTCGAGAAGAATCCGAGAACCGGGGAAGTCTTAGACTATCCAGCTTTCACCAACACATATTTTATGCACTTTTATCGATACTACAGAGACACGATACGATCTATACACAAGGACGCGATTTTGCTCTGCCAGCCTGCAACGTTAGAGGTTCCTCCCACGATCAAGGGAACTGAAGATGACGACCCACGGATGGTGTATGCGCCACATTATTATGATGGAATCACGCTTATGACTAAGAAATGGAACCGGACCTGGAACGTCGATGTTTTTGGCGTACTTCGAGGTAGATACCTTCATCCCGCATTTGCCATCAAAATAGGCGAATCTGCCATCCGGAATTCGTTCAAAGAACAGCTAGCGGCTATTAAAAAGGAGGGTCAGGATTATATGGGAAATCATCCGTGCATCCTAACAGAATTCGGAATTCCCTATGATATGGACGACAAACATGCCTATAAGACAGGCGACTATTCTAGCCAGTCAGCTGCTATGGATGCCAACCACTTCGCCGTAGAGGGCGCGGGAATTGAAGGATACACGCTATGGGTGTACGCTGTCACGGTAAAGACTGTCACCCCAGATGATGCATTGGGATATACTGTTACTAACTTCGCACTCAGAACGATCATCAAAGAGGAGACCAGTGGAACGGCGAAGACTTATCCATCTTCTCGGTAGACGATCAAACGCTACCAGCCTCGAGCCTTCCTAAAACGCAAGCCATCCCATCTAGTAACTTGCCAAAGACGACGACGGCTTCCACTAGGCTGGAGGTTGATGATGGAATGTCGGTTACACCTACTAACCTGAGGCGGACTCTCACGAACCCGTCGATAACATCACAACCCCCAAGCTTGAATCCAGAATTGACAAACACACCGGGATATCGTGCTGCTGAGGCATACGTTCGCCCAGCGCCTATTGTTGCCAGTGGGAAAGTCACCAACTACGGATTTGACTTGAAAAACTGCCAGTTCACGATAAATGTTGATGCTCCGCAGGGACGGTCAGCTGACTCGGCGACTGTCATTTTATTACCTGAGTACCATTTTCCCAAAGAGCAATGCACAGTGGCTGTGAGCTCTGGTAAGTGGGAAATCAGCACTGACGATGAGGAACGTGCATGGACACAGAAACTACGGTGGTGGCACAGTGACGGCCAGCAGAGCCTCAAAGTGATAGGTCTTATCAGGCCGCACAACACGCTCTCCGGAACTTCTGAAGAAGCGGGCTATTTGGAGCAATGCCAGCAATCATATGGTGTTGATTTCAAGAGCTGCAATGTTATGTGAACGACATCAGAATCTACGATTGATCAAGAATGGTATCTTGGCTTCCACCCATGTATCGAGTAGGCCGAGAACGTGGCGTTAGTATCATCATGGATGTTTATGTATCATGTATGCTACCCCTGGCGAGATTGTAATTAATGTGCTGACACCGTAATCAAACAAGGTTTTTTTTCGTGTGCTGTGACGTAGCATAGGCTGGAACGACAGCATAAGCTGACCTCGGCACAAGAAAAGCCGGCCAGCTACGAGGCAACACCAGCCCCGACGTCGATCGCTGAAAGGCCAATCACGCTGGATCTCACCTGACGGGATCAACTGGATCGGAAATATGACCGAGTTCACGTCTACGTAGTAAGTCAATAATCCATAGCTGGGGCAGGATTTGGGGAAATGATAGTGTTATTTTGCTACAATTGATAAACAAGAAAGGGAGTAAATTGATTAGAAAATCAATGAAACCCGTCTTTTACAGATTGAGAACCAGAGCCGAAATTGTATAGAGCTGCTACGCATCTTTTATTGGGTGCTGCATACCCCTTTTCGGCTTCGGATTGCGAACGACTACCTTACCTACAGACCTCCTATGCTACATGAAGCTTTAGGCGCGATGGTGCTGCGTTCTCGCTGATGTTGGCTCACTTATCAAGACTGCGCATACACTATTGATTTATGGATCTTTCTCTCCAGGCTGGAGTTGCTGAGGCTTTTAACCCGCCCCCGAAATCATCTAACCTAGGTATATATTTGTAAATCCTGCCTTATGTAAGACCTATCTTGCTGTGTACAGTTCTGTGGTGCTTACTGGTGGGGGCAAACTTGAAAAACGTAATTCTACCTAGTGCATATTGGGTGTGTGTAAGTACTTAAGTGGAAAGCTCATTGGCGATATTGGTTCATCGCGGTGGATAAGGTCTCTCTTACGTAGTACGTGATGATACTCCGAGTCAGGCCCGCATCTTATCGTACTGGCTAGGTGGTACGTAGCTTAATGGATGACCTTTAAACGAGGATAAGCATAGTGGTATTGATGTGAGTAAGGTCCAGGTTCGCTACCTATATATGTAAGTACTTACAGATAAACCAACCACCTGCGAATGACATTTAACCTATGGGTTTCCTCCTTTCACTCACTGACGTTCGCACGTTTGGATTTTGCAGATGTCAGACCGTTTATTGCGACTCCACTATCCAGACCACGGGAAGTCGGGGGTCCTCATACTATGTTATCCTTGTCTCCTGTCCTTGTGTTTACTTGTTTCATAGGTTGGCAGATCCCAGCCCCGTCTCCTTACCAGGTAGCTTTTGGCCGCAAATATTATCCGCAGGTACACTAGTATATGTACCTACACACGTCTACCCTCCGTCCACGCAAGTATTCATTGTCTTACCTTACATAGTAGACACACGATTAGATACCGCTATTTAAAGACCTTCTTCTCGTTAGTTCGTAGATTGTGCTCCCAACGGCAACTAATACGGCCAAGTTGTCTGATGGAGTCGACTCCATCGGATGATGCTAGGATAGGGCTTGGCTTGCTAAGGTTGCTTGCTATTAGACGCGTAGCCGCCCGACGTCTCGACGCCACTCACTGTCACGCTGATCTCCTCTCCTCTATGTACGCTACTGCAATCCCTGCCTTACCCTGCCTTATACTACCCAGTAGGCATTCTTCTTGCTATTAGGAAACCACCCCCCCCAACTGTGCAATACAAGTACGCCTAAGCTCGAATAACAATCCTGCCAGCGGGTCGACGTCTCGGTACTAAACGCCTTAGCGACTGGCTGATACAACGGGTTTGGGATTTCATTCATACTTTGTATCGCCTAACCTCCCCTCTCAATCGATAATACAAGTGCTTAGAGAGGTACTCGGCGATTTCTGGAAATTGAGTATTCTTCATCTTCGCCAATAGTGCACAGAGTTTCTTTTGCGAGCGGGGTGTTCCAAACTCGTCACCCGATTATTGGAGCATCTAGGTAACTGAGTTTCACTACTCACTCAGGTTCATACCGTATTCCATTACTATCCATCATACTCATGCATCTGCTCCAATATAGTAGAGTTCTAGCAAATCAACGAAGTGGCCATGTCGTAATAAGCTGAAAAGTGTTGTTGGTACAGCACCTGGTACTGGATATGAACGCTGTACACTACCTATTACCTAGCCTATGTGTACTTCGTAGGTAGTCTTCTAATGCTACTTACTTAGGTAGGTGCATATGTAGGTAGCTACCAGCAAGTGCTTCTTCACGATGCAGGGATCCTGCATGCCAAGATCACAGGTTGGCTGGGGTAACACAGTTAGTAGGTTAGCGCTACTGCAAGGAAACCGTCATGACTGCCCATGATTGATGGAGAAAGCACATGGTCACTACAAGGACAGCTGTACGGAGTACTTGTAAAGCCTGCACTGTGAAGGGCTGCGGGCTAGGTACACTGTACACTTGTCATTGCTTGGACCTGCCAAAACAACATCCGACCACGCTACAGTGCAGAATAGGCCCGCTGGCTGACAGAGCACTGTACCGGCGACCCTCAACAACCCTCTTCTCCTCCCGGGCCCTACCAAAGTAAGGCATCTCTAAGACCAAGCTGTGTTTGATTAATCAACCGCTTTACCAGTACGATAGGTACTTTGTGGTTCCATTCGCATTTCTCCCTCCTCGTGCTCGGTGTGTGGTTCCACGTTTCGCTTTCTCCTGTCGCTAACAGCGTCGCGAAGGAGAAAAGGCAGTCGGCGAGAAAGGCGGACGCTCAAAAGTAGCAGACGTCTGATCTTTGTTTCTGCTGTGTCTTGAGGGTCATGTTTTGCGCTGCCTTGGCTGTTTACCCTGACTACTCTACTGGCTTTGCAACACCATGATCGAAGCGCTTCACGGGACATACCAGTAATCGGGGCGGTGTTCGCCGCGCAAGAGAAGAAGAAGCGACGGATACCATCACTATCGCGGCTCTCGATCAGTCGTGTTGGAATACGACACGATACGGTACGATACGATCACGATTACGATTCTCGTCCGACAATCTGGAGATATACATACGAGAATAGACGACGATAACCCAATCGCGCGCGATCGCAAGGCCTTTTGAGCCTCAGAACAACTCGAGCTTGCTTTTGACGTATACACGACCTTTGACCTCGACCACGACGGCTGATGTGCAAGGCAAGTTGCAGACAAAGTTTGACACCGCCGACTGTGTCGCCATCACCCATGCGCTTGCCCGTGTATGCATAATCCAAACCTTATAAGCGACCATCATTAGACTGTTTTCTCAGATTGTCTTGTACCCACCATGTACTCCAACACGCAGAGGGATCCGGCACGGCCGTTCCAATTGCCGCCGCCGCCGCCTCTGACGACTCCTAACCAGGGTCAACTCAACCATATGACTAGCATTCCGCCGCCTCCCCCTCGATATCCGCTCGCGCCCGCTACTATCAATGGCGTTCTTCTCCCGCCACCCCCCGGTCCTCCTCCGAACAGTGCCCTCGGTCCTCAGGCTCCGTGGCAGGGTAGCTGGGGTCGTCCTTACGATGGCCGTTCTGGATTCGTCCCTCTTTCGTCCACTGGCGGTCCCGTTGCATATAATCCCAGACTTCACCACCAGCTGTCAAATACAGCTTTGTCGGCTATACCTCCGCCTCCGCCTCTGACGTCAGATCGTTCCGGAAAGCCCCCGAGCGACAGACTCGGCAATGAAGATGCCGAGATGATGACCGCTACCTATATACCTGATGGCGGTACATATGGAGAAGGCGTTGGTATTCCAGGCTTCTTTCATGACGATACATCCACATACTCTACCACTTCTCAAACGCTTTGGCCAGCAGCCAGCCATATCGCCAATAATGGCACTGCTGGCACCGCGCCGGGCGATGACGGCCGTGCTGGACTCTATCCCAACAATCCCCAGAACAAGCAGGTGTCTACCAGATCGAACGCCCCCGCCTCATACGCCGAGATACCACCCGAGCTGGCCGCAAAATGGCCCCTCGACCACGTCCTCCTGTGGCTCGCCGCCAACAGCTTCTCAAAGGACTGGCAGGAAACGTTCAAGGGACTTGACCTGCATGGTGCCCGCTTCCTAGAGCTTGGGAGCCAGCGTGGAGGTCGTGGCAACTTTGGCATGATGCATCAAATGGTTTATCCTCGACTGGCCCAGGAATGTGCCAACAGTGGGACTGGCTGGGACCAGACACGCGAAAGAGACGAAGGGAAGAGGATGCGTCGGCTTATTAGAAGTTTGGCCACGGGGAAGCCCCCCGAACCCAAATCGCAATCATCACATACTGGTAAAGAGTCCTTCAGCGGTGCGCATGGACCGAGCACAGGAACCGATATGGAATCTCCCAATACACCTATCAAGGCGAACGGTTCCGGGATGGCCGGTCACAGGTTCCCCCAGACGACGAGAGCGACGACGATGCCGATCAGTGGCACCATCACAACAGAGTCTAACCACCGATCTATGTTGAAGAATATCGATATTGAAAGCAACCGAAAAGGTAGCCCGAGTAGCGCTAGCGAATTTGGCGAGGGTATTTTACGAAGACAAAGTCCTGGTGCAAGTCCGAAACTGCCTCCGTCACTACCTCCCTCCTCACCATCTAGCAGGTTTGCCTGCCACAAACCCCGAAATAGTGCTGAATCGGTCTCATCCAATGCTGCTATCTATGGTTCGGGGTTACCGCCCGAAGCCGGGCAACTCCTTCGCAATGCGCAGAATAACACGGGCTATGGCAGTCGTCTATCGCCTATGGAACCCGGTGACCGCTCGGCCGGTGCTGAGCCGAACTCGGCCAAAGATAGCAAAAATTTATTCGGCTTTTTAAAGAAGAAGCACAAGCCGAGAGATGACGACAAAGATTCGCCTACGAGCCCTGGCTTGTACAGACCAAACGGGGTGTCGACGAACGGCATTGGGTCCAATTCCCAGAGGACTTACATGCTAGTAACCATGGATGGTTGGAACTACCGTATGTGCGATGTTACTGATTGTGACACTGCCAGAGAGCTGCAAATTAACATTTGTATGAATCTTGGTTTACCCGACCCGGACCTTCTGCAAATGTACCCCACCGAGCTTGGTCAAGGGGTCCATGAACAACCGTTGGGAGACGTATGCATCTGGCATCCTAGGCGTACAACCGTAGGCTCTATGAAACTGTTCATTAAATATGGCGATGCGGGCAGCGGCAGTACCAGCGTACCATCGCTTCTTGTCCCTACAGGTGAATCTGACAACTATGCCCACCTCAACGGCTATCGCATGAGGTCCAGCTCCTCGCCACCTACATCTAGAGCCAACACCATGCTGGGCAACTCGCGGCCCAGCGATGAGCAATTATCTGCACGGTCCGAAGAACACCGTACGAATATGGATCAACGACAACCTGTTTGGCCAGTCCAGAGGAGCCAGGCTGCCGTTCAGCAGTCATCCCCTCAAGAGTCACCATCGGTAGGAGTTGTGGGTAGGGACGTAGATTTTGATCATCCCCGTACGTCTCCTTACGAAGACAAGAAACCAGACACCCTTCTCCCGCAGAGGAGAGCACCGGCGCCACCAGGCGTCGAGACTGCAACGCTCATCAAAGCAAACTCATTGAGCAAAAAAACTGGGCATAGCATGAAATTATCTCAGAGTGGTATGGATGGGATTCCCAGTCCCAGAAGGCCGGCGACTTCCACTGGCTCATACGATAGTGGCCCCGAAATGTCTCATAGGCAGCGCCCCGCGCTGGCTTCGCCTCCAGCCGGCTCGGCTCTAGGGGCCTTGGTGAACATGGGAAGTGCGTGGGGTCATCTAGGTCGACCTTCTACGTCTACGGAACAACGACGGCCTAGGTCTCCGAGTCGTATGAGCCCAGATCGAATGGTCGGGGCAGAGTATGTGGAACAAAGAGGTAAGGGCGCAATGGCAAGCGTTGATTTTGGTCAGGCCTCAGGTCGTAGTAGTAGTCCGCGGTCTGGCTCGCCGGGTTCCATCACCTGGAGCCGCGGTGATGTGCCGTTCATCGTGCCCGATTACTCGCCTGGTGGTACTCCGATTCCAAACACTGGGAACAAGCCTCAACATGAGCTACTTGCTAAAGTACGCCAAACAGCACAACGAGCAGTCGTCCCCGGTGATCTAAGCCCAAGTACATCACACCCAGCCAGCGCTGCGTCAGGCTTAGCATATTCAACTAGTGTCCGCCGCAAATCATATGGGCCCGATGTTGATTTTACCGAGACAGACGTGCAATTCTCCAAAATGACCGAGCCTACTAGTAAACCTGTCGAAGATTCCGGAGACGATTCTGATGATGGCCTGTTTGCTGTTCCCGTACGAGGTAGACAGCCATCCAAGTCAGTACGTAAGCTGAAAACAACCAAACGAGAGAGCGATTCGGAGTCAAGTGGCAAGAAACCCAGCCTGCGAGTTAGGACCTCGAGGTCGGGCAAGAACATGTCGGTTTCATTTGGCTCTCCTCGCGCGATGAACAAGCCAGATCTAGAAGACGATAAAGAGAGTGTTAGGAGTGGCCGCAGCTCTCGCCGCACACCTGCGACACCAGGCTCGGACCAGTGGCAGTCCGACGATAGCAAGCTGAATCGCCGGAAGTCGTTCATCGAACGTGATGTGTGGGCCAATCGTCCCCCAACCGAAGCCTTGTTGAGCAATCTCGATGCTTATTTCCCTGAGTTGGACCTTGATCAACCAGTTTTAGATGAGAGTCAGCTTCAGGAACCAAGTCCACCCGTGTCTCCTATCCCCGAGCAGGAGGAGCCGGCGCCCAGCTCTACCAATGTGACGATTGAGATCCCTACACCGCCAGATACGAATGACGAAGGGAGAACCTTTTACAATGAGAGCGATACACTTGGTTCAGACGAATCTACCCTTAAAGCTCTCGAGCGTCCCGCATCCATCGCTTCGAATACGCGGAAAAGCATGCGTAAATCCGGAGGTATCAGCCGAATGAAGTCGATCCGAGAAGTCGCCCGGGGCGCCCATGAGGCCAACAAACGCTATACTACCACCTCGACAGCGACTGGTGCTAGATCTGCGTCTATGGTGCAACGTCGCAAGAGTACCAAGATGTTTGGTGCCAACGTTGTGCAGATTCATCCCGAACGTGGGTCTATGATTGTGCCGCAAATACCACAAGATGTTCTCCCTAAACGGCAAACCACGTTCCGATGGTTTAAGGGCGAGCTGATAGGGAAAGGAACGTACGGCCGCGTATACCTCGGTATGAATGCAACGACGGGTGAATTCTTGGCCGTGAAGGAAGTCGAGGTAAACCAAAAAGCAGCCGGCGGAGATAAAAGCAAGATGAAAGAACTCCTTGCGGCCCTCGATCAGGAAATTGATACCATGCAAAATCTCGATCACGAGAACATCGTGCAGTATCTGGGCTGCGAGAGGAAAGAAACGAGTATCAGTATCTTCCTTGAGTATATTTCGGGTGGCAGCATTGGGTCCTGTCTTCGAAAACACGGCAAATTCGAAGAGCCAGTCGTGCGTTCTCTCACGCGTCAGACGCTCTCCGGGCTCGCCTATTTGCATCACGAAGGTATTCTACATCGCGACCTCAAGGCTGACAACATCCTGCTGGATTTGGATGGAACTTGCAAGATCTCGGATTTTGGCATTTCCAAGAAAACGGACGACATCTACGGTAATGATAAGACCAACTCGATGCAAGGCTCGGTCTTCTGGATGGCCCCCGAAGTCATCCGCTCGCGAGGCGAGGGCTATAGCGCCAAGGTCGATATATGGAGCTTAGGCTGTGTAGTCCTGGAAATGTTCGCTGGTCGTCGTCCTTGGAGCAAGGAAGAGGCCGTAGGCGCCATCTACAAGATTGCGAACGGCGAGACTCCACCTATCAACGACGAGGTCCGCGCTGCCATCACGCCGTATGCCTTAGGGTTCATGTTGGATTGTTTCACTGTGTAAGTCTTATCTTTTCAGCCGTACCCCTTACGTGTCATCCTAGCGTGCAATGTCCTATCTGAGAATCTAGCGGCTAAACATTTCTGCAGGGACCCAAGAGATCGACCCACTGCTTTGCACCTTCTCAGAAATCACGAATTCTGCGAGGTGGACACAAATTACAACTTTTATGATACGGAACTTTATGCACGGATTCGGGGGACGTTTACAAGTTAAGAACAATAGGAGTTCTAGACCTATATATCGGGTCTGATAAAATTTTGGAAACGGAAGTACATGGGACAATCGAATATGATCTAAGCTTTGCATATGCGGCCAGCGAAATGGTGGCAGCAAGGCCTACTTTGAGCCATTGTTTTACACTGTTAGCATGGCGTTTCTGGTTGGTTGCCTCCTTTTGCCTGGCTACCGTCTATGACTGGAAAGAAAGCCGCACGCAGAGATGCTACTTGTCAGCTGAAGTCTTTACTCGGGACACATGCAGACATAGGAAATAGGAGAATGAAACGCGAATCATTTATCAGCGGCTATGATTACGCAGATAGCATTTGCTCTGTATGTCTATACCCTGTATCGAACGACGGGTAGTAATATATACGTCCCCGGCATTCTCCAATGAAAGTGGTGTTTCTACCTCAAGATGCATAAGACGTGACCATGAGCCGGACAACATCGCCCAGCTTCGAAATGTGCGCTCGGATATTGCGTGTACATTGTAAGGACTTGTATTAATACTCCTATCCTCAGAGACACACAGTTCAGTCAGATCTCTTGAGCAAATTAATACGTCCCCTGAACTCCAATTGGAAAAAAAAGAAATGCCACCACACGGAAGGAAACTAACTAGTCTTCCCGCTGTTAGTCTATCTATGTGGCGCAAAGAGGGGTTAACGAATAAGGCTTACCTACTATAGGCTCGTCACCTACAGCTATAGCTCTTTGCGTTCGCTCAAGTAACCTGCGATATTTCTATTTCGGGCATAGAGATCAATCACTTCATCTATAGCTCGCAAACCTTTTTTAATTTTTATTTTCAACATTTCCCCCTTATTCTTCTTCAGCTCTGACTCCGACCGATTCAGTCTCTTTCATAAGTCGACAACAGGTTTTAGCCCCGTAGCAATGAGTAGAGAGGGTCGCGATGAGAAAACTCCGGTCGTGGGGGATCTCATGATGATGGAAGCGCGGCCAATCGCCTCGGAGGTAGAGGGGCGAGTCCTGCGCAAGATCGATACCTTCTTAATGCCGGCGATGGTAATCGGTACGGAAGCCCAGCCCTAAACTCGCTATGGATGCTTTCGGATAAAGAGTATGAACTAACAACCAGCTGGGTAATAGGCTACGGGCTTGTATACTACGACAAGGTAGAATCATGACTTCAAAGTCCGTTCTAGCCAGCCTCTCACGAAGACTAATAAGGACGTTCAGGCCATACTAGGAGGTGCCGCACTCTTCGGCATGACGTCCGACCTCCAGCTAGCCGTTACGGACGCGGCAACGGGCAAGACAGACACGTCAAGGCTGAGCTGGGCGACGTCGATCTTCTACTTCGGGCAGCTGATCGGATCGTATCCGATGACATACACGCTGCAGCGCTTCGACACGCGGTTCATCCTCGGGCCAGCCGTGATGGCATGGGCCGTCATATGCGCCGCCACGGCCGGGGTCACCACGTGGCAAGGTCTCCTAATACAGCGGTTCTTCTTAGGCAAGTCGCGGTCAATGTGAAAATAGCTTGCTACTTAGCTACCTAGCAACCGAAATGCCCGAGATAAGCTGAGAATTGCTGACAACTACGTCCAGGCTTCACTGAATCCATCGTCCCAACAGCATTCATGATCATCGTCAGCGGGTACTACACGCAAACCGAACAATCGCTGCGGCAGACGTGGTGGTTCTCGGGGACAGGATGGTTCACGATCATCGGCAGCGCGCTGAACTACGGGTTCGCGCAGATCTCTAACTCCGCCCTCAGGCCATGGCAGTACATCTACGTGCTCGCGGGCGGCCTGACCTTCCTTTTCGGTGTCTGGTGTCTCTTCTGTCTCCCGAATTCTCCCCTAGACGCCTGGTTTCTGACGCCGGAGGAGAGGGAGGTCGCCGTCGAGCGGCTCCGCGCCGGGCAGACGGGTGTGTGTAACCAGAACCAGAGGATCAAGCCCGCGCAGATCAAGGAGGCGCTCTTCGATGCCAAGATCTGGCTCGTGGCATTGACGATGGGCTCGGCGTGAGTGAAAATCCCCATTCGTCTCACTCACATCTCAATCAACCCCAGAGACCCGGCTGTGACCCGCTGACTGACTGACGATCCCCGGCCCCAGATACACTGTCAACGGAGCCGTATCGGGTTTCGGACCGCTGATCGTCTCGACCTTCGGCTACTCTTCTCTTGAGTCGATCCTCTTCCAGTTTCCCCTCGGCGCGGTATGCGCGGTCGGGATCCCGCTCACGGGGTGGCTTTGCGGCCGCTACCGCGACATCCGGATCCCGACCCTGATCGTGTGCTGCCTTCCCGTCCTCGCCGGCTACGTCAGTGAGTGATTCTCTGGACCATTTTCTTCTTTATTTTAGCAACTTCAGAACACAAGATTTCAATTTCCGGGATAAAAGAGTGGCTAGAAGCTTCTGAAACCCTCACAAATCACGCCCCAAAATGGCAATAATTGACTCCGAGTGTTCCAGTCATCTGGAAGTCGAGCTGGGGCCATCGCCCCGTAGCGCCGGTCGCTGGGTACTCCATTATCGGCTTCTTCGGCCCCGTCGTGGGCCTGACCGTCTCCCTCGGCGCCGGCAACGTCGCCGGCGAGACGAAGAAGAGCTTCATGGCCGCCGCCACCTTCGTCGCGTACTGTGTGGGCAACATCGTCGGACCCCAACTGGTCCGCAGCGAGACGAAAGCAGAGCACTACCCTGCGCTCTGGACCGGTCTGATTATCTTGTATGCAAATCAATGGTATCCGCCAAACGCGCTTTGGTATGAGAAAGAACAGCACTAATCTTGTGTATCGGTGTATGTAGCTACGTCGTTACCATACTGACTGCCTCGACACTATATGTTATCCTGCGCCGAGAAAATAGAAGGCGGGAACAGCTGGGGCTAGATGAGCGAGAAAGGGGCCGAGCTGCCTTCAAGGACTTAACAGATAAGGAGAATCCTTACTTTAGATACGTACTCTAATGTCAGTCACATTGGGTAGTTGCCCATCGGTAACATGGTTTCAGATGCATCTTTCCTTTACATCTAAAGATTGAGCAATTGATTGTTTATTATATCTGATTAAGTCACACTCAGTTCCTTCCAGTTACACATTTCTGAATTACGTCTCGCATTCGAGACAACAAATTACTCTAAACCTAGTATGCACATACTTAATATTTCTGCACAGAAACTGCCAATTACGAGGCCTCCACCGTTTGTTCGAGCACACCTTTCTCTCTCCTAAGACACGGTGATATACAGTCCGATAGGACAAGGGTTATAATCCTGGAAGTAGCGGAGGCTAGTCGAAGTATCGCCATTCGCGGCCCTCATCTCGAAAGCCACGCTCTGTCCCGCGGGGCACGCGAACGAGCCGAGAGTGTGCCCGTTCCCGGGCGCCACCGTCGTCTGGCCGTAAGACTCGGCGACGCCGGGGAGGTTGGAATAGCTGGCGTCCTCCGTGACGGGGCCGCTCAGATGAGAGAACTCTACCGCGCCCGAACCGCCGAAGGTGTACGATGACGTCTCGAGCTCGCTCTGGGCCGGGAAGTAGAAGACCGGGTTGCACGTCTTACCGGAGTCCGACTGCGGGATGTCGAAGCCGAAAGTGGACGAGATCGCCGACGTCACCTCGCCGAAATACGATGTCCCCGGCGCGGAATCCATGTTCGAGCTGTTCACCGGTATGATCAGGTGCGGGAACTCGTATGCCCCTGTCAACTCGCCGGGGCACGAGTCGCCCGGGGTGCTGGTTTGTCCGGGCGAGCTGCTGGGTTCGGTCGCTGTACCGCCTGGATATTGTCCCGGTGGTGTCGAGCCTGCTCCGTTAGGCGTGGTACCGCTCTGTGTGCTGCCTGGATACTGTCCCGGCGGCGTTGACGAGCCTGCGCCACGCCACAACGCGAAGCGTTGTGCACCACCTCGTAGAAGCAGTACCAACACCTGGTATACGCGTCTCCTGTACTCTGAACCTAATTTTGAGTCCGCTTCAGGTATTACTCAGGAGCGACCAGACTTAACGAAAGGGATTAGTTTATCCTTTTAAAAGGCGCCACTCTTCATGCGTCGATATAAACCCACCTCACTTTGTAATGGGCTACTTATCCTCGGCAGTGGTGAATGTCGTGTTGGGAGCGAATCTCATCCACACAGGCAAACAGTCCCGTCGCAGCCGATGTTGAATCCGGCCTCCGGCGTCTGCCCGACGTCGCACTGCAGCACCGTCGCCGGGGGCGTCCACCAGCAGCCTCTGCCCTCTGCGTCTGTAAGGGTGTTGCCGCTAGCCGTGAAGCTTGACGGTGTTTCGTTCGGGCCGGCACGCGCCTGGCCGCTGTCGAACTGGCTCACGGGTGCGCTGAGGGCGCCTTTGGTGCTCATGTGAAAGGAGCACCCGCTTTGTCGCATGGTAAGGGCGTACGCCCCGCCCAGGAGAGACGAGAAGGCAGCTGATTCCTGCAGCATGGTGCTCGCGTGGAATTATACAGAGTTGTCGAACGAATGGGACGTGGGCTATTTCTGAAGTTGTTTGATTCTCGAAGTTACATTGAGGGAGTGAGATTCGCAAGACTTATATAAGTGAGAGCACCCAGCGCCAAATTCTATACATTCTCCGGTGTTTTTTCTCGTGGGTAGATCAGTCGTAGATAGATGCAATACATTACAAACAACGTCATCTTGCTAGTACCGCTCTTGTCGAGTCAGTTACCAGATCATGTTGGTTAGTGGTTCCACGTACAGAGAACCTTCAGCATCAGCCTTTTTCCCGAGAAAACTAGAGTTACCCCATAGCCACAGTATTACATACTTGGAATGGGTCCCGGGTTGAACACGGCTATGTGCTAGGGGAGGTAATTTTGACTTTAAAAGTGAACTGCTCCTATTCTAGGTCAAAGGAGGGCGATACGCTTACGAGGGTTAAAGCCCTGTTGAGGCTGCTGTATGCGTAGATAGGTCAACATCCCTCTTCCGAACATTAAGTGTTTAATACCAAGATGCCAGAGGTGAAGGGCCTATTAAACAGCATGACATTGATGTATTTCGACCGGGAGTGTGAGGTATACACTGGAATCATTAATTTGTTTTGACAATCTTTGAAGATATTTCAAACGCGTCCTTGATTACCAGTAAAACCTATTCTCGCCGTTAAATCGGAACGACGATCTCGCGATGAAACCATAGGCTTGGCTAATAGGTCGTCGAGCAAGGCCTAGACTCGGACACTATACGAAAGCCTTGTGGATGTCCTTAACGTGTATAAGTGGTCACACCATCCCTTAGTGGTATAGGTGTGGAGAGGAGCCGTGGGCTGAGCCGAGCATACTATCGATCGCTGCCAGCCGGCTCCAACTAAAAATAAGCCCGCAACTGGGCTGAGCAAGCAAAACGTGATGGTGGCATGCCGGATCTGTCGGCGTTTTCGTGTGTTCGTGCGATTCTCCGAGGAGAGACGTGCTTGCGCGTTCCTGAAAAGCGGGATGCAGACCAGATTAGTTGGCTGAGTTTCGAAGCCCTTTCTGCACGGCGCTTCGCGGAATAAATGGTATCGCCCCGAAGTAAGTAGAGGCCCTCTCGGCGTATGTAAACGTCAATATTACACACTCGCGCTTAATATACAGAGTTGTAGTAACGAGGTGATGGGCGATAAAGTACGCTAAGCCACACTTGAAGACGTGGTAGGTTGTTCCGGTAGAATTACACGCTGGCTTGGAATTTCGCAGGTAAATACTTGACACCTTTGGATAGTATTGGGATTGTAGCAATTGGGATCAGGACATTGATGTAGTAGAAGTAGCGGAGCAGTTGAAATAGCATCCATTGTGAGGGATAGCCTTGAACGGTATCCCTCGTACACTTCACAGGCTGGCTATTCGAGGTTCTGACTGAATAGGTGCTGAAAGGGTCTGTACTATCATAATGTCTATCTCCGTTGTGAACTATGTTTGTCCCGGGCGACAGTTCCTTACTAATTAAAACTTTCTTCTAAGCATCACTCAGGTGAGTCCAATGAAACATCGCAAAGTGAGATAAAACTGTTTGACAGGTGCCAGCGAAAGCAAATATGCTTTCATGCCGCCAATGCTGTAATTTATTTTCACTGAGACCTCGCCGTGGGGCCAAGTGGAGGGTTTGTTATCTACTTTGTGCCGAATATACTATGTATAAATGAATTGTAATACCATTTCCTCGGAAGGGAGGGACGAGAGGAAAATTATGGTTAGAAGGTGCATACAAACAGAACCTCCTAATTGGCGGAGGCATGGTTTTATTTACTTATTCCCACCGTAACGCCGATGCCCAGGATGCAGAACGACAAGTAGAATCCCAAGTCTTCGCCATGGCGTGATCTGGTGCCACTCTATAAGATGATCATGATTGATGCCTGTATGATTCCCCATCCCAAACCCAAAAAAACGCTCATAAATCATACCTCAAAAAAAAGGGGATAGTTTCTCTGTTTTTACACGTTTAGAGTACCAACGCGGCGGCGGCGGCGGCACCCAGAATGCCGAAGCCGAGCTCTGGCCGGAAGGCGGCGGAATCAGGACTTGTTGTAGCGCTCGCAGCACCGAGAGCAGAGGTGACCATAGCCGAGGCGGATGCGACGGCGGATGGGTCGGGATTCTCGGTTGTGACGACGTTGCAGATCTGCCCTGCGAGCGAGAGTGTATCTGCAGATATGGGCGTTAGCAAGACCGAAGACTCGGCATGATGAAGGGTTTATGAATGATGCTAAAAACATACCGCTAAAGTCATCGCCGTGACAGTCGCTGATGACGCAGGCCGAGGCGCCCGAGAGGAACTTGTCCTTGCCTGTGCCGCAGAGACATTGGAAATCTGTCGTCGAGCAGCCGGCGGCGGCGGCACCATCTTCGTAGCAGGGGATGGCGCATGTCGGTAGCTTGGACACGAGGTCGGGCAATGACGTCGAGTTCTGCGCGGCGACGATGGCGGCGCCAGCGGCAAGGAGCGAGAGTGCAGCACGCATTGTGATGATGATGATGATTGGGGTTCTGAGTACTGTGTTCGGCAGCTCTGTTCTGTTCTACTCCGAGTCTTTCTGGTTGGTTTAGGACGGTGAGGCGACGACGGCGATTTCACTGCGATTCGGCCGGCCGGGAAAAACACAGGTGGATCGGAATTCGGTGGTATCTGGATGTGCCGTATGACGAGAGTGTGGAAAGAAGCAATTCGCAAGATGACGAGCGAGTGAGTGAAGCGACAACGAGAGAAATCTATCGAATGGAGACGGGGAGCAAAATGAAGAAGTTCAAACAAAAGAGACTGACGAGTTGGCGTTTGAGGACGGTTTTCTATTTCTCTGATACAGTACAAGCCCACTAACCTACTAACCTACTTCTTTAGCCACCTCGTATCGACGCCCGTTGATCTTTCCGATTTGAAGGGGATCTGGTTGGTTGAGGACTTGCGAATCGCTACACAGCCACCCCAACCTGACCCCAACCTGCCCAAGCCATTGAGCAGCCGCGCGTTATTCCATACAAGTACAGTGCCTGAGTGTCAGATTATTTAGTGGAGGCACTGTGTACTGTACGTACAGGGACATGTTACTGGGTAGTAGGCAGCGCAGGATACCAACCTCGCGGCTAAGACACGCAGGCTGTGCACGACACGTACGGGATCGTGGCCGATTCTTTGGCCGCCATTCAGAGCATTCATGTTGTCCAGCTGTATGCATGTTGAAGTCGTCGTCCGGTAGTTACTCTGTGCGTTATGCGGCAACCTACAGTACTTTCTACCTAGTACTACTATGTATGTAGGTAGGTACAGCACTGTACATATAGGTGGTGCAAAGCTGATCACAGTGTGCATGCGCGTCATCTGTCGCAACCATACGAGGTGGGAAGATACTTATGGGCCTTCAGGGGTCCAAGACGAGACATTTCTAGGCGTGGCGAAACTGCTGATGCGTGGGTTTGAAATCCCCTAATTGGGATGTGACGTCAGCACACGCGACTTCGCCTCTCTGCAGGCAGCAGAATAAGGCAAACGGTACCCTATCCGGCTAGTACTGAGCGGAAACAACGATAGAATTCCGACATTCGCTTTCTCGTTCGGGATATTTTCTTTAGGGTATGTTCAGCGTCTTGTTACCTGCCCGCTGATTGATTGATTGATAAGATGTGTGGCCGGACCAGTTTTTAACTACCTAGCTTCAGAGTCGGAACGATCGGTAGTTGCTACACACCACTACAGTACACACTAAACGGCACGGGAACCGGTAGTGGTTTGCACTCCTTACTTGGCGGAACCCCCAAGTTCGACACACTATCTAGACTAAGTACCCGGTGTCAAATCCATTGTGGGGGTGTGGAAGCCGAAACGCCGTCTACGCGGACAGTATTTTAGCCACCGCGGCCCTGTTTCGAGCCCTGATATTTTGTGGCAGGATACCGAGGCGATGAGGTGGGGGATAAAACTACTCTCATCGAAAACCGTCCACGTGTTTTCGCCTTCCCTCATTTAAAACGGGAAGAATTTGTTGTTAGGGGGGGGGGGGAACACCGTGCTTCAAGAGTAGACCAGCCGACTCCATGGCCAGTCTCCTAGAGATGGTTTGAGACTGTCCGTCTCTAAGAGGGCGAGCATAGGACTTATCGAAATTACAGTTAAAACGGGCGCAGTTCATTGTTTGCAAAAGAGTTGGCCTAGCGAACACCTTGGACCCAGGGCGCCGGAAATGAAACCGGCGTATTCCAAGCCGAATGGCCCTCGAATCATTATTTATTTACTGTATAGTATCAGTTCAAACAGAGGTCCCTTTTCGTAACTATCCAATTCATTTGCCTCAACGCCACCGAATCCTTCTTCCTCGAGAATATACTACCAAATAGTGAGCATGTGGCACAAATATAACGATTGCCAGGGTGCACAAGCGGAAGTCGTTGTAGCTCAGCATTCACACAATATGTTGGTTTATATCACCGTGATGCTCTTATGAAATAATTCAAGGCTCGGCTTAAGCCAGCGACATAATATTCCTGAACAGCAGGCTTAAGAGGGATTGAAGTGCACGCGTTATGACGGACCTTGGTCTTCTCTATTATACCTTGGACACCGGATGACGATATTGCCCCATATCTGTTGATTACCTCGAGTCAACAAACACGCGCTGATCCGCGAAAGAGGCGATAGAATAATCGTGTCAACCGCGTGGGATTCGGCATATCTCTCGGCTCATGACTTGGAGACGCGGGATATTTGGGTTGGGTTAACGTCACCGGGGCTGTCCACGCGACGATTATGACTTTGGTCCTATGGTCACGCAAACAAAGGGTGGACATTTCTCGCCCGGCCGTTACGGCTGCATGAAGGAGTCGAATCTATGATACGTGCTTGATAAGACGCACGAAGTGAAAACCACTGGCTTACCAAATTTGATAGAACAGACTTGCAGACATCCGGAGCAATATAGACCTGGTCTCACTGGTGTATTTCTACTTGATAGCCATGATTCCTATCTTTATTTTCTTATATGTAGAAGCCTCACTAGCAGTTCCTTGGCTTTTATCCCGAACTCTCACCAACGGGCCAATCTGCTAGCACGTTCAAGTTTATAGTTTCCCCCCTTGTCATTTTCTGCTTCATTAATATGCCCTCGATATTCTCATCTATATCCGTCAATTTTTATATTAGCATATTGCCTCACTGTTTGCTTCGAGCCTTTCTCACAGGTCCCATCAAGGCACTCCCGTCAGTCATGTCCGTTCAACATGTTGTTTGGCAAGGGCAAACTGCTTAAATAGCTTTGCTGATGCCCTTATGTCCCTTACGTCTAGGACCCAGCGCACGGCTATAAGCGCTTTTCTTATCACTAGTTAACCAAGTAAGAAAAACTCTCTGGGTTCGTTTTCGTTTCTATCTTTACTACTGAGCTATCCACCTATAGGCTGAATCACTATAGGGGGTGGATTGCTACGTTACAGGACTTGGATTTCTTTCTTTAATAAAGTAAGGACACCTTGTATGGTTCTGGTTGTCCTGTTACGAAAAGTGAGCTACGTTTTTAACTAGTCTTGCTCATGGCGCTGTTGGGGGATCTTTTATTTCCGCTCTTTGGCAGATACTTGATGCCACTACTGGGACAGTTGGAAGATTGGCCGACTACACAACCAAAAGTCAGCAAATGTTATAAAAGAGAATTCTCTTAGTCTTTGGGTTTCGAAAGAAAATAGTAGGAAACACTATGATCAGAGAATCCCGCTCCAAAGGTTGACCGAAAAGGGGCGGTGATGCCCCAGAAAACTCACCAATTGTGGCAGGGACGAAGTCTGCGTTTTGTAGGGGTCCATTGACGAAGAATCCGTAGTAAATCTGGTATAGCTCGCCGCTGCTGCACTGGATGACGGCGGCCTTTCCTGTGACCCCTTCGAGGGCGTCGAGGATCTCCGAAGACGTATAGGTTTTGGAGCTCGAGGGAGTGATGCCGGCGGAGCTCAGGGCGCTGTACGTGTCTAGAGTCTTGAATAGGTCTACGGCAACCTGGAAATAGTCTGCAGCTTCCTGACCTTCCGTGTAGTCCGAGTAGCACTATAACCGCTGGAGTCAGTAATTACTCTTTAAGCAGTTCTGGTGTTCTCGAAACATGCTCCCGAAACATACTCCTGAGACATTTCGGGAGCCCTCAAGTTACTAGAAAGGGAAGAAAATGACTCCAGCGGTAACTCACGTCTGGGCTGATGGTGCTAACACAGGTCCCGTGTGTCGACCACTCGTGCTCCCAGAAACTCTCGGGGGTCCCGTCGTTGCTTTGCCAGTACTCTTTCATGTAAGATACGAGGTCCGACTTGCCGTTGTCCTCGAGGATGCTTGTCAAGTCTGAGTATTCGCGGGACGAGTCACAGTTCTCCTCGTAAGTCCCATCGCAGTTATCTGGCCATAGTCCGTGGATTGTCCAGGAGTCGTCGGGCCCGGTAACGGGATCCGTGTCCCAGAATTGTGGCTGGAGAAATAAGCCTCCGGGCTTGTTAACGCAGCACGCGTCGACTGAAGAAGAATTGGCGCCTGATGAGCAGCTGTCGACTGCGTTTGAGCACGCAGCAAGGACGGGAATTGTAAATGCACTGCTGAGCGGAAGGGCCGCGAGAGCTGCTGGGATCACAAATGAGGCCATAATGTTTGAAGGCACTCGCGCTCGCCTGGTTACAAAGAGGGACTGCAGAAGGTTGATTGCTACTCAGCAAACGAGGTACGAGATGAAGAAACACAGGACATAGCCCTGCGCGGCCTTTCTCTTATACTGTATTCTCACGTCTCGAGTGGGCTCGTTATCGCGTTAAGCCCAGGGGCATGTGGACTGGTCATCCATTCACCTGCCAAACCAAGATATCTCCCGCGTACCATTCGGGAGGCTGGATTTGACAGGCGCCGGTATGTTTTGATAGAGGACCGTAAGACATGAGAATGATTGGCCAATCTCTCTGGAGGTCGAGTACCTAAACCGCCGGTGTCTACTCGGTACAGGAGCGCTTGACGGGGTCAACTGCTGATCACCATGGTATAACCTTCCAGATGCGGAAGTTCTGGTAGGAGCGATCGCCAAGCGATCTACATTTCTATTAATTAGCGGTATGAGGCGGAACGGTCGCCTCTGTTTAGCGGTATGGTTGGCTGCAACTGGGAACATCGTCGTCTTGTCTGATTGCTCGTCTGGAGCCAATGATCTCGGCCACCCACCTGGGGTAGCTTGGGAACATTGAAACGCGGAATTTAAATCTGACCTGAGTTGAAGTCATCCTACAGCACCTAGTTACGTACATACCTAAGGTACCTTGATCATGCGAGCGTCCTGTCGGCCAGTGAAAGGGAATGTTGCTGTGACATGACATGTACACTACGGCACAGGTACAGGTACAAAACTTGGAATCGTCGGGTCATTGAGCGAATACCTGATCTCGGCATGATCCATTTCGTGGATCATTATGACCATGGAGGTGAGCTGTGAAATTCGATCCGAGTTTCGGATGAGGCTCAGGTAGTAGCATGGATAGGGGACCCTGATGCAGGTGTTGCGGTCCGATGGACACAAGGTAAGTATTTTCGGCAGTCTCAGAGTCCCTGGTCTGGAGATAAGCGTGGAAGGCGGACATTGTCTAAAAGGCACTTCTCGTACGGACCAACTTAACAGCCTCTTCTGGGATCCGACACTGTACTGGAACCATGGACTGGACCCCACATGCAGGTACCTGAGGTACTCCCATCTATCTACTTAGGTACCTGATAAGGACGGCCCCTCCAGCCCACCATCTGCTACATGTAAGTCTTTTACTCACTTATCTAGCCTGATATCGGCGTCTCAGGAGTTAGGATTAATCGAAGGAGGGGTTGGACGTTGGCCAGTTCTTATCAGCGAAATGCGATTGCGGGGTTTCAGCGCTCAACCGTGACTCACTCACTCTGTAGGTAGGTACCTAGGTAAGAAGTAAGTACCTGCACTATCTGCGCGACTCACCTTTTGTACACTTGGCTTGTAAGTCAGAAAAGCTATCCCACCTCACGAACCCCCGCCGACACTCTTCTCGCAGCAACGTGCATTCACCATCGGCGCTGCAATGGCGACCATCCACATCGACGAAGAGACCGGCCGCGACGAGCCTGGCCAGCAGGGCGCCGAAACCTCGCCCTTTAAGACTCTCCAGTTCGCATACCTACAGCGCCCCGCCGAAGCCCAGTACCTCGTGCGATCGCCCGCCGCGGACGAGGACACCGACGCCGTCGATGGCAGGGTGTGGAAGCCCGCCGCGAAGTCGGCGCTGAAGAAGGCCGTCAACTACCACGAGCAGCAGAAGAAGAAGGCCGCGCGTGAGCAGGAGCTCGCCGTGCGCCGCAAACAAGAGGAAGACGAGCGCAACGCCGTGTTGCTGAAGGCCAAGGAGGTCGTGCTCGAGGAGGATGCCAGCCTTCCGGCGCCTGTCAAGATCAAGCTGGACGAGGTCGGCGACCACATCAAGCTGCGCAGCATGCAAGGTCCTGACAGCGAGGGGACTCGGGTCCGGGTAGTCGGCCGCGTGCATCGTGAGCGCAAACAGAAGGACGTCTTGTTCATTACCCTCAGAGATGGCTATGGCTTCATGCAGGTGGTCCTCTCGGGCAAGCTCACCAAGACATACGAAGCCCTAACCCTCACGCGTGAGACGTCGATGGAGATCTACGGTGAGATGCGCCAAGTTCCCGCCGGAGCGAGGGCCCCTCTCAACCGCGAGCTACACGCCGATTTCTACAAGATCCCTACCCACTGGCGAGCTGCTGGCGGCGACGAGGCCATCACCAACAGAGTCACCGCCGACACGGATCGCTCCACCCTCCTCAACCTCCGCCATCTTACCCTCCGTGGCGAGGTCGCCTCCTCGGTCTTGCTTGTCCGGGATGCCGTCGAGTATGCGTTTGCCCAGGCATTCAAGGAGTTAAGAATCCGAAAGGTCAGCCCCCCGGCACTTGTTCAGACCCAGGTAGAAGGAGGTGCCACGCTCTTCCAGCTGGGTTACTACGGCGCTGAGGCCTATCTTACCCAATCCTCTCAACTCTACCTCGAGACCTGCCTACCCTCCATGGGCGACGTTTACTGTATCGAGAAATCTTTCCGTGCCGAAAAGTCATTGACGAGACGGCACTTGTCCGAGTTCACCCATGTCGAGGCCGAATTGGACTTTATTACCTTCGAAGACCTATTGTCAAACATCGAGCATATGATGTGCCGTGTTTTGGAAATTGTCATGGCCGACCCAGTCATTGCCGACTACATCAAGAATCTCAACCCAGACTTCAAGCTCCCCGAGCGGCCCTTTATGCGTATGAAGTATGCCGACGCTATTGAATGGTTACGGGAACATGAGATCCCTAACGAGGAAGGCCAGCCTCACACTTTCGGGGACGATATCGCTGAAGCGGCCGAGCGCCAAATGACTGATATGATCAAGAAGCCCATCTTTCTGACACACTTTCCCGCCGAGATTAAAGCGTTTTACATGCAAAAGGACCTAGATGATCCCCGTGTCACGGAAAGCGTAGACTGTCTGATGCCCGGCGTGGGTGAAATTGTCGGCGGCTCGATGAGAATAGACGACAACGAGCAGTTAATGGCGGCATTCAAGCGCGAAGGCCTCGACCCAGCCAAATACTACTGGTACACCGACCAGCGGAAGTGAGTTTGCGAACGCAGCTTACCCTATGATGAGATACTAATGGTTCGGTATAGATACGGTAGCTCCCCCCACGGTGGATGGGGTCTCGGACTCGAGCGTTTCCTGGCGTGGCTGTGCAACCAACACACTGTTCGGGATTGCGCCCTGTACCCTCGATTCATGGGCCGCTGTGCCCCCTGAAAGCTTATACTCGTCATTTTATGGTTTCATTTCGCCTCCTGGACGCGTGGATGCAAGTGGCCTTCTATAGGACATGTTCTACAGATCTTATGAGGACTGATCAGGACTGAGGCGTATCTGGACGTCGCAATAGATGACACCCACCCGCTTCGTAGCGTGCATAGACCGCCACATAGACGATTCAATCAATGTACAATACAATAAGCGCGCTAAGAGATCGTGATGACCGCAATGTTTGCGAGTTCGAGGAACCGTCTACATTGTTGTATTGTAAAACCCACGTGATGGATGGATCTCGAGAGGGCGTGATTATGCCGAGATAAGTGTGTCAGTGCACTGGAGAGTATCTGATGATGGGAATGGATAAATTTCAACCCATTTACGACATGAATGGGCTGGTATATATCGTGATGCTGATGTCTTCTTACACGCCGGTAAGCTTCTTCGAACTCTTGTAAAGCTTCAACGCGCCAAGGACAGTTAGTCATCCGTTTGGTGGCAAGCTTGTCGCTATGTGTCATACAGCTCCTGTTACAACTAAGATGGATTAATTATGTTGTACTTAGGTGAGTAGTCGGTAGAATTGGCAATAGCTCTCGATGTAGGATAAGAGAGGCAGGGGAAATTGCATGCTTCTAGCGTATGGGTACTTATCGATAATGTTAGTCCACCAATGCTAGATTCTGTGTCCTCTAAAGATATTACGATAACGAAAGAAGGTATATAAAGAGGTTGCTGGGGAAAGTGGGACGAGCAACCTATGCGTAGATTTTAAATTGAAATTCTGGCCGTTTGTTTCACATTAGCCTCTGTGCCTATATTTCTTTCTAGTATAGGCTCTATACAACATGTTATTACAATATAAATAAGTGTAAAGGAGAAAGACTATGGCGCATAGAATATTTAAAAGTAAGCTTTATGATTAGACATTAATTTCATTGTATATTCTTGTTTTCATTACTTTTTAAAGTTGATTATATGTTATTATTTAACCCTAAGCAAAAATCTATCGCTCTTTTAATATTGATTAGTTTGTTTACTAACCCCCCTTTTAATTTTAATTTTGTTAAAATGTCGCTTTACCGGTACTAAGCTGGAGGTATGTCTCGGCTACTTGTTGCAAAAGGCTTTAAAAACAACTTTGTGTGCTAGGTCTATATATAAAGGGCTCCGTACTACGTTGTAAATTTTTAGACTTGTCATATTTCCTTCACATTAGTTGAGGATAATAGATAGCTACCATCCCCGTTTATGAATGAGGTAAGAGCGAACACTTTTTATAGCTACCTATGCGTTAATTGGAATCAATCCTCTAGTAGATGCTTCTAAAGGAGACTTAAGTCTGTATGGCCTTTGACGTGACGTAAAGGAGTACCGAATAATAAGATAACGTTATACCATACTGTAGTTTCTACACCTGGCTGGCCGTATAACTGTATAATAGCAACAGCTATAAACAGATGTATCGTTCTTTTAAGTACTTCACTACTCACTCTCCTACACGCAGGGGTTCCCTCGGCAACCATTGGTTAACAGGCTGAGCTGTTAAGTCCATAATAGCTCTGATGGCTTGGTGGCGTGAAACAATTATTACGTTCTTAGTGGCCTGTGGATAATTTTGGCTTTTCCGGACCCTTCCCGCGGGGAATGGTGTATACATAGACTATCAAGGTTTTTGGTCATCGCATCTGTACCGAAATCTTTGGCCAGACGCCTAACCGTTAGGATCCGAGCATTAGTGAAGTCTGGTACACTCCACATGGCATCTGAGTCTCGTCTATCATCATACATACCATAACGTTATGCTCTTTCACCGGCTGTATAAAAAGGAATAAAAAAAGGGAAAACGCCTATTTTGTATTCACAATTTTACCATGGGACTGATAATTTCATTGATATTTGCTGGACTAACAAGCTGGTTTTAGAACAAAACAACTTGGTCTGCTGAAACATCAGTTCCTTACAAACTATGGCGGGAAGGGCAGGCACAAGCGTGTTGTGTAGATGACGGCCTCATTGTTGATGGTTTGGAAACTATCGGTCATACCCGTCCCACTTTCGCGCTGTCATTCATTAGGCGTGTTGTTGGATCACTTTTCACCAGGTAGCCATATCTGTGCGGTGTGACTCAGCATCGGTGGAAGCCTCTCATATACCCACGAATAAAAAAGGAGTTAATTAGTGTGACCGCGTGATGGTGTTGGGCAATTATCAGCGAACGGAACCAACGGCGTGCAAGATGCTATTCAACTCGGCAGAAGGAAAGATTAGTAAAAAAGAATCTGACATCAGCTGCCAATAAGGAACGAAAGCAGGTGATCGATCGTATAGGGAATAACCACTGCTTGAATATTGGATGTAAATTTAGATATAATTGAATGGCGTCGAATATAAGATGCTTCGGGTAGCCGGATTTATGCAACGTTTAGTCATTGGACTACTAATACACGAGATTTTGTCTACCTATTATATTGTATTGTCACTTCGAAAATACTGCCCAAGATAGTAAGGAGCCAAGTAATTCTTTGTTGGCTAGCACTTCTAATTCTTACATTCGTTTCACTAGGACGGGATCCGGAATGGATCTATTAATGACGGCGGCTGAAACGGAGCGCTAAATGTTGCTACGAACGGAACTTCTTCTGATGGGGATTTGATCACCACAATGAATGGCAAGTGATGGAGACATTTAACCATAATCGTGACATCGCTGACTGAGCTTCTGTAGGCGCTCCTATTAAGAATGTCGCTGCAACCCAACGTATTGGTAACCAACTAAGAGCCACCCCACTTCTGCAGGACATCAACCTCCTAGAGTTGATCCAACACCTTACCCATGAGCGTATACCAGAGCGTCTCGTCCACGCGAGAGGCACTGGCGCCCATGGATACTTCGAGGTCACAGATAGCATCTCCGATGTGACCAGTGCCGACTTTCTTCAACGAGTTGGCGAGAAGACGCCTCTTTTTGTTCGGTTCTCTACCGTAGCTGATGAGCGTGGGTCAGCCGAGACGGTCCGCGACACAAGGGGCTTTGCCTTCAAGATGAGGACTAAAGAAGGTATTCTGGACTGGATGTTCCTATCAACGGTATGTTCATTACCATCACTTACCGACTATGTGACTTCGTTCTATTGCACTCCCCTAAATACTGACGTTCATGATAGCCGGTTTTCCCTATCCGTGACGGTGCTAAGTTTCCTTCGTTCACTCATGCTACGAAACGCAACCCCAGGAGTGGACTTCCAGACCACACTAGTAAGCTCTTACTGGTCTTATTTTCTCCCTGTTTTGTGAAGGGTATATAGGTCCCTTTAGGGCTGGAGTAATATCTTGGGGACTATCAGTGCCCCCGTAGCAGTTATGGATCACGCTTGGAGTGATGATGACTGACTCTATGTGCTGCAGTGTTCTGGGATTACTTCAATAATAGCCAAGAAGCCATCCACTTCCTGATGTTCCTGTTTAGCGATAGAGCTACCCCGATTGACTTCCAACATGCGGATTGCTTTAGTATCAACTCCTACCAATTTACAAAAGCTGTAAGCTACCTTCTTAACTATTAGACAAAGCTCCATCTGTTATGTTCGAAACACGGAGACTAACCAGTATTTAAGGATGCTTCATTTGTATACATAAAAATCCACGTCAAGACCAACCAAGGCGTACAGAACTTCACTGCGGCCCAGGCCCAGACAGTAGCGGGCTCGGATCCAGATCATCAGACCAGATCATTATTCGACGACCTTGAGGCGGGAAAGACTCCGTCATGGGATGTCTATGCCCAAATAATTGATCCTAAGAAAGCAGCTAACTACCCAATCAACATCTTTGATGCTACCAAGACACTGCCATTTGAAGACTTCCCCTTGAGGAAGTTCGGTCGCATTGTGCTAACAAGAACCCAGACGATAGCTTTGCAGAAGTCGAGCAGAGTGCGTTCAGCCCTACAAACATTGTTCCAGGATGGGCCCTGTCCCCTGATCCGAGTAAGTGACCTCTTCATAATATGCCGATGGGTTTGTCACTGACCTTCCTCCTCTCGTTCAGTCCTACAAACCCGTTCATTGGCATATGCGGACACGCACAGACATCGTCTTGGCGTGAACTTCATCCAACTGCCAATCAATAAGCCAGAGCACAGCTTTAACCCGCTGATGCGTGATGGTGCGGCAACATTCAATGGGCTAGGCGCAACGCCGAACTATTTCCCCTCATCGTTCTCCCAATATGGCGTCGCCACTCAGTACGCTCAGCCCGATGAGGAACACTGGCTTGGTACTGTAGTGGAGTACGAGTCTCAAGTCGTCGATGCCGACTTCAAGCAGGCTCGTGTCTTCTGGGAGAAGACTTTGGCCGGAGAGCCCGGCCAGCAGAATAACTTCGTTTCTAACGTCGCGGGGCACCTCTCGAGCGCTGTCGAACAGGTGCGGAAGGCCACCTATGGTACGTCCTTTTTTTATTCTTGTTCTATATTTGCTATACTGCTTGGTTTCGGAAGGTCCTCTTTGCTGACAGAAGTTATTCGCAGCCATGTTCACTCGCGTCAATGCAGACCTCGGCAATCGTATTCGAACAGCCACTGAGGCTGCTGTTGCTGCTGGTAGCGTGCCAACCAAGAAGGGAGTTGTAAGTCAATTTGCAGATATGAAGCTAGCAGATCTCCACGAAAAAAAGAAGCAGGCACACAACAGCCCGCATAACTTTGACGTGTTTGCCCACAAGGCCTGGAGTCTTTCTTGACTTTGTCTAAGAGATAGGGGCGAGTAGATTAGGAGGGCGGGTATAACGTCGTATACATTGATAGTTAAAGGGGCAGGACACACTGTTATTTTCGCATCATTCAATTAATCAAACCTCTGACGTTTAATTTCGCTAGGTTAGTCGTGGGCCACCGGACAAACTGGGTGAAGATAGTGCCTCCGTGATCGTAATGTGCCCTGCTGCGTTATGAAAAGCGGTTAGCCCAAGAGTTTAGTATAATATCACTGAACTATAACTAGATCTCGCTCGGCTGTTGCTTAGGTCCAATGGAAGTCCTATAGTCGTGAATAGTTTGGGAGTCCAGAATGTGACACAAAACACGCTCAAACATTCACCTACTGTAATAGACAGCAAACCCAATCCCCAATAAAGCTTTAAAGTAAAAAGCATCCCTCGCAGCTGCGATAGAGGCAGGACAAAGGTAACCCTTTTTTCTGTGTATGTGTGTGTGTGTGTGTGATTCCCTTCAAGCTCGTAAGTAGGGTCTTTGAACTAAAACAGCGAGAGCTAAATACCTAGGTGGGGGGGCGACTCTGTCGATTATGAAGATGACTGCGATGACGCTAGAATATAAAAAATAACATAAATGCATCCAAGGGTAACCAAGAAACAATCTTATGTGGCATAGGCAGGAAATCATACCTGTATTAAAAAAATTAAAAAAAAGGGAGGATATCTCTACCTCATAGCCCCCGGGCCATGGTCCGTGTAGTACAAGCCCCCGGGTTCCGGCGCTCGGTTCCGTGAGCGGTATGCATACTGCCTCACCCTTCATGGGTACACTCCAGGAGCGTTAGATGATCTACAAGAAAAGACAGTGCATCCCAAACGGACCGTACTGATATGTCTACTTCCGCTGTGCATGTCTTGAGAACAGAGAAGTTAATGTATGCGTTTTCAATGAGATACGTGGCTTAATGGTGGCCCTTAAGCTGCCGGGCCGTACGGTCCGGGAACAGGGCCGCATCCAGCATTGCTGTGATCACTGTTTCAGTGTCCGGTATATCTTGCCCGTAGTTCTTATCTCTTAAGCCTTTTCCTCACGCACAATTTCTATCGATAAGGTATTTGTCCACTTGGCGACGTCGAGTCTCGGCGCCACCTACCGTTGCCATCAGCTTTGTTGAGATTGGGCCGATAGTCCTCGGCTCGTCACAGAAAAGAATTGTTCATCTACACGCAAAGTCGGTGCGCACGCCCCGCACCTGCTCCCTTTCAACGATTGAGTCAGCCACAAAATGGACTCGGAACAACCGGGATAATGAATTGTCCTGGCGACTGGCCCTGCCTTACACGTGTTGGACCCGGTCGACCGACAGCTAGGTATAGCTAGCGTTAATTATTAGTAATTATCATAGTTATGACTTCAAGCACAATTGTATGTTAGTGATGGCTTTGTATAGGCCTAGTCCGGGGCACTTGCTGATTGGAGAAAATCGGGTCCGGACCTTGACAGATTTTGAACGGATAAGTTGGGCACGAGTTGCGAATAGTCGCACGAGCAAGGATCAAGGAGTGCCCGTGACTTGATAAGGGAGCGCCAGTTGTCTTACTACTCTCCATTTTCTAGAGGCAAGGGAAGATAATTTGGCATGTCGGCGATCACCCGCATAATTTACCCAGTTTAACAAATAGGAATATCCGCTCGTCTGGGAGCACAGACTTATAGCTTACTCAGCCCTGACGATGAAAGCCTAAATACCACCTAATATGATATCTTACTGGGTTGTAATGGAACCTCTACATATGGATTGAGGTTTAATTGTTGAGCGGGTGCTTAATAGGCTCTGGTTCCGAACCCGGATGACAAAAGTTCAGCTCGCATCTCATCAGGGACATGGTACTGAACCGCATCGCGGAACTGCCGTGTAGGGCCGCCAAGTGATATGTTATGCGGACACCCTCGCTTGTTATAGCCTTTCCTGTGGGGAATCCCCAGGCTCATATGCTAGATAGCCGACGCTAACGATAACGTGCTTCGGGAGAAGCGACTTCAGCTGGCCATGAGCCGTCCAACGGTCTCCAATGACCTCTGAAAATTACTCCATGAAGCTTGGACAGCAGAGATAGTAATGCAGCGCCAGCGTATTATAATGATTCTTATTGGGTAAGTTCTGAGCTGGGGGGTATGCGAGTAGTTTTCAGCTCAATGAATTACTCATTCGACAATCATATGCGTTGATTAGACATATGCAGAGTAGAGGCCTAGATCCGAACATTGAATGTGTATTGACGTGGGCTTGATCTTGACGCATATGGTCGGTATTTTATTCATCACGGAAAGGTACTACACCTGAAGACGACGGAACTGAGGGCGCTATGCGTCTTGACCAACGTCATTCTATCTTAAATCATCAAGTCTTTACGAATTCACCGCCTTGTAAAATGGCGTAGCGACGAAACTCTGGTCTTCTACACGGATGAAATGTCGAAGACAATGCGATGAGTCATAATTAGACTTAGAATTGACGTCAGGTTTGGCATCATGAGTAACGAAGCGTTAGTAGCAAGCGATGGCTGGATAATAATCCGTACTATGCATGTGAGACTTACTAAAAGACGAGGGCGACATACGAGCCTGCAGCCAACTAAGTAGAACATGGACATATTGGCGGTGGGAACAACACGGAGGGAGATGACCCAATTTTCTTTTCGAATTCTTGTCAGTGCTGCTCAGCCATGGTTGTAGTATCTACACGCTCGATCGATAACTCGGTTGAGCTCGCCAAGGTGCTTTCTTGCCCAAACTATATAAGCTAGGTGTTGGCGCTCTGGTTATTTACCTTTCTTTCTGCTCCACTCTGTGAGATACGCTTGCCTACTACGAACATAACTGACTTGTTACTTTCACTTCGAACAACATAGCGCGATGACGGTGACCACGAACTGCACACCTGCGAATGGCTTCCGAGTCGATCAGGAGAGACTCAATGAAGACCTCGCTATACTCTTGAAGAATGTTGATGAGAATTTGGGTCTCTATGCTTTAGGGAGTTACTCAGGGGCATATAAGGTGTGTATAAAATCCTCCCGTACCTCATCCCTTAGTCCCTTTGTCTCGTAAGATCTAGCAAGTTCTATGATGTGGGACTTGGAGATCTCGACTAACGTATTTCTATACACGCGAAGGCCATGTATAAGGCAACAATGAGAAGTGGAATTGAGTCACTGCTCGGCACCATCTCCATTGCAAACAACCAAGCATGGAGTGATGTTGTGGCATACGGGAGAGAAGTGATCCTTGCACCTGAGGACACTGCGGAGAGAGCGTCATCCCCGTGGGCGCGTTCTTGCTCGGACCTACACAAAGAGCTTCTAAAGCGATTTGGTCCTGAAACTATCAATGCTGCCGAAATGGGGACAGCTTCTATTATCGCAAACCATTACAATGGTGATAGACTTGCGATTCCCCATGTCAACAAAAAGGCGAGCTATTTGCGCCATCGTCATGACGCCAAGGTCGGAGCCGGATTCTATCCAAAATCCAGTCCCCTCGCTGCTACTTGCTACCAATGTGCCTCTCTGCCCTGCTCCCTAGCAATGTCATGGTTCCTCCCCACCGAAAAAGCGGTACAGGCAGCATACATCTCTCATCTTTCTGTCTGTGACGACGTCGGCAGTTTCACGGAAGAAGACTACGCCGTCCGAATGCGCATGGTTGCCATATCAGCCGGCGTGGCATACAGATTTGGCGGGAAAGCACTTAACGTTTTCGTGGATGGCACCTCCAAACAGGCAGTTGGCACGGTGGCTGGAAAGCTGCGACCAATTGAGGCCGCTATGGCATGGAGGGCGATTGGCGGGTGTAGCACAATCTATAGCAAGTACAACTTCGATGAGTGTGATCTCGAAGTCGGCTTAGTTGCTCCTATTGTCATGATGGCTTTACATGACTTGCTCGACTGGAGGTGCGATGTGGCCGCTGGCAACCACGAAAACGCTGTCTCAGCCGTTCACGGGTTTGGAATCGCGTCACCATTCCATGCGTTCTTGGAGACCATGTTGGAGGAGGCGCTTAAACATCCTCGTTCTGGGGTATATGGTATTGGGGCCGTTACATACATGCATTTTATTGTCGGGCGGTATGGTGCATGGGAATACCGCGGCGAGCATAAAGCGGCCTGCGAGAAATGCCTCGGACTCTTAAGTGAAGCCACCGAAGCTGCTGGCCTCAAATGGGCACCGAAGCCACCCCCGAAGAGTTACGCAGAAGGAGACGAGGCACGAGAATGGGGAAGACTCTGGTCAGACCACTTCATCGACAACCATTCGTTGATACAGGAAACTGTCGGCTGGTTCCAGTACCTGATCTCGTCTGGTGAGATATGGCTTTTTGACCTGTTTTCTGAAGGAACACACCCAGTCGATGAGGATGCGGACTGGGCATAATGGAGACATAGTAGTCGTGCGTACGACCCATGAGCGGGTCCTTGTTTTCAGCGGCGAATAAGTCGACTGGTAGATCAACATTGAGATACGACTTGCCAGTGTGAAGACCGTTACTACCAAAATTACTAGTGGATGTCTTGATTTTCTATAAACTATGTGATTGTTAGCGTAGCTAATAATAATGAATGGTGAGCTTTAGACGTCTTATATGCTTGTTAGATCGAAAACATCGGACCGTCTGGATTTTGATGTTATTTCATACCACGTGACCATCCAATGCGAGAAGTTTAAGAACTTACACGATTACAGCAAGAACAACAGTAGACCCATATCCGCTCTCAGCTACCCACTATCGGGTCGCTTCAATGCAATATTCGCGCATATTTTGGTTGTTGTGGTACATAGAATCTGGCTCGAAGCGAGTCAACATCTCAACTGAGTAGCGGGGGATGGGAACTTCGATGAAGTGGAAGCCAAAGGAAATTGTGGCTTTACTACAAGAGATTCTTCAATTTGACCCACAGACACGACCATCTGCCGCTACTTTACTTACGAACTCTCGGTTTTCTACGTAGCTACTGTCCTAAATTGGAAAGAATAATTCTGCTCAATTAAAAGCACATCCAGGTGAGTTAATAAAGAGGCAGTATTATCACTACGCCAAAAGGAACCGTATTATTCTCGCTATGCGAGTCTGCAAATTGGATTCAACAGATGTTAACAGGTTGTTGTGTGAGGGTAGCAGGATTTCCAAATCGGGGACGCCTACTAAGAATGTGTTCTTTGGCTTTTGGGAAAAGAGATGCAAGCGCACAAAGCGTGGTAAATGGAAAAGAGGACGGGAAACGGGATTAGTGGGAAGACCGTAGTACCTGATGATCGTTGGCTTACCGTACTATCCACCTATGTACCGGTCGTATCATCAAGCTCCATAGGTAAGTGGTCAATTATGGAGAATTGACGTTTACTCCTCCAGTCCTGGAAAAAAAAAGAACTCCACTCAGCCTAAATATAAGTCGGGTGGCAAATAACAAGACGACGTCACATAAGTGGCTCGCAGTAGAAAAAGGGTGGGAAATTGGATGTTGATTTCTTAGCAAGGATGGTCAGACGACCGTACAGAAGCCAGCTAAATACTGTCTGTGTCCTACACCTTCATCACGAGTGGTTTACATACTGTAACTCCCCCAGCTGCGGTAGGCTAACGCATCGGGATATATGGCGCAAAGTGTTTGAGACATCGCCAACTGTAAGACAGACGATCCAAGTGAGAACGGAATTATTCTTCATACTGTACGCGTCGGGAGTCCTGCACGCGATAGGGAATTCCAGAATGATTCCATGACCTAGCAAAACGTAAAGACCTCTACGCTCTCACATCTTGTCGATCTCAGGATATTTTGAAAGCGAATTTCTAACCCAGACCTTTCAGGCCCCGGACAAAAAGTCCCCACATAGCTCCAGGAATCGCGGCTGGTCCTCCCAGATGAAAGTGTCATTCGCTTTCTCTAGAGTCACCCACTTGACCTTCCTGATGCACCTGAGCCATGGCTCCATGACAAAGTCCATCATCTCATCATATCTCCCATTTAAGAGCAGCGTTTCCACCTCAACCTTCTTTGCATCTTTGCAGCCTTCCTAGGCCTTGGGAGTGCCGACGGTGTCGAATTCTGAGCCACCTTGCCTGCACACAAACAAAGTAAGGTTTATGTTTTCAGATTTGACACAGGAGAGGTTGCACGTAAAGTTGTTAATCCAAGGTAGAAAGACGGCGGTGACCTGCATAGTTGAGTGGGTAGAAGGGGTTTTTTTTTAGATTCCTCCATGCGCGTTGGACGGGCTCCGGACTGGGTCGAGCTGGCATACGAAGGTTCTCATGAAAACTTCAGAGGTATCCTTGAACTCAGGACTGGAATAATCGATTTTCACAGATTTTTTGGAGAAGCTCAGCTAGGCGCCGCTTGCAAGATTATAGAGAGGCATGCTAGCAGGCGAGGTTGACAAGACTGACAGGTTGCCTCACGGCATACGCGGCGGCCAGCATACCGCCCTAGCTCTGGCCTACAAGGTGGAAGCCCGTATTATGCAGGTTAAAGTGGTAGCTGACGTTGTCAAGCTCACGGATAAAGAACCCGAATGTCCAGAACTCGTCGCCAATCCTCTCGGTGGGAGATGGTTTGAACGACCACAGCCTGTCTGATCGTAGAAAAGGATAGGGGTTCTGCGTTTCTCGTGCGGCTCTATAAGGGCGACCATGTGATCGTGTCCGGATCCCACACCGCCTGTGGAGTGCGATGATAAGTGTCTTGTAGAGCCTCATTGAGGTTTCCAACAATTTTGTACTACGTCTTGCATGGCTGTCCGGCCTGAGGAACATCGACGGCAATCCTACCTTCAGTAACAGAGCAAGTTGCCATAATTCCGAAGGCTAGCCAATAATGCAGGTAAAGATACCGGAGAACAGAGATTAAGAGAGGAAGAAATGGGATCAGGAAGTTGAGGTGTGCTTGGAGAAATTCTGGGCTGTTCGCTGTGCTGATGCCGATGAAGCTGCATAGCAGCCAACTGCAATTGCTAATATCTATGCAGGCTAGTCTTAATACGTACGCCAGCGCGAGGGGGTTTTCTATGAAACGATCACGGTAATAGTCACCAGCTGTAAAAATCACCTCAGCCGTATAATAGTCTTTTGAACGTCCTGCTGCTAGCATGATCTCTAGCTTAAAACAATTCCATGTTTGAAAATAGTTGCTAAATTTTAAGAGGGTTATAAAAGCTTAGCACACACTATAAAATAAACATTCTTTTATTTATTTGCTAGGTTTTTATCATTACTCATATATGTTACTTGGTTACGGTCTACGATCACTATGTGGCCAACGTAGCTGTAACAGGTAATTCTTAGAATAAGGAACGGTCACAGCTGTGCAAAACTATCACGGCTATTCGAAACCATATTCAATCAAGTATTATTTTAACGCAAAAAGTAGCTTCTACGCGAAATAAACACCATAATTATCTTACAATAGTAGGACTATATTTACCCGCGGAAAAGGGGCACCTAGTTAGTAACAATGACGGTGATCGTCTCCTATAAACCTCCCCTCTCGCTAGTGTAGATGGTATGCAGAGGTACCTAAGTACAGACACGTGCCATTCCCCGCGCCGGCCTACTACGTAAAGCCTCTTGGCTAACGTCGGGGAAATTGACGGTGGCTAACCTTGTTTACTCTGCTGTCGTGTCAGCCAATGGAGTAATTCGCCGCAGATTTTGACGTTGCATAAAAACCATGATCTGTAGAGACGTCAAAGCATAATACGTTGTAATTGTATGTAGAAACCGCCACCCATGTATTCTACTGTATAGTTGAAAATGTCTATTTGCGCAAGGAGTTATGGGTGTGACGAATGGGCGCGGCGTGGATGTGGCGTTGAAATTGCTTCTCTGGAGATAAGCTGCGAGCATCTTGGGAATGCATTGCTCCCTACTGTCTATATATTAAAATTAGAAAGATTAAGATCAGTTCGAATGCGACGTTACCTGTCGCATATTTCGCTAAGAATGTATCCCTTTATGCAGTCGACCTCACCATATTTCAAAAGCAGGCCTCGGCCTTACCCGTCGACCTACCCAAGCACTGATGGAGTGACGGATCTGATCTCCAAGGGCAAGGCATCATGCCTAACTCCGCTGCACTGGTATCCGGTATGCTTACCTATACAATGTGGCGCTAACATGTGTTATGCGAGATATCTGTAACACCGATGACGACAAGGTTAACGTCACGGCCATGCATTTTTATTTCCAGAGCTTGACTCGGGATCATTGGATCCAGAAGGCTACTAAATGTGTACAGGTCTCCAAGATGATAATCAATAGCGCGGCGCTAGGGGCCTGTACTGGCAGGGGGTTTTTGGTGAGGAGGTTTTCCAGATCTACTTGTTGAACGGGGGCGGTTTGGTGGCAAAAACGCTCCGAGACTGATCAACAGCTAAATCTTTACCTAAATTGTAAGACAGCCTCGCTGATTGACAGTACTCTTGCTTTCCCCGAATTTAGCGCCGCGCTATTGATTATCATCCTGGAGACCTGTACTATGGGAAGAAGAGTGGCGTAGCGAGCGCCCAAGCTTGTCCTGTACTTGGGTGCAGGGCTTGGATCGGGTTAGCGTTTCTATGCGCAATACCTACCACGACCTGCTTATTATGTTCGATAATAGAATTCATGATGGATTTTCTCCCGCAGCTAGCTCGGTGTATTGCTACCGTAGCGCGCCAAGGTTTTTTTTTTTTTTTTTTTTTATATAAATTTTTTTTTAAGGAGGATCGCAGGTAGCCTGTTACAGGACGGTTGGACTGTCGGATTTTGGGCAGAATAGAGTGGACCAGTTACTTTTCCGACGTGATTACTACATGTATATACTATTTCGGCCAAAGCTAAAGAATTACTGGCAGGTACGTATATTTTTACTCAACTATAGAAAGCGCAAGCTAAAATTAGCTGGTTAAAATAACAGCTTACGAGCCGACCACAATAGAGTTAACTACTCATACGGAGAAATTGTTCAAGGGGGGTCATTACAGTCAGTTATCAGTCTACCCGTTAGGATCCTAAAAAAACAGGTTGGCGCGCTACAGTAAAACAACTATAATTTCCCCTAGCTATGTCATGTTTTTGAATTAGGCGTCGGGGGAACATTCAATAATATGTATATACAAAGAGCAACTTCATGCCCCAACCTTAATGAGCTTCCGAGTTATGGAACGACCATCTAGCCGCCGTACGAAAACTAAAAGGCCCTGGTGATCAATAGCAAATGTGGGGTGTTGATGTAAAGAGCAACATCGCTTTAAAACCTGCCATTGACAGAATCAGGTTTTCAACGAGAAGCACCCTGCATCCAGTCAAAGAGTGGCAAAAGCGTTATATCGATAATAACTTGTAGAAGCAAATTAAAACATTCCAATATAATGTAACATCTTAATCGAGGCCTTAGATTTCCTTCGTTTTCTAAGTTCCTAAGCTCCTGCAGCTATCCACGGAGTCGTAGTAGTGAACATGCTGTAGAGGTAAGACATTTGGGGATCGTTTTTAGCTACCTACTCCGGGTAAGGATATCATATGATTCTAGCTACATTGAGATGGCATAACCTTTTAGTTTAGATTAACGTTGTCGACCTACATTTAGCAACCAGTATTACTCTCAAGTAATTTAGTTTTATTATTATGGGCTCTATAAGAACTGCCTACCAACGTATCACTGGCTGTAGTTGCACCTTTAGCGCTCGAGAGATAATCAAACCTATTTATAGTAGCTTAATTACCCGGATAAGTTGTTTAGGTCCCGCCGCAGCTCGCTATAAAATTACAGGAAGTATAGCTATACTTTAGCGGGCCTTTCCAAAGTTTTAAGTACTATGTTTATACGTTCGTTACTCTGTTTGATCTCGGTAGCTACCGGTCTGTGCTTCTATGCTTCTGTACTTCTATATTTCTGGTCTACGCTTCTGTCGTCGCCCACCATCTGGGTTGATCTTTGGTCTTGGCGTTAGCTATTGGAATGCAGTTTAGCGACTTGCCCAGGTCAGTTGGCAACCTGTATTACTGGTGACTTGAAGCAGAAGATTCCGAAGCAATATCGATTTCTACGGGCACAGGTTGCGAGAACAACGGGGGAAGGCAGAAGAGTGACGCAAAGGCCGGGCGTCGCGAAGGCTATTGCAGAGAGAATGGCCCGAGCCGTTAACCGAGCATCGCAACCTAACAAATGGACCAATGCCGAATCGGACGGGATCGCATGTACTGAAGGCTTCGGTCGGATCTGCAGCAACATCATTAAGCGAACCCGATGGATTAGGGTGGCGACAAGTGTGACGGTGTCACAGTGTTTATTGAGACTAACCACACCGGCACAGCAAAACGGTACCGGGAAAGGAAACATCGACAGAGATATCGAGATTTCGCTGATATGCCTGCATGTCGCTGTCTCGTGGACGTCAAATCACCCGTGGCGCGCCGACTTATAGATGTGTGGCGGCATTGTTGCCACCCTAAGTCCATGGATGTGATCTGTCGTTAAGCAGCTCGCCAATCATACGATCTACAGCGCGATGCCCCACCCTAGATGGCGCTCCGGGGCACAGAAGTTGCCTTCTAGCTGCAGTCTAGAACAACTGACACAATGCAAGGCATTACTGCTTGTTGGGGTGTGCTTCGCTGCGTGCCCTTGATTTAGGGGTCTAGGGGTCTAGTTTACTAAGCATTTCGTATTCAATAGTTATAGTGTTATCTTGCCTGCAATGGAATACCATGGAATACAACGCAATACAAGCTCAGCATCCGGGTGGACCTTTCGCTGTAAATAATGTCTGGCTTCCGTCCTATACTGCCGTCGCCTCAAACGGCCAGCAATATCGGCGGCGGCGGTTCCAGCGACGGACTGTCGGGCAAGAAGCGCGACGCCGTAAGCCAGGTGAGACGATCCACTGGTGGCCGTGGTACCGCCCTCTTCGCTCATCCTAGACGGGCTGCTAACGACTCTTCCTATATAGGCTTGTCACGCATGTCGCAAAGCAAAGGCAAAGGTGTGTGGGATCTCGGTCTAGTAGGAGGACCGCCAGCTGACGGTGCAAAAGTGCGACGGGGGGCGTCCTCATTGTCGAACCTGCCTTTCGAAAAAGCGACAATGCATCTACGATAGCGAAGATGGACGATCCACGGTGACGGCGTTACGATCTCGAATTGAGGTGCTCGAGCAGCAAGTCGGCCAGTCTCAGTCAGCCCGCCAAGCAGGTGCCTCCAGAACTCGGTCTCAATTCCAGTCCGGGCTCGACTCGGTGCCCTCTGCTACGTCTGCAGATCAGCCACCCTGCATCATCTCCCAACGCTTTCTGCCGAGCATTTCAGTCACCCGACAGGCGGTTGATGGATTCTTCAGTAGCAGCGGCAAGCTATTTCACATATTCACCCGCGCCCAGGTTTGCGCCTTCCTGGATTCGGTCTGGAAGGATGTGGACCTTGAAAACCAAAGCTGGAAAGCAGACGTGTGCTGTCTTATGGCTATTGCAGCTGTTGGCATTCAGTATACTGATACCACTGGGGACGCCGACGTCTCCGATACCTTCTATGATATCTGCAAAGTCCACCTTGATTCCGTCTTGGAAACGCGGCCTCTAGATGCTATCAAGATTTGCACTTTGCTTTGTATGTATAACGTCACGAACAAAGCTGTCGCATCACTATCGTATGCAGGTGAGGGCCCCCATTATACATCGGTAGATAAGACGCACCTGAAACTAAACATTATTTAGATATTGGGCTAGCGTTGTGCCGTCGGTTTGGGCTGTATAGCCGACGTCGCCAACTCCCCTCTCTGACTGACTCGATGTGGGTTGATTATCGTAGGGCTTCGCGCACTTTAGTGTTCCTCTCAACGCAAGTCTAATCTAATCAGTTAACCTTGTGGTCCACCATTGACTAACTCTGTTAGTTGGCTCTCGGCAACTCTGGGATATAGATCTAGCAATCAATACTTGTTTGAACGGATATCTGTTAGCGTCTCCCAACCATTATAATTCGGAGTAATACTGATCATAATCAGCCCTCAGATTTGAATGTCGATGAGGCTTCCGACATTTCCGAAGGTACCCCACATCGTCCACAATAATAAGACATTTGACTGATTCATAACAGTTGTTCAAAGCGAGATGGCGAGGATTGCCGGTGAGTGCAGATCGAAGTTCCCTCTCCAGTTAGGCCTAACATTGTGGGTTTTTTACTACCTAGTCCTCAATATCAAGATCTTATATATGCATATAGTTCATCAGGACCTAGGCTGGGCTATAAGTGCTATAGCGCAAGACCTCGAGGAATGGTACGATGGCCTACCCCAGGTGATGCACCTTCAAGAGGTTTCTGGGCAGGACCTACCACAAGACGTCAGGCGATCCATATATCTGGCCCATTTAATATACCTTGGGACCAACATATTGCTTTTTCGCCGAATCGCTTTCGAAGCAGTTAGGTCGTCTAAAACCAAGGGAGTGTTACCAGCCCCGTGGCAACCATCTCGGGAGCAATATCTGAAACAAGCAGACGAGGCGTCGCTGGCTGCCAACGGCTCGGCTAGGATAATAAAAATCATGATGAACGAAAATTGCGTCTTCAAGCGGTGCTGGATTATCATGTTGGTCAAACAATTTTGTTCAGTCGCAATCTGTGTCGGGAGTAGTAACTAACTCGCTGGGTAGCTTCCAAAGTTACACATCTTGCCTCATTATACTACACGTCGTTTTGGGGAAGATAGTCCTGAAAACCCAACCCTTTGATTACGAAGAGGATCTTGAGAATATTCGATCTTGCCTTAGCGCTCTTTCATTCTGTGGCTCTCTGAACCAAGTAGCAGCCCGTTTTCACGAGACTTTGTTGTCGATATACGATTCATTGATAAATGGTCATGTGAACAAGCCTCCCGCCTCCCACCCCGATGCGGACATAGGATATCGGCAGCCCTTCACCATGGAAGCGAATGTCGCTGGTACGCATTGTTGAAGTTCTCATGTTCCGGTCTTTCAAGAAGCCCCAACCCCCATTCTATAGACGTTCATTCCTAACACCTCCATTTTGAACTAAGATAGTCAGTACCGCTCTTGGAAGTGGTCCCCAGGAAGACCTCTGTGTGGATTCCTCGCGCTACGTCGACCAGTCGCTGGAGGAACTATCCACCGATTTATTATCGATGCTATGTCGGCCTTTTGGTGATCCTATCAACAGGAAAGAGTCAAAGGAATGCCCTGACATAGGCTATAGGACCGCCCCTAGTCGAAAGGAACATCAGTGTTTAATGGAGAAATTGGATTGGGACTTTGAAGATAGTTCCCCTTTCCAGCGAGACACGACAAAGGTAGGAATCAGTGATGACCAGAACCCGCAGTTGAATAGAAACTGTGCGAACCCTGGAGATTTCGGACTCCTTGGCGACGGGCCAGACGCGCCGGTGCAACACAGGTTCATAGGCTCTTCGGGCCCGAATGTTTGGACTTCGGCGGACTACCTGCAAGTAAACCCCTGGTGTTTTTTACGCGGTTCTTACTGATAATAAACCCATCGAAACCAGAGCAGCGTATGGCTGGAGAAGTGGAAATAGAATGGTTTGAAAAACGCCCGGTAGCGCCAAGTAAATCTCACTAAAGTAGAAAGCTTCGCCGGCGAAGTTCTCTATTTTAAATACGCTGTAAATCAAAGCGCCAAAGCACTTCAATTTAAATTATTCTACCTAGACGGTTGGATGAATACTATGTATTACCAGGGGAGAACTCCCAGGAACCCCCACCCCTCGACCGTCTTCCCAAACCACCTTCGAGCCGTTTAGGGACTTCGGAACACCATACAGAACCCTAGGTGCGTAAGCCTCAAAGCCTAAAATAGAGTTGTGGTTAATTCTTTATCAGTGAAGTGGCCAATAGGAGGGCTGCAGACAGATATAGAGTTCGAGGGGGGCCCGGTAATGAATTTCTCACGCTTCACCTTCCTAAGGTCAGGTCAAAGTTGTCCAATTGGAGTGAACGCTATGGGAAATGGAGAAGGGTCTATAAACAAAGGCCTAGCGCTTCGGATACAGCATACACCGGTTTATATCAATTCTAGTGCATCGCAGTCATAATATTCTAGTTGGTACTATTATTATCAAAGCTAAATCACCTAGGTTTTACTAGTACATTATGTTAACTGGAAGTCTCAGTAGACCAATTACGGCTGATGGGTGTATGTGCGTGTAGTACTTAAATAGCTATTCAGCCTACCGTTAATGGTTCGCTTGAAGTTTTATACTGCCCGCCCTACTTCACAAGGCGTCATTAACTTCTCAAGCACTCAAACCAGTAGCTTAAGCGGGTATATTATTTACCATTCTTACTTTGGCTATTGTACTGTTCACTGGGCATTGATGATACTTCAACTGTCGGGCAACATAGGTGAACCGAACCTTGACAAATGTAGTGTGTTGTCCTTTGAAGGCAGACAATCGACTATTTATTAGTGCTTCCACTTTATTCCACGATGTATACAAATCTACTAGTCTCAGTAGTGGAGTAACCTGATATCTTTTTCCTAGGCCCAGCTTGTTACGGAGCTTTTCTTTGTGTTCGCTTCTTTGAGGATCCAGTACACAAAGACACGTGTCTCCGATTATTTTCTCATTTGTTTTAAATGTGAATTATTTTAGTACTCAATTTCTAACATTATGCCTTTACATATGCTCTACTAGCCGTCTACTAAATCGCTCATCACAGTTGTTGCACTTTAAATTCATAATAAACGCGGTTTTTCTTGATTTGTGGCATCGCACCGCAGCCGTTTGCGAGGTATACACTCAAGCCCTAAACCCAAGAACTACGAACATGGAAAATGATAGCGAGATCGAGGCACCGACCCCTAATTGCGCCGAAGACAGCATTCCTGCCGATGACAATGCTGTGTCGAAAGACAACATTCAAGAGTACGAATACAACTACCTCACCGAACAGTGGGGATTAGAAGAAATTAGCAGATATAATAAGGGCGGCTTCCACCCGATTCACATCGAAGACGTTCTGGATAATCGATATGAGGTTATTCATAAACTGGGCAGTGGAGGTTTTGGGACCGTATGGCTGTGTCGGGACCGTGAGCTCGAAAAATGGAGGGCAGTTAAAGTGATGACCGCAGATCACTCATCAGACTCTGCTGAAGCAAAGGCGTTCGAGTTCCTCAAACAGAACGCATCTCTGGAAGAGCTTGATCGGAACCACATAGCCGTTCCATTTGATTCATTTTGGATTGATGGCCCTAACGGTCGACATCTTTGCTTTGTATTATCTGTTTACGGGTGTACAGTCTCTAGATGGCGGGAAGGGCTAGATGACGTAGACCCAAAGACGGCAAAGCTCTCGAAGAGCATATGTCAGCAGCTTATCCAAGGTTTGGCATTTCTTCACGGACAAGGGCTGTGCCATGGAGATCTTCGACCTTCGAATATCTTAATGAAGCTTGACCAAGACGCCCTCCACCAACTAAACCAGGCTCAAATTCTGGAGCTTGTGAAAGAGCCCGAGGCTTATGAAGTTCGAACGGTCTCCGGCGTCGATCCCCGCCCAAGGGGACCTGAATACTGCGTGATACCCCTCACGTCAGAATGGTGCGAGAAGCTACTAGTAGAGGAGATAGTGATCACAGATTTCGGCGAATCCTTCCTTACTAGCAGTGCTAAGCAAAGCACTGGGATACCGACCTCTTATGCGGCACCAGAGATACTCTTCTGTCAACCTGTGGGGATCACGGTGGACATATGGTCCCTAGCGTGTACGTTCTATGAGATCCGCACAAGTCAAAGCTTGTTTGGTGGGAGCTTTTATGGTTCCACATTTGAGAGAGTTATCTACGAATTGGAAGTTCTACTTGGCCCGTTGCCAAATCCCTATAGAAAGGTATGGGATGATGAAGGCTGCGAGGGCCCAGATAATATTGTGAAGGTGATAGAAGATCAGGGAAGCGCCGTTGAAATGGCCGCTACGTGTTCTTTGGCGTCAATCGATTGCGCAAGGAGAGACATCACCGATGACACCAGATACGACGAGGTCTTCCAAGCCATGCTAGGCAAGGAAAGGGTCCAGTACCCTCCCTGTATCGGCGAGGGTATTGATAAAGCCCCTATCGAATATCGATATGAGGACGAAGAAGTTCGGGACCTAGCAGATCTACTTCGAAAAATGCTCCAATATCACCCAGAGAACAGAATATCGGCTGAGGTAATAAAAAAACATCAGTGGTTACGAGGAGAAGTCCCGCCGACTTGTCATACCGGACTATGGTATTTACTCGCCACCCTCCGGAGATATATGCGAGAGTGAATTCAGCTTAGTGCTTTACTGTGGAGGAGGTGTTGGTAGATTTTGATAAACTCGACGAATCATGGCTATGTACTTTGCCCGAAAACATTTGGTATCTCTTAACATGCGAGGCAGACTTCTTGAGACACTAGGGTTCGGCGTGGATTTCTTATTGGGTTTCTTAGTGGATTTAAGAAATACCATTGATGTAGTAAATAGTAGACGTATAGCGAGGCATACGTTATTGCCTTTGCTATACCTTTACAATAAAATTAAATGTACAGCTAGCTGAAATATTCTTTTCTAAAGAAGCACGGTTCAACTCCCGTTGCCAAAATCTTGTTCTTTCTCTCACGCTAAGTCATCAACTATCCCAGTTACTAAAGATCATGGAAGCCACCATTTGCGTAAAAGTATGTATTTCACCACCGAGGGACGTTAGTTTTGTTGGTTAAAGGGCAGTGTATGAAACCCGGACGTTCATCCTCGATGACTGCCCATGTAACGGTAACCGCGTGGTCGGTTATGATTCTTTGGGGAAAGATTCTATAGCTTCAATGCGGCGATATTGCCACCTTCGTAAAGAGTCCGAAACCGTACTGCCTGGAAATTACGCCTCGGTATCTCATGAAAGAGACCTAACATAGTTTTCAAAGATTGGACTCTCTAAGAACCATTGAATTACAAGATCGGTCAAAAAGGGGTCTTGCCTTTGTTTGTAACCATCTTTATGTCACCAGAGAGCTATATACGAGGCTATGGTGTGAGGTCTCAGTCATGTACCGATGTGATCACATAGTATCGAGTAGCGGATATAGGTCGTTGTAAATTTGCTAAACAGAATGCCTAGGTTCGTCAAGCCGCCATCAGCAGGGGAGAATATCGTCTGGGATAAAGATATATTCCTTGGTCCAGGTGGCCCTCACGACCCGGAAATGCTGGCTAGACTTAAAATTAAATCAAATAGAGAAGTAGCTGGGAAAGGAACTGTGGACCGTCCAAAGGTCAGTATCGTATCCTGTTTATAGAAGCAAAGATGGCTTATATCAACTAGGTTATTTGGCTATCTGAGCCTCCACAATATAATCTTGAAGAGCTCGAAGAGCTTCTTATGGCAGAGACCAGCCGGTGTGGACAAGCTTTCGTGTGGGTCATGTAAGTAGCCAGTGTACCTGAGTAGAAGAAGACATACAGCTTATCATTCATTTCCAGGATGGGGACCCACAACCAAACAACGGTTTCTACAACACGGGGACCGTTCGGGAAAACACGAAAAATGGCGGACGATGACGACCACCTAACAGTTCGAATGGGGCCAGACAGAGAAACATGCAAGTTACATGGACATCTATATGTTCTTGTGGAAGAGAAGGAGGTGGAAGTCAAAGGGGTAAAACAGGTAGTGAAAGAAGTCAAGAGGCTTGTGACGGCAGATGAAAGAAACTATGTCGGTGGACAGCCACGCCATTTGTGGATTTGGGGTCCGTATAGTCGAGAGTGCCCATCTTGGCCACGGAGTAAGACGAAACTACCAGAGCCCCCTTTCGTTAGGAAGCCTGGACGAGAACGGAAGGCCAGAGCAACCAGGAGATGACGGGGGGGGGGGGGTGGTTTTGGGGATAGAAACGTGTATTTAATTAGAATATTATCTTGATCCAAGTTATGAGTACAGTTAGGTTATGGCCATTTCTTTTTTCAGAAGCGTACATATAACTACCTACATAAAGTATACATGCACCTGATAATTTGTGAGTTGAATGCTCTAAATATATGAAACCCACTGAGCCCAGTATGTATGTCCCAAAGGACGGTAGGTGTAGATTTATCATAGTACGTGTGATCCACCCATCAGCACCTATATGCTAGTGGAATACTACGTACAGCTGTATGAACTACCTACGTTGTTTACTGCTAACACTCAGAACTCAAACGACTTGCCTATATTCTCTGGGTCTGCTATGTATCTTAATTACTTTAGAACTCGCTTGGAGCGAGTTCGAGGTCAATGCCAGCAGCGGGATGTCGAATTCTCAAAGTGAACGCGATGGTGAAGAAGCTAAATGTGAGTTGGATAGGTAACGGCTCGGTCAAAAGGATCATGCTAATTTAAAGCTGCCAAGTTTAACATATACTTTGGGAATGGTCCTAGGAGGAATCCCATCCGAGGAACTACATGGCGCGCAGACGACTTCGGTTTGGGCTGAGCACACTCGGGATGGTAATAGATGCCGGGGCAACATTGGGGCAACAGGCCAAAGTGACGTACATGGCATAAAAAGATACGCCTACGAGGTGCGATGAGTGTTACTATACCTACTTGAACAAGCGCCCTTTACATGCTACGTCAGACCTGAGAGGATGACCGCTGTTGGTTAGCCAACTTGAAATCCGGTAGTGGGTGACCTCGCTAATCGATTCTTATCGGACCCTTAACCCAGTTGATAAGTCATCCGCCCCTCCAATTACCCCACCAGCCCTTCAGCGGCTCGACCCTGCGTTCAGGCTCGATGGGAGGCGATCATCATCGCCGTCACCCCACGGACACGCTATCTTGGAGCTGTGTTGCTAAACGACGACATATTGCAGGACAATACAACCCAAGAAAGCTAGAGATTCCCGTGATCATCGGATGCTTACTCACCCCTACCTAGGTTTTCCAAGAGTCCAAACTAGATAAGTAGGTGCAGCTAATCTCCTCATTGCCAATATTCGGATTTAGCATCGTCCCTTTCTTTGCCCCCATTTCCTATGCACATTCGCCTCAAGACGACCGCGCCGTAGCTTCTAAGTAGTCGTGCATCGAGAGGCGAAGTAGCTCCGCAACGACAATCATACCAGCCACCTGTAGCTCAATATCTAATACCTATTACCTATTACTGATTCCGTTCTCGAATTCTCACCATGTCTCTTCCAAGTTTCATCCCTTTCTCCCCCAGCCCAACCATTTCGGCCGGAGGATTGACAAGCCCGCAGATGGCAGACCCTAAAGAGAGGTTCTTCCGCCATTTTCAAGCTGAAATAACCCGTAAGTATACCAACGTTTATGGGTGTGGGGAGGAAGACGACGCCATGGCTAATTCTCAAAACGACCAGTTATACAAGATGAAATCGACAGTTTGGCAACGATGTCGGCCATCGGTGGCGAGCGTCAAGCCGGCATAGACAAGGTGTTGGCAGGCATATCCCGGCTGTCCAACGAGGTCATGGATGCGACGGATTTCATCCCCAGTTATGACCAGAGAGCTTACTCGCAGGTGGGTACAGCACATTACTAGCGAATTCTTCGACACCACCTCGTTCGTTGCTCGCTCACAGCAATGTAGGCCATCAAAGCCCTGACGGAGAAGCTCAATACGACAACCGGAAAACTAGGACCAAAATCGCGCTTCCAGTTCAAGTCGCGAAACACGGGGACAACAGCAGCGCCACCACAAACCACCCCTGACCCCAGACTACATAGGCCGTGGGGCAGTGATGGCAGCCAGGATGCCGAGGATTCGAACAAGCCGATTCCTGATACCGAGACCCGCGATGCCATCGGGGCTCTCCCGTCACTACCAGGTTCGAAGAACTACAACGAGGAGCTCTCACGTTCCGAGAATGTGCGCGGCGTCCGGAAGCCGAGTTTCTCGACGGCCAAGAACATTACTATCTCCGGCCATACGGGTCTGCACATAATCCTCCCCTCGACGGCCTCAAGGGCCACGTCTTCGGGCAGCCTGACGAACTTGGAACGGTGCATCGTGGACATGGCCATTCCAACAAGTACGGGTGCCCCGTTCGCCGGGCTTATGCTAAAGAATATCAAGCATAGTCTCATCATTGCGGGACACGTCGCTGGGCCGGCGCATATCACGGGTATCGAGGATAGTATTCTTGTCGTGGCGGCGCGTCAGGTTCGCATGCACGATTGCAAGAATGTGCGCGTGTATCTACACTGCACAAGCCACCCCATCATCGAAGATTGTTCCCGGGTGGCATTCGCGCCTCTCCCTACATTTTACGTAAGATTATTTCCAGTAGACGGCCTTCTCTGCCTCGGGGGTCTGATACTGACTTTTCCGGCAGGCTAACGACACTACCACACCCGAGACGAACCAGTGGAATCAAGTGGATGACTTCAAATGGCTGAAAGACACCCCTTCGCCCAACTGGAGTGTGATAGCGGAGGACGGCTGGATCCTGGACGACGTGTGGAAGAACACGGTGTGTGGAAAGGCGAGCATGAGCACCGATGATATCCTCCGCGAGCTCAAGATCGTGGCCAAGGTAGGTCGGGCTTCTAGGGAGGAAATTAAACCGGAAACCGAAGCTTAGCAGTACTAAGTTTGTAAAAAAGCTAAAAGGAAAAATGAGCATGTCGCGACTATTCCCCGGTTGACGGCGTTGGTAGTATGCGGGACGTTTGGGGTTGATTGCGGCGCAAACATGGCATATCGTCGTTTATAGCACAATTGTATTCTGATAATGGCGTCGTCAACAAGCTCTGCTACCTGTGAAATATTGCATCTCGTATTGTGGTATCATCGTGAACGCCAAAACACCATTGACCTGCTCATATCCGTCTCCCATAAATAATTGGACTGACAAACAGAGCTCGCGTCCTGTAAATCAATCGAGCATCGTCCGCCCGTGTCGTCCTCGTCGCCAGCTCATCCTCTCTAAAGTAACCATACTTCCTACAACATATCCAACATCCTCCTTCCATCTATCTCGTAAATTCGCTCAAGTTTTTCTTCTTCTTCTTCTTCTTCTTCTCCTTCTTCTTCTTCTTCTTCTCCTTCTTCTTCTTCTTCTTCTTCTTCTTCTTCTTCTTCTTCTTCTTCTTCTTCTTCTCCTCCCCATCCCACCGCGACGCAGGCCGACTCACTCCTCCATCTTATCCCCGTCTCCCTCGCCCTGCACAACAGCAAGCCGGACGCCGACCTCGCGCAGCCTGGCAAGCGTGTCGCGCTGGCGCGCGATGCGGGCCTCGAGGGCGGCGATCTCGACCTCCTGCTCGGCGAGCCCGCAGTCCAGGTCCGGCAGCGCCGTCCTGGCGAGGTTCCGCGCGCGCTGGAACCGGTGCTTCAGCGCGTCCGTCGCCACGGGGATCTCCTTCAGCGTCAGCTCGCCCGTCGTCGTCCTCTTCCCTGCCTGTGCTTGTGACTGTGACTGTGACTGTGACTGTGACTGTGACTGTGAGGACGAGAGGAGCGCCGTGGGTGTCGGCGTCGTGTGCGACCCGGCGTTCTGCTGCTGCGGCTGCGGCTGCGGCTGCGGCTGCGGCTGGGATTGCGATTGCGATTGCGAGGGCGTGGCGCCTGCTGTGCTCGTGCTGGGACCTGCTGCTGGGAACGTGCGCAGACGCGTGAGCAGGTTTGCGAGCTCCGAGAGGACGTCCAGGGCGTCGGGATTCAGGGCTTCGGGGAGAGGCAGGGGTTGTGTGCTGGTTTGTGTTGTCGACATTTTGGGGTTGGTTGGTTGATGCCGATTGCTCTTGCGATGCGTGGTTGTTGTGCTCGGGGTGGATAAAAGCCTATGGCGTTGATCAAGTCCAGCGGCTCTGTATTCCTCTCATGTCTAGTGGCGGGTGATGCAAATGATCGGTTGAGGTCCTGAAGCAACTTGAAATCGCTTGTTGATGATTGACTATGTGATGGAAATGGAAGCGGTAAGCGTCTTTCTGAGTAGAGTTTGGAAGAGTGTTGGCGTCAATAGTTGCGCATTAAGGCTCCAAACGTGGTAAGTAATTGCCGACTAGAGAATAGTTGGAACAAATACTGAATATACAAATAGCAGTGAAGTCGGGTCCCGTCACTCTAGACTCGATACCTACCTCTTGAGTTTCTCCGTTGAGACTGGAAGAGTTGCATAATTCTACGCGCTTGAAACAGAGTCGCGACTGAAAAACCCCTGCCCGCAGTCCGGAGCCCCGCCGCGTTGACGTCAACCAGTCAAACCCCGGTCGCGCAGCTCGGACATGGAGGGGTAGGTACCTACAAGAGCGATCATGCAGAGCAGTACCTTAATGGAATGTATCGTCAAAGTACCGATCAGCTGCAGAAAGCAGACCAAACCAGTCTATTATCCCCAGCTTCTCTCGCGGAGTCTGTCTTACAACTCCTGTGGATACCTGATTTACACTGCGGAGTGGGTGCGCTATCATGAGCATGCAAAATTGCGGCTGGAAAGAGAACATGGTACGGCGGGGTGATGTAGCCAGGTATCACAGTCTCTATCAAAAAATCCGCGAAATCCCCCACCATCCCATCCCACCTTGCATGGTCCTCGAAACCTCAACCATGTCAGACCAGTCTTTTTGCTCAACCTACCTAATCCTAAAATCACGCACTGCCCCAGCAGTAAACTCTATCTTCATCTTTCGCCAATTGTCGCGCCTGTCAATTATAATTAGAGTCTGGGATGCCTACCCCGTCCCACAAAGCGTGCCTCATTGTCATTGACGGCTGGGGAATCCCCACCGCTGACAGCCATGGCGACGCCATCACCAATGCCAACACCCCCATCATGGACGAGCTGTCCGGGAGTGCCACGGGCTTCGCCGAGCTAGAGGCCTCGTCGCTTGCTGTCGGTCTGCCCGAGGGGCTGATGGGTAATTCGGAAGTCGGTCATCTGAACATCGGTGCCGGTCGTGTCGTCTGGCAAGATGTCGTCCGCATCGACCAGACCATCAAGAAAGGAGAGTTCGGCAAGAACGAGGTCATTAGCAAGGTTCTCCAGAGCGCCAAGAATGGCAACGGCCGCTTACATCTCTGCGGGCTTGTCTCCCACGGCGGTGTCGTGAGTCCCTCCTTTTCTTACCACCGAGAACGCCGCTCATGAAAACCAGCATGCGAAACAAACCCACCTATATGCCCTCCTCGAAGCGGCCAAGGCCGCCGGCGTCCCCAAGGTCTTCATCCACTTCTTTGGCGACGGCCGCGATACCGACCCCAAGTCCGGTGCGGGTTACATGGAGGAATTACTCCAGAAGAGTCAAGAAATTGGCATTGGGCAGATCGCGACTGTTGTCGGCCGCTACTATGCCATGGACAGAGATAAGCGATGGGAGCGAGTCGAGCTCGCCCTGAAGGGCATGGTACTCGGTGAGGGCGAGGAGAGCTCAGACCCCGTCGGGACTGTTAAGGAGCGCTATGAAAAGGGGGAGAATGACGAGTTCCTCAAGCCCATCATCGTAGGTGGTGAGGAGGCTCGCATAAAGGACGGCGACGAGGTCTTCTTCTTCAACTACCGATCCGACCGCGCCCGACAGATCACCCAGTTGCTGGGGGACGTCGACCGCTCTCCCCGGCCCGACTTCCCCTACCCCAAGATCCACCTGGTCACCATGACGCAGTACAAGGTCGACTATCCCTTCGACATTGCATTCGAGCCTCAGCGCATGGATAATGTGCTTGCCGAGTGGCTTGGCAAGCAAGAGGTCAAGCAGGTCCACATTGCCGAGACGGAGAAGTACGCCCACGTCACCTTCTTCTTCAACGGAGGTGTCGAGAAGGTGTTTGCCCTAGAGACACGAGACGAGTCTCAGGATCTCGTGCCATCAAACAGGAGTGTCCCGACCTATGACAAGGCTCCCGAGATGTCTGCCGATGGCGTCGCTAAACAGGTCGCTAAGCGACTTGCCGACCAAGAATTCCCGTTTGTCATGAACAACTTTGCCCCTCCCGACATGGTCGGCCACACGGGCGTGTACGAGGCTGCCATCGTCGGCTGTGAGGCTACCGACAAGGCCATTGGCGTGATCCGCGACGCCTGCAAGAAGGAGGGCTACATCCTGTTCATCACAGCGGACCATGGCAACGCCGAGGAGATGAAGTTCCCCGACGGTAAGCCCAAGACGTCGCACACGACCAACAAAGTCCCGTTCATCATGGACAACGCCCCTGATGGGTGGTCGCTGAAGAGGACGGACGAGGGAGTCCTCGGCGACGTGGCGCCCACTATCCTCACGGCCATGGGTCTGCCGGTACCGGAGGACATGACGGGTCGCTCTCTCTTAGTTAAAGCATAGATAGACCAGTAGAAGCATAGTAAACAGCTGTCGGTTAAGAGTCTGGGATAGATAGACTATTATGCGAGGGATCGAGATACCAAAATCAATAAAGAGACATGGACGAAGACACGAATAGTTTTCCTTTCCCTACAAGGTACGGAGAAGGTACCTTGCTGGCCAGGCCGATCCCGTGCCGTCTTCCACCGGCCACAGTGATGTGGCCCAGTCCATTCGAGGTGGTAGTACCCAGGTACCCGGCCTAGGTGATGCCCCACCACATGCATCTATCCAGTGTATGGGAAGGCGAGTGGCTGCGCCGGATAGACGCATGCACTAGACCCGCTGCGGCTTAGTGCGCACAAGGCAATTCGAAAACCCCACCACACACACTACCAGGCCTGCCACACCACCGCCGCACTGCGAATTTTAATCTCCTCCGGCCATCGTCCCGCAAACCTCGCGATCACACACGTCAAGATGGATTCCGAAGACCCCCAAGAGCGCCCCGATGTGATAAACAGCATCATCAACGGCCTTGAGAGGTACAACCCCGAGGCCGTGGGCAACCTCGAGGAGTACGTGCGCCACCAGTGCGAGAACCAATATACCGACTCCAATGCGAACCGGACCCTGTTGAAGCTGTGAGTCGTTGCATTTCTCTGTCTGCTTCTCTTCGTCCTCCTTTTCGCGGACTATCCGGTGGATTCTCTCGATGGGCACCCACACTTCCCCTGAAGCATGCCCACCACTTTTTGTTGGAATGACGATCACATGTAAACGTTTCCTATTACCTGACCGGTTCCGGGCCTAAACAACCCGGCCGTCTTGAAGTCATCGTTATCAATTCTGTCTGACCCAACTGGCGACGCCTCTGTCCTGACGCCCTCGCGCCCTTGCTTCTTATCACGTGTCGAGCCGTTTTGCTAACATGGCTTCGTGCGCGCAACCAGATACCAGCTTAACCCCGACCGCCTCAAAGACGAGGTCATAACCAACATCCTCGTCAAGGCGCTGACGTGTTTCCCTTCACCGCAATTCTCCCTTGCACTCCACCTCATCTCACCATCCATCCTCGCTCCCGCCAATACCCGGAACGAGGAGCTTCCCGAGGCCGTCGCCAAGCTGCGCCAGCTCAACGACCAGCTGCAAGGTGCCCAGTATGCGCGCTTCTGGGCCACACTCGACTCGGACGACCTATATGCCGATCTCACCACCGACATCGAGGGCTTCGAGGAGCTGGTCCGCATGCGCATCGCCACCCTCGTCAGCCACGCCTACCGTGAGATAGACCTCCCCATACTGGAGCAGTGGCTCGGCATGGACGGCGACGCTGCACAGAAGTTTATTACTGAGACCGCTGGGTGGACCGTCGACGACAACCTAGTCAAAATTCCCAAGAACCCCGAAAACGAGGCGAAGAAGTCCGAGGTCCGTGAGGATGTAAACGTCGACATGTTCTCGAGAGTGATTCGTCGGGCTTGGGAGGAAACAGCGTAGATCACGTCGTTTTTCCTGGGTGGAAGGTCAAGGTTTAAAGCTTGGGGTTTACACGATTGAGGACGAATAAAATCCGGTTCATGGCGTTGAGGGCATATTATTTTACAGCAAGACTCGAGATGATGTTTGCGTGGGTTTGACGCGACTCGAGGGCTAATGTAGCTCTTCGTAAGAGTAGGGCCACGAGCAAGCTGAGATGAATAAATGAAATGAATAAATCCTTGACATGGTGAACTTGGCAGAAACGGTTAGGTGAAGCAATTTCAAAGGTTCGTTATACGGGGAATAGCATGCAGAATCGATGACAGTGATTATTTGTCCATTCTTTACAAACCAACCAGTCATATTATTCAGCCGCCCGGTTAGTCGCCAAGAGTCTAATACTAGCGGATCTACGACATCAGCTCTCTATTTAAGTTTCATTATTCTATACACTTCCGGCTAACTCCGCCCTTAGACTACCCTGCCATTTAGCATCCTCACCCGTCCTTGATTAGCCTCATAACTGTTTAGCTAACTATTATAACCCCTATTGAGCGTTGTCGGTACATCCGCGTTAGACCTTGTTATGTCCTTGCTATGATGCTCTACGTGTTGGCTTAAAGGTGACTGAAGTTGGTTGTGTTGCTTTGTAAACACCTTCCCTGCTGGTATGCGCACCGCGCTTGAAACATGTCCCTCACGATTTCAACTCTATCCAGTCGGCCGAGGCTGAAACCATACCGGTCGTGGTATCCGGGGGAGAGCAGCAAAATCTTACAAAAATCATCCCACGGTAGCCTCCGGCTCCCACACTGAATTGCCAGCCTCTTAGAGACGACAACTTCTTGAAAGACCCATAGCCTCTGGAACCAAGGCCGGGCAAGGACCTCGATTTCAACATCTGAGAGATCCCCCAGAAAGCACTGTTGTTTCTCTACCTTGGCTGAGTAATCGGTGCCTGCGTCTCGGTTGTTTATGCCACATGTGGAGTGTTGCTCGAGAAAGCTCCAGGCCGATAACCCGGTGTTTCCGCCGGTTTGGTCCCCAAGATAAATAACAGTCTCTGCAGTAGGTGGGTAAATGCTCCGCATTTGATGTACCTGGTGACTCCTTTCATTGACATCGTCCTGGTTGATGCATATAGCATCAACCCAGAGCCTGACGGAGCAATCCCCTCGGCGGAGGTCTCAGAGAGCCGAACTCAAATTGTGTCCAACACATAATTCACAATTTCTAATGTATACTACATGAGTTTTTTCTTGCTGATCACCCTAAACGTACGATAATGCGGTGTAGGCTTGCTCGGTAGAGTGGTCACAGAGCTTTTGTTCGATTATTTCACCACAGAGTGCCGCTGTGTACGACGATGAGGCGAGCACGAAGCCGCGAATAGAATCTGAGTGTGATAGTACTGAGCACTCGTAGATGGGGTTTTCGGGTCCGCAACTGGGAATGCGTGCGTGCTGCTTTTGTGTGAAGTCCTCGTCGGAAGCGCCAGGATTGATCATTTCGCCTACATTATCAGCCAACACTGCCAAACGTAGCAGAGAGCATGGATAGGACGATGACCCGACTTCACAAGAATCCTAGGATCAGGGCGGCCTTAAACATATGCTGCCCATACCAGTTGAAATAGAGGGTAAAGTTGGGGGTGGCGCCTCTTCGTCTGATCTGACCACTTGGTAGGTTGCCGCAGTGCAGAGCCTACGTGGCCGCACAAGTCCAAACATTACGTTAGCTCATCAAATATATATAGCTAGCCCTCAAAGAGAGTCTACGGCAACTGGTTACTACGGATTGCGGTTTTATTGTGAAGTAATGGGCCCGTCTTGACTTTGTACAATGGAAGGGGTAAGGATCCTTCATAGTGGTCACGGTGGAGGGTCCTAGTCATGCTGTCCAGTGCCGTCAAATATAATTCCTAATTATGAAACCAATTAAAGGGTCAGCCGAATCCCTTCCTGTGTGACGATGAATACAATCGCTCCCACGATTCTAATTTTGGGGGGTTAGCACAAAGTCCTATTCAACACGGTGAGACAAGGTGCCAGCTGAAGCTATAGAAGAGCTAAGCCGCTAAGGGGCAGTTGGTGCTTTTCCACGGGTTTTCGTATGAATTGGGTTTTCCTGCCCCCCCGACGCCCTACTGAAGGAGGCCACTGTGTGATACGACATAGCGAACGTATTTAGAAGTAGGAGTTTCGATGTAAATGCTCTTTTTGGAAATGTTTGCATCATTAAGTTCTGGAGAGTAGTAGCCTTAATATCTAGGCAAGTGACCCCTTTCTATCACAACACCTGAAACTACACAGCAAAGAGCATTCTATATATAACAAGTACACGGTTCCTGACGCCTAAGAACAAGACAGACAGACCTTAAGTTTACAACTATTAATCTATAGCTTTTCGGTATGTAGCTTTACTAGACCACTAATGCCTTTACAATTCTTGAGTTTTTGTTGTCTTAATAACGAACCACATAGTGAGTTGAGTTGTATATGCTATTGTAGTCACAGCGGGATATCGTTAGGGCGTTCAAACGAGCGGCACCCCGACTGGCGGAAACATCGTAACCGCGCACTATATATGGCGGTAGGTCGTATTTAGCTTCTCCGTGTCGGCGACTAAGCCGCCACGTCACCCACATTTCTGCGAGCGAGGGGATCCATCCGGGTCCGCATCCCCGGCGTTTAGGATCCGACCAGGAAACCACCCATCTCGTACTTGCATATTTAGCCTACCTCAGTACATTAGATTCGCTCGCTACAGGCAGTTCTAAACAAGACATGGAAGGTGCTTACAGTACATATTTTGTGATGAATCCAACCCGGCCGACGCAATATTGACATAAAACATCAAGTCGCTTTCCATGAGAACCCCTCTTAGCTTCTCAACCAAACGATCATTGCATCGAGACGCTACGTGAGCGGCTCGCATTATTGAGTGATCCTGCCATTTTGTTCTGGCTCTCATCACCGCCTTCCACCACCCGGAGCAGCCGATCCCATCTCTTCCCACTGAGCGCCCGCCCACTCCTCTAGGTATCCAACCTGTCCCTCCTCGACACCCCTGGCCTGGCAATCCCGCTCGCACACCCCAACGATGATAGTCCCCCAATCCATGCCGTCGAGGGACATATCCTCGGCCTCGAGTTCTGTGATAGCATGCGGACAGAGCTGAACCTCGAACGTACGGGAGCCCCCGCAGTTCGGGCAACGGGGCATGCCCCCGACCCCGCCACCCGAAGTAACGGCCACCCCCGCCCCTTCAGGCTGCGAGGGGGCGAGCGCCTTGCCCACGGTATCTGTCTTGGAATACAGCAAAGGCGTGCCGCCGAACTCGTAGCGGATGGATTGTTCGGGGTTCTGCGCCAGCCTGTCCGCGAAACGCTGGAATGCAGCGTCCATGGTCGACTCGAAAACTTCCTTGTCCTCTTTGCCGCCACTCGAGCCGGAGTTGTCGTCTATCTCCATCTTGGCTGTGGCTTGGGGCACTGGAGGTGGTGTGGGGTCTAGGGTTTCGTATTCAGCTTCGGACAGATAGGAGATTGGGTATGGTTTTGGTTGAGAGGCCTCCGGAGGCCAGGGTTCGAGGGGCATTTGCGGGATGTCGGGCGGTGTGTTGTTGAGAGACAGGGTCTCGGCGAACGTCTTGGGTAAAGCTTTCACGTCTTCGTTCGTCTTCGTCTCGCTCTCTGGTTGGGTATTACTGGTAGGTTCCGCGGCGGGCTTGGGCGCACTAAAAGAATTGCCCGCGCTCGCGAAGGGGTTGCTTGATGCCGATGCACCGCCGGCGCTAGACGTTGCGAAGGGGTTCGCTCCCGATGCGCCTCCTAGAGCCTTTGCACCAAAGAGGGTCTCGCCTAGATTACTGGGAGGCTTAGGCTCCTCCTTGGGCGAAGGCTTCTCCTCTTTCTTTTTCTTGCCGCCATTCGGAAGTGCGACCTTACTTCCCGGCGCAACCCGCAAACTCCGCAGTGCTCGTATGCTCCCGCCCCTCCGCCGACAGCCCTTCTTCTGGCACGCAAAGATGTAGAGGCGCCGCTCGTGGCCGGGGAATCTATCCGGTAGTTCGGCGTTGAGTTGGAGAAGAAGCACCATCAGGCCCTTGCAGATATTGCATTTTGCCAGGGTCGCCGAGGGCGGGGTTTCCGGGTCGAGCCATTCCTAGAGACGGCTCCGCGTGAGTCCGGAACACTCGTCTTTGCTGCAATCATTGACACAGGCCGGGATAAGACTTACAGGTCGTCCCCCCAGGCGACTTGTAGAATCATCTCCGGGGTCTTTTGACGCGTACCCTAGGAGTACATTGGTCTCGGTAAAATCCTCGTCCTCGCCCGCCGACGAGTCGCTATCATAATGCGCCATGCTTGTTTTTACTTCGCTGTGGTCGAGGATGGAAGTGATGCATTCAGTCTTGTCGCAACTTTTTTCCCTTATCGGCTTTTGGAGGGGTAGCCTGGGTTGTACGTACCCTTGCATTCAAATATTGGAGGGGCTTATCGGATCCCTGTTGAATTGAATAGACGATAATTGTTCGAATAAGATACTTAACTATTCTGGTCCGTGCGCAACCATGCCTGCTCGCGTTATTTACACGGTATTGTGGCGTGTGAAAGTGGCTGAGGGATCTGTGGCTCGGAAAGCAAACACCCACACGGGGCTATTAATTTCCCACCAGTTAGCTAGTGGACTAGATCTTCTATTCTTCTAGTTATCTAGATCTGTCACTCAGTTAGGTATCGACCCATGTTGTTTTGTGCTATCAGTATGGAGGTATATTACAGTAAGTACCTACATGTAGATACCCTGTTTGTTTCTTGCCACTGTGTTAACTTTGAAGCTCCTTTAGGGAGCGACATAATGCACTCAGACTTAGTCACATCTCTCTTACAGAGTCAGCTATAATTATACCAACTCACTGACTGCGCTTGGCCGAAATCCAAAGTATATAATCAGTGATCAGAACCGTTTTGGTGACTTTGAATGACGATAATGGTTATGAACTCGTTTGTTTTGTTTGATGTACAAATAATATAACTATAATAATTGAGTTCAATTCCGGCCTAAGAGGCTGTATGTGAAATGACTGACTGTAAAATCCGCCTCAACAAGGCATCAAGGATATATAGTATGCTTTTTGACATGTATTCTTCAACTATTTCCATTTCAAAAGGAATTAAGAGCTGTATAGGTTGATGGCATCTGTAGACAATGCTACAAAAGTCTATCGTTAGTTGATATATGTAACTATTGCTAGTTTTGCTACCTGACCGTCGTATCAAAGGTCACGCTCGAGTGATAGGTAATTTGTAGTACCAGTAGTTTGACAACTCTTCTCTTCCAAGTTAGTCAGCACCCACTATACCAGATAGCCAGATGACATCCATACAACTGAGATCAAACTTCGAAAATCTCACTGTCTGAAGTTCGATTGTTATATTGAGCATCATCTCGGTACGTATTCTGCCTAGTTTCTTGTTAAATATTGGAAGAAGCTAGAGAAACCGCTGGAATTCCAGGGCCTTGCTCAAGGAGACAGGCCAGCTTGAGATGTAAGGGGGCGCTTATCGGCCTCTTCATCGACGCTTATTGTATCCTCAAGTACCTATATCCAAGATTTATCCAATACTGCGCTAGTGTGTTCCCGGTAAAGTTCTTTTCTTAACTTCCCCAGGTTCGATTCCAATGACTCCACCTTAGTCTCAACCCTTCTCTCCACCAAAACACGGGTCACATGTTTGTGATCCAACGTCGAATCAACAAAAGGCTGTCCTAGACAGCCCAGGCGGTGCACGCAATAGCGGCATCGTCTGTGTGCTTTCCAATATGTCGAATTGTTTGGGCTCTACGAGCGAAAGTGTAAGGCCGTGTGGGGACCTTGGGCAAGCTCGCCAGCGTGTTCCGCCTAAAGATGCATCCCAAGGGCGTGGCCGCTCAACAGTGCACCCAAGACGCGGTTGGACACGCGCAGAACCCAGCCAGTACTTGGTAACTCGCAAGGCACGCAACACTTTGCTGCAGCAAGTTGTTTTTACCTCCGTTTCACCTACATTCTCACCCACAAGAACCGGTCATCACGAGCAGGTAGCAGCCATGCCGCCGACCAAGAAAGGATATCAGAATACGAGTGGCGTTTCTCGCCAGACCACTGACGGCGTGTTCTGTAAGTACAGCCCAACCCCGACGTTGCCCATTCGCCTGAAAACTTTGTTTTCTCGGACAACACTAATCTACTTATCTCCAAGACGTCAACGGAAGATACCTATGCCAAAGGCTCGAGATTGGCACTCGCTGCAATCTCTGAGCCACATGTGGTATGAGGTGGGCGCTGCCCATTCAAATATTTCTGTGAAATACCGGATATTTGCTCAATTTTACTTGCGATTGACTCACGGTTCCAACTCATGTCCCATTCTTGAGTGAAAAATACGAACCAAGGAGCCCTCCGCCCTGCGTGAAGATGCCTTCGCCGTGTACGAGACACGCAAAGCCTGTGACCCGTCTGGGCGAGAGTAGTTCCTGCAGCGTCCAACCTCTAGTCCACCAACGGCTTCTGGAGAACTGTTCCCAACACCCTTGTTCACCTTCCGGTCCCCGTGGAGTTGATACATTCGATAAGCATGCGTGACAGATTACAGATTCTCTATACCACTCATACATCGAATTCATGGCTTCGGTCAACTCGGCGGAGCTTGTTTTGTCGATGCAATTAGTGTCGACCCAGAGCCAGTCGAGCGAATCTTGTCTAACTACTCGGCAAGCAGCCAAGATCTTCGTGTAGCCCGATTTCGCCCAAACAGAAGTTTGAGTTTCCCTTCCCAGCCACTCTTGAAAAGTGACCTCTTCGCGCTGCAGCTGTCACACGGCAAGGACCGCCATGACCCGTCAAGACCTGTCAAGCCACATGCCTCAGCCTTGAACCAGTTATTGGTCGGCGACTATCACAGCCTCCGCAATGAAGCCTAGAATCGGAGCCCAACAAGAGGGGTAATAGAAGATATTTGCTGAGGACCTGTGTATAAATAGAGGGATAGAAACTAGGTTACATAGGGATCAGAAAATGGAAACATAGACTCCTTTAGACCCAAAGAGAATTATTAGTTGAATATGAACCCCTGTTCCAAGCCCTCAAGATCAAACCCCTTGTCACAGCAGCCAAGTGTGGCTAAGAATAGCGTATTTTGGTATTTCGGTTCCGTAGAACTCCTCAAGCTCAAGTGTGTGAGTATTTATGAGACGCATTTTGAATTGAAAAGAGGCCTGGATGCGATAGGAGGCTGCGATGCGAGGGAAGGAGATTGTGGTAAAAGGTTTGAGAAGCACAGAACTTGGGCTCTTTTCCCTCGAGGCAGTCGACGGCTATATGCAGGATATCGACGAATGGATTCGGGGGGAGAAGGGGGGTAAAACACTGGCTTTATGTAACTGAAGGTACCTTTTCAGCCGATGAAAATAGTTCGTGTATGCACATATATCAGGCACCTACTTAGGTACATAGCTGCAGGGCTGCAGATGTCTCCTGTTCTACTCCTTCAGTGCCCTGCTCCGTTTCAAATGAAATGCCCTCCCAATCACTTCTAAACCCAACTAGGCGCATGTTTAAAATAAGGCCTGCCTAGGTATGTAGGCCTTACTACCATATGCAGTCATCTCGTTTCTCGCTTACAATTTGGTTTGTGGGTACTAATTTACACTAACATTTGGTCACACCAATTGTCCGAGTAGATTTTTTTGAATCTCTAAAATCTAGGTATTGTATAGTCATCTACCAAATAGGAACCATGAAATCGGGAGGATAGAGTTCACGCCTAGCTGATGGTTGAATGAACACAGTGTTCTACAAACATCATATTAGCTTCCAAACAATAAACCTTGTGGAATACAGTTAAAAAGGCTAGTTTGCCCACATAAACAAGTCAAAAGCCTTGATCTCTAAATATGACCTCAAGACAGTCAGCCGGTAGCAATCCATACAAGAACCCAGAATTTTCTCAGAACACAGTCTTCATTCATGCTACCAGTTATTTTCCTAGTAGGCAGTACTTGTAGCGGCAAAGGGACCTTGGGTGAACGCCTTGCAGCTGATTTCAATTTATATCACATCTCTCTCGGGGAAACTCATAGAGCCTTACATATAATGCGGCGTGAACCAATACCTGGCTTGTCTGATGAGATCAACACATGCCTTGTTAATCGACAAGTGATCCCAGAGTCCACTCTAGCCCAATTCACGCCCGGCTATGTCCCAGTAGTCTTACAACTGCACAATCGTCATGTGCGAAACTCTAAGGAGCCTAACCTATGCGGAGCAATATTGCAAGAGAAAACCACTGAGTTGATGTCGAAGGGTAGCGATGCACCTCAAGCCATCATAATTGATGGTTTACATTCCGCGTTTTCCAGGACGACTAGTTCCGAATTCAGGCGAGTGCTCCAGAACTTTGCCCCTTCCTTTTCCGGTTTAACAATACATATCCGCTGTCCTAAAACTGCTGCAAGAAGGCGGTATTTGGAGCGCTCCCGATCTAACGAAGACATTGAAAGCTTCGAAAGGAGGATGGGAAAGTATGACGCATTTACCCCCGATTTTCTCGGCTTTCTTCAAAGTGAGGGTGTTGTGGTAGAAACTGTAAATGATGATACGATGACTATCGATGAAGCATACCAGACGCTGCTAAGTAATCTGGATAACATCCCACATTGGAGGTTCCTAATTGGAATCCCACTCAGGGGCGATAGATTCTAGGATAGTTACATGTCCTAAAACTATCGTTCTTTTAATTTACATATATAAATAAACCATCCTCAAACCGGTCTTTGAAACCAGTAGTCCCGTTTGTCAATTCTGAGGCATTTATTCAATTTTAACCGGTTTCTTTGAACGAAAATTAGACGAGTCGCGCAGTCGACTCATTTGTATCTTGAGACTTATGCCCTTATTGTATTCTCAAAACAGTTTTATTTACGCCATGAAGATTGACTCGATTCAAAACCATCGGCCTCAACCTACCGCATGACGCAAATCCATTCCCTGCTCTTTTGCAATGGATGCGCTTTCGTTCACCGAAGTTCTCCCATGATTGAGAGGTTGTGTTATAGACCTGGGTTTGCTTGTAGTTGCACATTTCAGTGATTGATGGGTATCTTTTAAGGGAAGCGGTAGTGGGAATATGGCATGAAATAAATGCTTGAAACCAAGCTGCTAGAACTAATGTGGAGTATAAATAAGCATTTTGAGAACTTGCATTAAGAAATAAAGAAGGGCGAGGCAAAACCCTTGTCATCATGAATAATGGGAATGTTGGAGATTGAAACTAGATAGTCGCCTATTTTTTGAACCTATACAAAGGGCATCTTAACAATTGTTGTTTTAAAGTACCAAGTAACAGAAATGTTGTCCTCGCCATTTTATAATTCTCTTCCTTTGTTCTAGTACCTTCCCTAAACATTAAGTTAAGCTGTTAAACCTCTTATATCATTCCCTTGAGGTACCTGTATATTTAACAAACATGTTCGTAATAAGATATGAGACGCCACTATGTTAACATTCGGCACTTAGAATTTCATGTTATGTTACCGCATAGTGTACTCAATGACACAAATAAGTAGACAATTGCACTCTACTACCTACATGCACGTAGCTGTCTTGCTAATTTTACCCCTTCGGCGGCAAATAAGTGAGCGCAATTTCTATAGTTTGGAGCATACAGATGGCGTGTGGAAGAGTATTGAACAGAAGGAAAGATGCCGCCGATTGTCGAGGGGGGATTGTAAAGGTTCCGTAGTTAGATATCAATTTCGTAATATATGTTAGAATCATAAGGCTTGGGTTGACATGAAACTCTTGCTTAGTGAAAAGGAAATCGTACCATCGTTATATTTAGCTTACTTGAAGTTGCGGGAATATCTTTCTTTGCCTTGTGGTGATGTTTTCATTACTCGGTCCGTACCACTTTTATTCTGGCTGTCCCATATATTCAAATTACCAAACGACATTCCGAGTAGCTAAACCCTACATATCGTCATAAGACTACCTCCCGGTGGTTCAGGTAATTAGTATCATTATTATGCAAGTAGAGAAAGGGATCCTGCCTGTAGTTGCCAAAATTTTCATGTTGCGTTATAGTGGCCTGGCCATAGCCCCACAGGATTAGTGCAGACACCCCGTACTGGAATCGAGTACTAACAAGTCGTTCCCTTTACGTTTCGTGTTAATTGATAATCCAATGCTTTATTATTTCTGATAATTTACCCGACGGCCCCCGCGGGCTTGGGGAATTGAAGAGTATTTTTGAATGCTAAGCCTAAGGTGAACAAGACGCCTGCGGTCTTGGTATTTTCGCCATTTACCCAAAGAAGCATAGGGCGGGCTCCCAGCAGTCCTAACTGTCAGAAGTGTACTAGGTCAAGGAGTTACTTCATGTACTGTACAAGGCAAGGGGCACGTAGGGACACGGACGTCCTGTTTATATATATAATAAAGTCTTCCTACCTTACTTATAATATAATTAAATTAAATATAACGCTTATATACTTACTATTTTAATAGGTTATAAGCCCGGGACTTTTTCGCTAAGCTATAAAAAACTAGCTAAATTACTATATTAAAATAATTATAAGCTAATAAAGTTATTAAGTTATATAAATTAAATTTATATTAGTTTAAAAAAATTTAAAATTAAAAATACTAAAAAATCTAAATAAATTAAAAAGCTATAAATTTCTTTTAACTTAAAGTTTTTTTATTTTTTTATTATATATTTATAATATTTTAATTTTAAATATTATAAACAGCAAATTTTTTAATATTTAATAACTATTAAAAAAATAAATTATTAAACTAATTATTATATAAAAAACGTTAAATATTAAAAATTTCTTATATTTAATATAAAATATAGCTATATAGTAAAAATATATTAATTTATAGCTAAATAATAAAAATAATTATTTTTACGTTAATTTATTAATAATAAAAATAAGCAACTATAAATTAAACTAAAACAATATTAATATTTTATTATTATTAAATAAAAAAAAACTATTTAGCTATATTATATAAATACTTTTTTATAAAAAAATAAACTTATAATAAACTAAAAACTATTTTAAAAAAAAAATAACTTTAATAAATCGGCCGAACATTTAATAAATTATATAAATATATTAAAGTTAATTTTATAATTTTTTTTTTAATATTAATATAATTTAAACTAAAAATAATTTTAAAACAAACTATTAAACTAAATTTTAACTTAATTATAATTTTAATACTTTATATTATTTTATTTTAGCTTATATATAGCAAATATATTAACAAAAAAAAATATAATAAATATTATTAATACTACTAGCAAAATAACTAGCTTACTAAAAATAAAAATAAACATTATTAAAATTAATACTATTAAAAAATTAAATAAATAAAAAAACTATTATAAATAGCGCTTTAATATAATAATAGTATTAAATATATATAACGTATATAAATTTATATAAAAAAAATTACTAAAAAAAATAAAATAAATATTATAATATTTATTAACTAAATAAAAAACTTTTTAAAAAAAAAAGTTTTATTAATAAAAAATAGTTTTTTTATTAATTAAAATTAAAAAATTAACAAAATTAAAACTATTAAAAAGTTATTTATTTAAATAAATAAAAAATATAACTAAAAAAAAATAATATTATTTTTATAGCTTTCGATTTAATAAAATAATATAACTATTAAAAATTTT